>JACATO010000908.1:0-547920 GCA_018389105.1 Nautilus pompilius | reverse complement strand
ATCGTTCTTTCTCGCGCGGCGAGACTGGACGTAAATTAGCCCTCTTCGCCTTCACCCCAAGACACCTGGAAAACTTACTGAATACACGTCCCGATCATTCTCGAGCCCAACGGCAACATTTCCACCCGGTGTCGGTGGGCCCCCACCCCCCTAACCCCTAGACAACAAAAACATATTTCCGCGAGCGCCGGATTCCACCCACCCCACCCCTCTAATTGGCCGTGTAATAAACTAAGTCACAAATATTTATTCCGAGTTCTCCCTAATCGATACAGTTCCGCCCAAAGTGTTCACAGCTGCTTGCCTGAAAGTGAGCGTCTGCGGAGATCAATAGACCGGCTCTGTCTAGATCGCAAGGGACCTTTTCTTCTTTCCTCGCGTAGATCGAATTCGGTCGGCACTGACCGCGTACAATTGGCAACTCTCTGAGAAGCGACGCTACCCGATATTCTACCGAGAGGCTTCTTTTCCAAAGCTTATTTCACGGAAATCAAGAACAACGCCCCCTCCCAACCAAAGGGGACGCAACTGGGTTTGGCTTGATCTGTCCGGGTTAATTAATTTCTTCCAGGCCCCCCCCTCCCGTTCTGAAGAGCGAAGTAGCCCGTCCCACTGGTGATGTTTTTGCAACTCGCTCTTTTTCTCTTCTTTGGCCGTTTAGCATAAAGGTTGAGATAGAAGAACAATCGCAAAACCAAATCCAAGAATAACAAAGAAAGAGAAAAGCATAAAGGGGAACGTTTAAAAAAAATAATAATAATAAATAAATTACGGCGAAACAAGGAATAAAGATAGCGACGAACTTGGCATTCGACTTTCTGGAGGAATATTCTTCATCAATTCTGTGGCCGATGAGAGATAAAAGCATAAATTAATAAAATGTACAAAAAGAACCCCCTTCTGCTTTATTTAAGGAAAATCTATGAAGAGACCACGCAAACTGGTTGTTCAAGTGGTCAAAGGGGTTGATATAAAACCGGAAATGAAATGCTCTCAAATGAAGTCGCTATTCGGCTGAGTGACTTCTCCGAGGTCCGCACGCGCTCTCCTATATTCTCTATTTATGCTTCTTCTCGTTGTAATTCAGCTTCAGAAATTCTTTCCCTGGTTCTTATGAATTATTTTTTTTTTTTGTCTTCACCCCCCCTTCCTCCTGATTTTACGACGACTTTGCCATTCAGTGATGCGCTACATCGATCTTTGCGGTCGAGTCTTGGCCTGCGGCAGGACCCGAACCCGCGATCGTTGTTGGCGACTTGGCTCGTCGCGCGCGGGTCCGACCGGCCGGCTCCTCCAAACGTCGCTAGGAGTAGTTCGGTCGAGTACCGTCTGGCGATCGGTGCTAAACAGTCGCCCTCGACTCTCATGGAGGAATTGAAGCGCAGTTTTGCGATCATATAAACGTGTAAACTCTCACGTTACGTTGTCTCCCCCTCCTCCTTTTTTTTTTTTATTTTGTAGCCAGAGACTACCACACCTGTTTAATGGTACAACCCCCTTCTGGACACGCTCACACTTCGCTTCCTCTGCAGCGAGGTCCATCCCAGCTGACACCGACATAACACACGCCGCGCCGCGTCTGGCTGGGCCCTGTAATTTCTCCCACACTCAGCCGTTACGCTTAATCAACTTGCATTAAAGCGCCCGTCTGACTGGGCGAAATAAAGTCTGGGCCTACGTCCCCTCCCCCTCCCTCCACATCTTCATCTATTTAAATGGCCGGGTGAGGAAAACAACCGTAATAGAAGTGTCTCGAGCGGACTCCACGGCTTTCGTTGCGAGTTGTGCGCGAAACAAGAGTGCAAGAGAAAGCGAGGTTTGGACAGGGTCACGTGCACCCACAGCGCCATCTGTGAAGAATTTGTCTACTGCTTTTCTGAGCACGATGACGGCCTGTAACCGTTAGCCTTTTCGCGCGCCTCGCTCCCCCCCCCATCCGATGCTCTGTTTATTTTCTCGTTGCTAATACAACCGCAGACCGTGTAACCCCGTTTGGAGCGATCTCTGGCTCCCTCCTCGAAACCGTCCAGATTGAGGCCCAGCGAGTTTAATGTCTTTCTTTTTCCTTTTCTCCCTTTGCAAAATCTGTCTCTTTTCCAGCCCCACCTCGATTTCGCGTATCAGATGTTATAGTTGCCCGCATAATAACTGTTTGGGGATGCGATCATCATCCAATGGAACGGCACGACCAAGCCAAGCCATCTCGGTCGGCTAAGCTGTCGGAGTCATGGATTCGATGCTTGGCTTCCGCTCTCAATCACAACACTCGATACCCAGAAGACAACCACGGCTCTGTAGGGTCTGGCTCCTGTTGTCGATTCTGTACTCAAACTCGCCCAAGGTGTTGACCATATGCGGTACCGTTTTCCCGGATAAAGTCTCGTTAATGCGCCGTCAGTTATAGTTTGCTCCAAAGATACTTTATCTGTTTGCCGGGGTTCAGACGGCTATAGGGCGCCATAATTAGCATGTTCGATATATATGTATATATGAGAGATGGGACGAACGGCTCGGTATTTATTAATTATTTTATTATTTAATAAAAAATCTTCTTAAAATTTAAAAAAAAAAATATATATAAACCAGCAACGCGAGCCGAAGAGTACTGGCACCAGCATCGCCATTAGATAAGAGTGCAAAAACCTCATCGCGAACAATTCTTCGGAAAATATCCAATCTACTTTATTTGCGAGACCGGTTTTAATAATTTTACCCCCTCCCCTCCTCTGTCTCGATTCATTTCCAGCTGGGAACACTTACCGAAGATTACGACCCGTCCGATCTCAGCGGCGTGGCGGGAGACGGTGGTTCCTCGCCGAGGAATATCGTCGATCAATTCTGCTACACGCGGGTGGTAGAAATCTCGGAGCGATTATCAGCCGGCAGCGCCCCCGTCGACCACACGCACGCCGCCTCCCACCTCCCATCTCTCTCTCTCTCTCTCTCTCACGTCTGGAAGGGCGCCGCGCTACACGTTGTTTTTAATTGTTGCCGATCCTTTCAAACACTTCTGTCCAAACCGCTCGGCGTGGCTATCGTTCCAGCCCAGCCACTCGCCAACAGCGCACACGCACTAAAAAAGAAACAAAGAGAAGGTACGAACCTCGAATCTTGACGTAAAAGTGCGGGTTATCTGTGGCGGCGGGTTATACAGTAAACAGTTACTTTGCTTTTTTTAACGGCCATCACAAGGATTTTACGCAAACTTCCTTTCCGTGTCGCAGCGCTCGACGTCTTCAGATCTTTGGATTCTACCTTCATTGTCTTGTTCTTGTACACTTCCGCTGCACCCGGTAAACCTGAGACAACCTCACGCAAACGAAACAAAGCGGGTGAAGCCGATCGAACTCGTTAGTTCGAGGACGAAATTGAACATCGATTATTTGGTTGGGGTACAAACTGTGACGGCATTTCTACACCACGAACCGGTCACATCTTGATGCGAAAACAACCGAGAATTGAATTGACGATTCTGTTTAATGCGGCCCAAGAAGTAGGGAGAGGGGCGAGGGGGTCCGTCCGCGAAATACTGTGACGGCGGGTGTTTTTAATTTTCGTTGTTCCTCGATACGAGTAAAAAAAGAAAAGAAAAAGTTTTCAAAATAGCGTTAAACCAACGATTTTCCGTTATATTTTTTTCGGGGTGGTGACGTACTCTCGGCGAAAACCCAGCGGCCGGACAAGACGGTGAACGGAGTGAATTTTCAACTGGTTAAATAGTCGCGAAATCAAATATCGCATCTACCAGTCTAATCAATAGACCGAAACTAATGGAAACTTCAATCAGAAAAGAGCGATTCGTAGTTCGCTAAAAAAAAATCTTTAGTGGGAGGGGGAGACAACACGAAACGAAAAATATGGGGGCGGTTGTTGATATCAGTCCATAACCAGAATTGCGGTCACCTGACCAAAATGTCAAGCTGGATCTTTGAGGATAAATAGAAATATTATTTTTTTAAAAAAAATACCTTTTATAATGAAATTTAATGTTCTTAAGAGCAGTGAGTTTGTATTTGAAAATAATGAATATTACAGTATATATGTCCCATTCATTGCGATGACGCCGGTACAGCCGCAAGAGGGCGCGCCATCGATAATGTAAAAAAGTAAAGGTTTGCGAGGAGCTGCTTAATATGGCAGAATATCCCTGTAGTTTTTATTTTTTTTGTTCTTGGTTTATTGAAAGAGGGGTTGGTATAATTTGTTTTAGGAAACCAACAGCTTTCCTTTTTATTATTTATTATCCTCTATACTGGTTCTTCAGACAGATAAATTTAGAAACTCAACATTGCAAATATAGAGACTAAAATTTGAATGGAGGAAAGAAGGAAAATCAGATAAGGTTGATCCCGCTGTAATTATCAATAGACATCTTAAAAGAAAAAGAAGCGTACATACGATAATACGTAATTATCTACTACAAATGGTAGATAATATATAACGTTACCGTAGTTACAATAGAAACCAGATCGATTAGAAATCACTAACTATATAACATAGCTCATTTCGTATCGTACATAGTGTATCGTTGTGATCTGTTTTTTTTTTTTTTTTGTCTTGTCAACTTCGCGATTGTTATCTGGGTTAATTTTTGGATTAAACACCTGGAAACAATAATATATGCATAATTATAGAAACATAAGCAGGATATGTACAATTAATGAAGTTATTTCTTGGCTAATCCAAAAGTGCGAAAGTAATTATAAAACTACGTTTCATAAGTGGATTAATCTGACTCTATTCACTTGATCAGTCATCAGTTTTCTTTTTGTCTAAATGTTTGGCCAAGTGTTCGATGGACTGCATGAACAAATTGGACTTTCGACTACCAACTGCTTGATCGTATACTAGTGGAGGTTTGAGTAGATCCCGACGATCGACTGATTGGTGAAATGGACTCCGACGGGTGTCGTTTGATCTGCCAGCGGTGTAGGTTTGACTAGGTTCTGCTGACAGCCCTGAGCGCTCGCTTTCGCCGATTTCTTAAAGTGTCACCCCCTCCTCCTCCTCTCCACCGAACAAACGGAAAGGCGTGGGATGCTCAGGAAGATCGAGTACGAGCTTGGTACGACAAACGCTCCCCTTGCCGCAGATTTTACTAGCCTATATATCGTTTAAAAGCGCACACACACACACACACACGCACCGGTCTGGTCACGTACTGTCATCATCGACTTCCATCGATCCCACTAAATGTGCAGACCGTTTTGTCTGATTGATTTTTGCACGAGAGCAGCCTCCCGTTCTCCTCCACATCCCAGCAGCACACGCAGGGTTTGGACTGCGGTTTCGCCGTAGAACGTGACCAGTCGGTCCCTGCACGTCCGCGCGGCCGGCCAGCAGTCACGGGGCCGAGCTCCTTCCCACGGGGGGCCTCCCCTGTGCTTCAGCTGAGTTAATAGGAGACGTCATTTCCTCCAGTCGATTGATTTTCTTTCCCCGCTCGCTGAGGTCTCAGCCAAATGCAATTCTGATATCTTCTGTAGTCGTGTTTCCTATTCAGCAGTAAACATTACATTAATTTTCCCTATTAAATTTGAAGGTTAAGTAAGATCGCGTGGAAGAAGGGGCTGAAAAAGAATCACGTAGATTATTTACTATCAAATTGCTGTATAATCGACCGTTCTTTATCCGATTACGCCCACGATTTACCGACCAGCTCTGATCACGCGCCGATCTGACGAAATCAGCGGGTTCCACTCCACATTAACCCTTTGTCTAGGGGGTCTGTTTGTTTGTTTTGTTTTGTTTTTTACATGTATGTGGGATCTCAAATATAACCGTGACGATTTGTTAGTCGGTGAGCTTGATAACATCCTAGGGTCTGGTGGGTCTGGAGTTGTCTCACCGAACCGTCAGGTGTATTGCCATCCTTCCCGTCGGCGACTTTCCGCGTAAACAACGAAGACCGAGAGCTTCGGGTAGTTAGAGGGCGCGGTCCACCGGGACAAGGTCGGAGAGCCCGCACAAGCCCAGCTACTTCCGTGGAAATCAGACTCGGGGAGCGATCGAGATCATCTCAGCGTTCAGCACTGATCGATGGGACTGACGCGTCGTGATTTAAAGCAATGATCGGTTATCACAGACGCCCAGCAATACCAGTGGAAGACGTCTCAGAGATCGAGTCCACCCGAAGGACATTTAAATTAAACTTACAGCCATCTTCTCCCGAAGGACAACAACAACGGTTCGTCACACGCTCTCCACGATGAAGCTTTTTTTCCTCCAAGTCTCTAAACAAAACGGTTTCCATGGGAACAGAACGCACCTGTCCTGCTTGAGTCCACTCTGTTAGTGAACTTACCGCCGCTTGTATTAGATGCACTTTTCGACCTCGTCCTCTGGCGTACAAACCAATAGCATCAAAATCGTTATAATAAACGGCAGGTGCAAAATACCCGGAAGACGTTGAATTACCTGACCATTTACACCGGAATATCCACCCACCCACCCACCTGCTGGCTTCTGTAATTTTCCTATCGTTATTTTAACAGATTCCCCTGGACCTGTCACATATTAAAGTTTCCATTTGTTTCTATTTTAACGTTTTATATAAGCATGCATTTCGATTTGTTTTATCCGGATTTTCCTTCCTTATCGTATACACGATGCGATAACAGTCTGCCGCCCATCTATGAAGGACAAAGACCACGCCACTGCAGATTAAAGCGAATAATGTATCCGTCAGGTCTCACATTATTACATTAGTCTTACAATCGCAGAAGACATCGTTCGCATCACGCTGTAACTTGTGGAAAGCTGTCATATTTTAGCGCATCACCAAAACCGACGTAGGAAACCTGGATCCGTCATCAGACCCGGCTGTTTAAAAACCTGATTTATAATGTCGTTGGAATTAAATTAAAACGACATAAAAAGAAAATAAAATAAAATATTTAGCCAACAGAGTAATAATATTGGTTCTCCGTTTCATTGACAGTTCAAATATTCTGGGCTAAATGAAGCTTTAAAAAAAACAGAAAACACAACGAAACTCGTCAATATTTTACGATGCCTGGCTCCAGTTGCCTGACCCACGACAAACTGGTAGAATCGGTTTGTCTTCTCTGTGCTTCGCAGTTGTTGGGCGGTGAAGCCATCTGCGTCCGCGTCGGCTCGGTGAGCAATGTCATCACACCATAAAAGTCGATAATCGGAGACTGATAAAAACAACAACAAACAATTGGTTCGCTAGATCGCATAACTTAAGGAACAGCAACAGTTTTTGGTCGAACTTCTATCAGCCTCAGAGAACAAGGTAGTTCAATCAGACAGTTAAATTTTAGGCAATCAGTTCTAACTGGCGTCTGATTTTAGTTAATCGTTTATCCAGGCGTTGGCTGTGTACTTAGGGTCTGCGCACAAACGGGATTAGGGGTTTAGCCCAGAATTTAATAAGGTTCCTTTGCGTGTGTGGCAGACGCTTCCCTCAGTATTTATCACTAGTCGGAATTTTTCTGTAGATCAGCTGACTGCTTGGCAAAGTGGACTTCATCTCATACATAAGCTACACGCACAGAATTTTATAGTCAAATAATTGCGTCTTATATGCAAACAGACTGCCCGCCTTTTGCAAACTGTATCTGATAACTATGAAATATAAGTTATAGTTCAGACTTCTGATTCATGTATAAGACATTTAGCTCATGATAAGAGTTTATTCGTGTAATAATGCAGTTTCAACTAATTGTCTCATACACGGATCAGGATCGTTAGCCGTAAGTGTCTTATACTTCAACAAGCATTCCTACTCTATATATGAGCAAAATGCGTCGACGTCGTCCACGTGAACCTATAAATAAACTAAAACATGCCACTTCAAATATCAGCGGATCGAGAGAGAAAATTCTGTAAGCCATTACTCAACACCTCGCGTACTTGGCCCCTAACTCGTTCAAATCACTTGGGCTTTGGTACATACTCCCTGGTCATCTCCGTAGGCAGACGTTCCACGTGCTTAGGTCCAGGCTTCTGGCAGGGCATTCCAATCACCTGCTGCACCATTTGTGGAACAAAAAAATACCGTAAAATGGCGTTAAAGTTTCTTTCAAATGATGCAAGAATGAAGTTTATATCTTTATGAGAACCAAAGTGATCAAATATTGGAAGTAATAGAGAGTGAACTCCAATCTTCCTGTACGCCAAAGTTTCTACTTAGGCCATCTCAAACGTTATCTAAAATTTATAAAATCTAACTAGATAACTTTAGGTGGGAGCCGACTGACCACAGTAAACCGTAATTTAAAACGGTAATTTTAAGGCAGCGTATACTTCTAGACGTGTAGCGTAATTCACTTTACTTTTGATAGATAATAATCAGCCTGGCGCACAAGATTCTCACCCTCAGATCATCGTTCTCCAGCTTTGTTTAAATGCTATAAGTCACGCGTTAATTATTAATGGTTAGTTACCAGAAAAACAGCTCGATTTATCTACCTCTAATCATAAAGTTATCTAAATATATTCTTCAAGGACACACACACACACACATACACTACTGGCCAAAAGTTTGAATGCAAAAACAAATAAGAAGGCAAATATTTAAAAAAGAATACTAAAGCCAATCCATTTCTCGTCATAAGAGAGCCAATGCAAGATTCAATTTATGAACGAAAAATATTCCACACACCTGATCATCTTTTATATAGGCACCACAGAATGTCGTGGAAATTCTATCTCGCCATTTTCTAAATTAGACTTATTCAACCTGGCGAATGAAGCATTATCCGCATTACCTCGTTGTGTGGCGCGGAAACACACACGGAGCTGTAGAAGATGGCTTTTGGTCTCATGGTGCAGGGATTTACATAATACCGGTAGGCGGACAGGAAGATAAGCAATAGTTATCATTAGCGGCTGTCGAACAGAGACAATTGCATTTTCAAAAGCCCTAGAATGCTTACTTTCACTCGAGGTAGCCTGGCATGTAAGATATCCTCGCCGACGGCGGGTCCTTCCCCGCAGTCTCTGAAAAACGCAGGAAGAACTGGCCTAGGGGGTCCACGACGTACTGTCCATTTCACCCTAAACGCCCTCGTTGATAGGATAGGAGTTGCCATTCCAAGGACACGCCCCAATCGCCAGGAGGGCTGGCAGCACCGTACGAGCTTCTCCCTTCTATCAGATTCTTCGGCCTCCATTAATTTTAATTGATTTCTTCTGTTTTTTTATTCGTTTGTAAATCACCCACCGGTGCGACTCGCACACGCGATCGGTGGACGGAAGAATGCCACGCGCCGAAGTAAACCCCGAGAATTTTTATTTCGAAGCAAAAACCGAATGAAAATATCCGACTGTTTCGGAGAAGCGGATGAAAGGTGAAAGTGCCCGATGAATCCCACCGCGCGCGTCTCTCACCACCAATTACTGGAATAGAGGGGGCCGGCTTCTCTGCCGGCCCGTTTCGTTTTAGTTAAAACGAAAATAATGACTTGGTTTATTCGCCGGGTTAATTCCGCTCCCGCGAACGAGAACGGACGGTATCGATCCCCCCCATAAACATTCGCATCGCCGAAGCCGAGCCGCGATCGCGGAGAACCAAGCCAGACAGAACTGATGTAAGTCTTCTCTTGTAGCAGACGTTTTGCGTTATCTCGCGTTGTTCCGCACGGATTTCCATTTACGGTAAATTTACGAGGTTTTGAAGAAAGCAATTTCGATATTAAAAACAAGAAGGAAAAAAACTGTTTACGGAGACTTCTTTGTCCCTCCCCAACTCCCTTATATATATTGGCATCCAGCGCCGTAAAGAATGGCGTACTGACAAGTATAATCTGTAACTAGAATATCCAGCCACTATACAAACGCCAAACTTTTACGATTAAGGAATTTTTGGAAATATTTTGTATCTTGCATCGGATCCGTTCTTGTATCGTTTCTCTGTGGGGTTTTTCTCTTAGCGATTTAACATTGTGTAGAAAATGTGGCAGATTTGCATCATGTGGCTGGCATCTCTGGAATGGAAACCATTTGTACTGGCCTAAGGTTTTTTGCATAAGAATGCTAAACCGCGAAGCAACTCGCTACCATTATGCCAACTGTTTGCAAAATAGCGGATACACATTTATGCGGAAGCAGGATAGGCTTCGCATCATTTGAACGCTGAAGCTATAAGATTGAAACCATGGAGACGTGTGAGATGGCAGGGCGTCTTTTCTTCTACCCGCGTTACTCACAGCAGTTTGACTCTCGAAAGAGAGCGAACAAAGGGAGGTAATTTGATCACCGACTCGGTTCGTGGATACAAAGCGCCACCACCTACGTCTCCTTATGGCGAACCCCTAATGAAGATGCAGTTTCACTAGACTGAGTCACTACGGAGCAGAATAACTTCAAAGATTTTATTTTAGCAGTCTGTAACGTAGCATCGAAATCTGAACCGTGACGACCATACTAAATCTGCGTTACTAGTGCTCTTGTTACTTCCAACATTTCTTTTACAAAGTCGTTCTAGTGAGGACTGAAGGAAAACAGATTTACTTGAAATTCAAACTGCTCAGAGCTACACTGATAACCGTTCAAATAGCTCTAACAGATCTCTGCTCGAAACTGCATTACCGACTGCTCGAAAGTAAGCTGCTCCAAGCAGAAAATTTCAAGAAAACTCCGCTCACGTTTCCAATTTCGACGTTAAAGAGTGAATTAACTTAACGAATTAATTTCTGTATATGGAGAACTTGTTCTTTTTCACGGACTCTGCGCGCTTTGAACTGGTGACACCAACACCTGCCACCTAGCGAACGACCAATCAGCGACAATCTGGGCCAATCAACCTCAGATGCAACCATGAGTCGAAACCACAAAGGAGGCCACGTCTACAGACTGAAAAAAAAAAAAAATTAAATTCCTTTTATTTGCACGTGTTTAATCAATTCTCCAAATTATCAGTTACAGGCTATTAACAAGCCATCAACGCAGCTTTGATCGAGCAATTGTTCCCAGGGGCAGATAATTCTTGTTGTTGTTGTTGTTGGAGGAGTCCCCTTTTTCCCAAGAATTACATGCACCGAAAAAACTTAGTGTTGCGTGTTTTATTTTTGGAATCTCTTTTGTTTTCGTTTCAATGCGCTTTACATTATTCCCATATATAATTTTATTCATTATTTCATTTATCGATCTTACCATATAAGTCTTCTTATCTGATAATCGCTCTTTGCTTTCCATCCTTACGCAAAAAAAAAAAAAAAAAAAATCTGACAGAGAAACAACTCCGACGGTTTTCCGATTGAACGATGATTTAACTGTCTTCTCGCCACATCGATCTGCTGGATAATCGATAGCCCGCTAACAGCCGCGAGGTACGGGTTGGCGCTAATCCTGACGGACGTCCGGTCTTCACGGAAGTTCTTAGCTGGTAAGAGAAAGATGGCTGATCGTTACTCTGATGTTTCAGTGCTGCTTAGAAAAAGCACTCGGATTTCTAAAAAAAAAAAAATTAATAACTTATAGATATACATTATCTTGCAGTTTATCAAATGCATCAGATAAGAGAGAAAACAAACAACATGCCTATCGTTTCACTAATAAAATCTTTAAGGCACAACGCATATATACTATCATATAACGTGGTTGTGTAGTGATGCAATGGTAAGTGGCAGTAATAGAGGATTGTTTATTACTATTAATACTGTAGTGGTTAAAGTATCATTAACTTCTAACATTTATACTCCTTACTCTTGTGTCAGAAAAGATGAATTCATTTACCCGCTTCTAAACAGTTTAAACTTTAAAAAGTCATTTGATTTTTAAATAAGTCAGCTTTAATAATTCAAATGCCTATGGCAGTGATGCTACGGAACGTGACGTCGATATCCCTTCCTACGTTTTAGTGTTGAGACGGCTAACAGGTGGCTTGCAAGTAAATTGTGTCCTTTCAAATAACTTCTTTAAAGTGGGCCCGCCCACCAAGATACATTCAGTTTCAGACTTCTGATACCGTGCGGCATCATTGACGAGTTAATAGTCTTAGACACATAGCACCTCCTTCAGAGATCAAAAGTCTAAAAGCAATTATGCTATTTTAACGTTGTGTATAACTCTGGCATAGCAGCAATCCGATGTATAGTCCGCTGTGTGCGCATACTGAACCATATTTTTCGGTCCGATGTATAGTCCGCTGTGTGCGCATACTGAACCATATTTTTCGGTCCGATGTATAGTCCGCTGTGTGCGCATACTGAACCATATTTTTCGGTCCGATGTATAGTCCGCTGTGTGCGCATACTGAACCATATTTTTCGGTCCGATGTATAGTCCGCTGTGTGCGCATACTGAACCATATTTTTCGGTCCGATGTATAGTCCGCTGTGTGCGCATACTGAACCATATTTTTCGGTCCGATGTATAATCCGCTATGTGCGCATACTGAACCATATTTTTTGGTCCGATGTATAGTCCGCTGTGTGCGCATACTGAACCATATTTTTCTGTCAGATGTATAGTCCGCTTTGTGTGCGCATACTGAACCATATATATCTGATTCCTCCATCAGGAAATTATCGCGTAACCAGACCCTCTAACAGATGTTTAGCACATGCTACACCGCACTCACACGTTCTAGCTTAATTGCTAAACGAAGGTTAACGTATTAACCAATTGGTGAGGATTCGTCAGAACTGTGCTTAATGAGCTGAGCCACATTCCATAATCCAGAAAATAAACTTGGCTATTAAAGAACATTAAAGTGTCAAAGTTTAATTATGTTACAGCAACATCACACAAACGTCTTAATTAATTATTTATTACTCGACTGGAGTTTATTTTAATATTGTTCTAATACGCTCACCAATGTCCAGAGCAGACGCCTGTGATCACCACTCAACTGCTTCCACTATACACGGGTTTTTCATCTTTAAAATAAAAATAAAATTAAGTTCTTACGTGTAGTTAAATACTGACAAATTGAATAAAGGTAAATTGCTAAAAAAAATTTAATATAAAACGGTTAAACATTTAAAAGTGGAAAATTGAATGAAACTGTTTTTGTCAGTCGCAGTATTCGATTTCCTAGAGATGAAGGAGAATATTAAAAAAGAAATAGATGGAGAACTGCTGCAGTTTTTGTTAACGGATTACAAAAGCAGTGTAAAGTTGCTGCCAACGAAGTGATAACTGGCAGACTTTGGTGAAATTAGGGTGTTATCTGTCTGGTATATCCGGCGTTATCAGACAATTAACTGTATCCTTCAAATAGCGGGGCCTGAGTCAGATACTTTAATGTAATAACTCATTTTTTCATCTAATCAGAAATATAAATGATTGCAATTAGTAATTAAAGAAAATCGGGTTTCGGAAAGGATAAGGAATTTTTTTTTGTAATTTGAAATCATTTTGTGCCAGCTGTCAACATCTAACTTTCGTTGTTGTTGTTGTTTTGTTTTTTTTTTAAAAAAAAATGCATTTATTTTAGAAAGAATAATAGGTCGATCACTCAAATCACGTGACAGCAAAATTAAAGAAGCGGAATTTCCGTAGAATGAAGCGTACGCGAGGTATAGGATAGACAGTGTGTGTGTGTGTAGACTTACTTTCCCACAGTATTCGTGAATTATAACCGTGCTATAGTTGGATTAATCCGGAGGAAAAACCAAACAGACGGAAGCAGTTCCGGGGATGGAGTTTAGACCAACTTCGGATTCACTTTGAGATAAATACCTGAGTATGAAACGTTTGATGAGGAACTTTCTCCACCTGTGTTCATTACAGCTGGGGTGACCAGAGATTCCGACCTCCTACTCAGTACAGTCACGAACTTCACGAATTCTTCCATTTCCGCTAAATACACATCTGGCGCTTCGCAGATGATTTCGATGCTGCTGTTACTTTCCTGCAAGTGTCGCCAAACCTGTTGGCAATCGTTCGTCTCGTACAGGAACGAACAACCGCTGTCTCCTCCGCGCGGCCCTGGTAGGGTGATTCAGGATGGACCGCACGGACTCTGGCGGCTTGCACTCTGGTGATTCGCCTGCTCGCATCGCTTCCCGTATCATACCTGTGATTCCTCGTGTATTCCTTCCCGAAAGACCAGGCAGCGAGTCTCTGCGGAAGTAGTTTTGCAAGCGTTTGCCCAGTAGTCTCTGAGATGCCGACGAGTGAAACATCGATACTGCTGCTGTGCGGATGAGGGGGGGAGGGTTAAAGATTCTCTGCTGAAGGATTTATCTCAGTAAGTACACCTGAGTTCGCGGCGCCAGTCGGCGGACTACAGCGACCCTCACCACTCACCGCGCAGCCTACAGCGCCACCTACCACCACCCCGGAAGACCCTCCATCACGTTTGCAATCTAGTGAGTCTGCTTCCGCAAATTAAACGACAGCCACGCGAAAATGCTCTCCCGATCCTGACTCCGACGTCTCAAGAACGGCGAGACTTCACGAGAACGCCCTTGTCTTTATCTACTCCCAAAACCTATAAGAAACTGTCCGCGGATATGCATATGTACAGTACATATGTATGTATGTCTGCCTATGCCTGTGCTTACGTATTGATTTGGGCGACTGTGCCTACTCACAGCATGGTACAGTGAATGTACTCTAACAATATTTTCCACGTGACAAGTGCTGTATAACATCCACTCTATTATCTGAAAGAGCCACTGCTTGTTTCTCATCATTAAAGGTATTTCTCGGTTGATCCTTTTAAAATCTTACTTTTGGTGCTTACTTGTTTGACGCATTTCTCTTCTGATAATTTCTTCACTTCCATCTTCTAAAACTGTTTATTAGGCTGATCGTATGTCTTTCTCACGCTCGTTCACTGTCTTGGCCCCTGCCATGGGATAAGGTCCCCACTAATACAGATTAGAGGAGGGAGCTTGTTAACCTAGATGGCTTATTAGCGGTGTCCGCGGGCGTCTCTTAATCTATCAGTAGACAAATAAGAGCCCTACGCTTGTTTCTTCTCCGGCCACAGTGGCTGGTGATGACGCGAAGTGGATCGGCTGATTGTTGATGACATGAAAACGGGCTGCCCAGCTGGAACCAGTCTGCACAGGATCCCGAATTGTTTCAGGGATCGCGGTCTGTCGGCAACACTAATGGGGCGAAATCAGTGTCAACAAAAATGTTTCCACTGAATGAACAAATTCCCGTGGGCTGGAGACATACCGGGGTGCGGCACCCATAAGAGCCATGTGTCACGAACAATTTCCGGTCTTTCATATACCGATCGACGTTGACCTAAAAGTCCTTTTTAAGAGGCCATGGGACCATGATGCAAATGTTCATTGTTGTTCTTTTTCATAATGAATCCTCCCCGCAACTCCCAAAGTTTTGTGCTTTAGAACCGATGCCTGCCATGGTATAAATAGAAGACTATTCCATTTCTGGGCAGAAGGGCTGTTGTCTCCACTAGACCCGGTCTCCCTTTCGAAAATGTGCAGTAGAGCTCGCTGTTAAGAGTAACCGTAAAACAGGGAGCTCTTAAAATACACGGATATTGGCTATTTTTATAATATCTGTGCTTTTTTTTAATCGCATAATCTTATCGCACAGATAATCCTTGGGCACTGCGTAATTTCGACAAAATAGAGTGCCCAAGGATTATCTGTGCGATAAGATTATGCGATAACAGGTACAGTGTGTCGTATTAGCGGAAATGAAGGCAAGCAGACACGTGTACTAGGACTGTGCGTGTCGACGATGTATCTTTGGTTAAAATAATTGAACTGCAGTGTTTAGCACTGTGCAACACCACTTTGACAGTGTACATAGTAAGCATAATGCGCGCATATTCTGCATCACACACAAAGTGCACAACACTCACATGGTGCAGTAGCACACATACTGTATAGTACACGCGGCATGGCTCAAAAACCTGCGGACAGAAAATTTAATCGGTGTCTGGAACCACCGTTTTCACCGAAACCGCAAGTACCACGATGCCAGCGTACGACGACACACCTGTAATTAAAAGGCTCAGCTTCCAGTAAAACTACGGTGTTTTTGTTATTGTTTCGCCGGCTCTGCATAGAGATTCTTTTAATTCGCCACTTCCGGTAAAATGTAAATCAATCGTTTATTGTTATTGATAATGTCCCTGACATTACATAGACTAAAACAGATTTATCTATCTTTTCCACAAAAAAAAAAAAAAAAAAGCGACAATTACCTGCTTTGAGATATACGACGATAAATTATTTGACCAGTTGCGACAGTTCATTTCAGTTTATGTTGTTGCTATTTTTCACCCACTCGCATTAGTGAGTTTTGCCCGATTACTCCGATTACCCAGATGCTATTTGGCAGGAATCTCGGTTAGGCGTACCGATGTTCTCCGCCGTAGTTCACGGAAGACTGGAGCTAGGAATTTGTTCAGCTTTAAACTTTTCTCGTGGGGATGAATCTCGCGGTTTCAATACGCGAGCCGGATTATTAGCAGAAGTTGAAGCGCTGGTAAGAATCACCTGGTCGGGTCGTGACTGGATTCGCTTGATTGGGGAAGTTTGATTCGAATCGCTCAAGCTGCAGAGCCTGGACCTGTGACCCTCCCAGATTGGGAACTTTGGTGTACTACCAAACAATTTTAATGGTTATCAAAAACTAATCTCAGCCAAGAAAAACAAGCACGAGATTTTCTTAACCAAAAAAACTCCATCGTTTATCTAAAAGATGGAAGTCAAAGAATCAATTTACTTAATCATGATTTTAAAATAGAAAAGCACTTTATGCGTTTATGCTGCTTATATTGATACTTTCTGTTTGTTGCCTTTCTTGGATTATGTTTTGGTATTTTGTTTTTCTGCTATTAACGTCGATGCTGCTGCCGTTTCTGTTGACGTGGTCAGATTATCCGACGGTTTCTCTTGTCCGACTTGATTACCGGTCACTCGGTGTTTCAGAACATCTTTCCCCGGTGACGTCGATTCGAGCATAAAAAAACTCTACTGTCTTAAAAATGCAGGCCTCGCCACATCTCTTATTGTAGAGATCAGTATCGCCGAATTTCGTTACTCGTGTTCAGAATTCTGCAGAGAATCCTTCAAATGGTTGCATCATAATGCTGACGGACAACTCCGATACCCAGAGACCGTCGAACCCAGTCGGAAAAAAACAACCTGTCTTTATAATGAAATCACTCGCTGTTCGCCGGTCGGAAGAGGCAAGAAGCAAGAATAAAATGAGCTCCGTAACTTCATAAGCTCGGTGGATTTCTTTAAAATTAATGCAGCTCTCCGCAGACTGGAGCCAAGCCATTAACCACCCCACCCCCAAAACTCACTCACAGTCGTTAATCTTCTCGATCACTGTTACTTATCTATTTAGGAACAGTGCGGACATCAAAATACTTTTGTTATTTATAATATGCAACTTCCAAGATCATTTAAAAATCAGATGGCATTACAGAAATGAGGCAGGTATCAGAATAACCGGTCAGTAGTTCCGGTTACATGACATAAGCGGGATTCAAGCACATTCTCCGTATGCTATCTCTCGGAAACCAAACCCTTAGGTACCCGGATCTGGCAATTATGGGAGGTAACTGGTGACATAAAAAGTGAAACAGAAAAGTGGTGCGAGAGAGAGAGGGAGCAACAATATCGGGGGGTTTGGCCAGTCAGCTCACCTAGAAAATGAGCCAGACTAAGCACTACGGCGTAATTATATTTGGGAACCGTGTAGTCGCTCAATACTTCAAAAGAGCGTGTCCACGTGAATTACATAGCTGTTCCCTCTATTTCCTGTCATTACCTGATTACTTTATTGTCCCAAAGCCAATCGACGACTTTGCCAACACCGAAGCCCGTTCGTCTCGCTTCAGTCGTCAATATTTAATAATTCATTTCCCGACTACTCACTTATTAGTTCATTCGTTACCGGTTAGTAATTTATGCGAAACATTATTATAAAGGGCTTTAAGGGAAATGCCCTCCAGTGATATAATGCAGAGAAAATACTCTGGTACTTCAGAAGGGAGTTTGTAGGAAGGTGCCCATCCTTTCTTTATGAGAGTCACCCTACTAATTTAGGGTCAAGGTCAGAATTATGACCATCACATGAGTTTCTAATTATTCTTTCATCCAAAAGAGTTGATTCGAATTAGTGATTAGTGCCGTAGTACTGATTTAATTATGAAAACATTTCTCGCTTTGATAACCAGTAAGGAAATCCCATCAAACTGCATAAATAGTATATCACAAAAATACTTTGTAAATGTGTTCTCATCAAACTAAGTTCATATGATAGTCTCTCGCGCGCGCGCGCGCGCGCGCGCGCGCGCGCGCGCGCGCACGCACGCGCGCGCTCCATCGCTCTCTCTCTCTCTCCATCTCTCTCTCTCTCCACTCTCTCTCTCTCTCCAACTCTCTCTCTCTCTCACTCACTCTCTCTCTCCATCTCTCTCTCTCTCATCTCTCTCTCTCTCTCGCTCTCCATCTCTCTCGCTCTCCATCTCTCTCTCTCTCTCACTCACTCTCTCTCTCCATCTCTCTCTCTCTCTCTCACTCACTCGCTCTCTCCATCTCTCTCCATCTCTCCATCTCTCTCTCTCTCCATCTCTCCATCTCTCTCTCCATCTCTCCTCTCTCCATCTCTCTCTCCATCTCTCCATCCATCTCTCTCCTCTCTCTCCATCTCTCCATCCATCTCTCTCTCCATCTCTCTCCATCTCTCATCTCTCTCTCCTCTCTCTCTCTCTCTCTCTCTCTCTCCATCTCTCCATCTCTCTCTCTCTCCATCTCTCTCTCCATCTCTCTCTCTCCATCTCTCTCTCTCCATCTCTCTCTCTCTCTCTCCATCTCTCCATCTCTCTCTCTCTCTCTCTCTCTCTCTCTCCAACTCTCTCTCTCTCTGCTGTTTTTTATTTATTTTTGTCACCTTAAGAAAAAAATTTTCACCAAGACCGGCCTAATCAGCCAATTAGAAACTTCTTAATCTCAGGCCGGAAATATTTATAGAGTAAATAATTCAAAAACCTATTTCACACTGCAACTGGAAAAATAATACGAAGCAAGCATGGCAGATAATTGAATCAGAGATAACTTTATCTGAGCGGACTAATTGAGAACACGTGCTAACTTAATTTTAAAAGAATCGTATGAAGAGTGACGTCCCCTGGTGTTTAATGGCCGGAAAAACTCAACATGGCGCAATGGAGTTACACAGAGCGGCAGACTGCCTGGTTAAATATTGCAAACATAAATCTGGGCAAAGAACGAAGGGGGTTAGGCTGGAGAAAGGAGATACCCTGTGTTAGAGACGGTTTATTGTAGAACTGCTGACTCCATTATATATTAGTCGGTTCGCGGACGGTATCGGTTTAGTTTGTTATGTTGTCTGTTCAGCGTTCTTTGGTAGGAGCTGACGAACGTGCGGAGGTTGTTCCCCTTGAGCAGACTTGTCGCTAGTCTAGAGTCCCGAGTATGCAGATCTTCCTTCCTTACCCCCCCCATCCTACTATATGTACGGTAAAACTGCCAGATCGGGATTTTCGCCAACCACGTTTCTCGGCGGTTATTCGAGCTGCACGCGGGCAAGGCTTGGCGGCGGATCTGTTAGAGCCCGCGAATCACGCACTGCGTCCCGTATCTGGGCCAGCAGCAGCAGCAGCAGCAGGGGTCCGGGATGGATGCGTGCCGTGGAGAAATAAGGATTCGCCTCTCAACCGTTGAAAACGGCCACGGTGTCTATGTTGGTGAATTGTAAATATCCGCAATGAGTATATTTGTCGCAGAACTCGATAATGGCGAATACGCTTTTAACCGGAAATAGGCTGTGTTTATAGGCGCCAGCAGATGCGTACGGACCACTCACTTCTAGATGAAGAGACAAGGAGGGTTCCGTAGATGTCTACGGTTTACACAATGAGCGAAGAAGTCAATAAACCACTTGCGCTCATTTCAGTAGACTTCGGCTTAAAGCTTACAAGGAGGCAGCCGGCCAAGAGACTTTCAACCGATCTATGCTATTACGGCCCAGCCCGCTACTCTTTCCGGCAATGTATTCTCCCATTCACTAATAATTCTATTGGTACAAAGCTATATTAAACATCAAACACGTACAGGTGAAATAAGGAAGTGTTAGCTTCAGGGTAAATCTTTAGGTTTATTTCCTGGCCACAATCAGAAGCGCATCGCGAAAGAAGAAAATACACGTGCTTGCCGTAATAAATGGAACACCCGAAAAAAGAAGATAAATATCCGCAGATGACATTTACAACCATCGCAGCCGTCAAGGTAAGCATAATGATTTTCTTAGAAAATGCCACATCGAAAGCAGGTGTTTGTTCATGTATCTGGGTAACTGGTCGATCTGACACCGGATACGTTGCTCTCTATAGGTTTTGTGCATTAAATAATTTGCTTTTAAGAGAGGAAAATGAAGTCGTCCTACATATCAATGTCTTGGTGGCTGTGTCACCGTCGAAGATCTTTCAGGTCGTATTGTTATAACTGAACATCGCGGGTATTATTGACCACACAGATGCACGCAAACTGCCCATCTCTTTGTCAGTCTTACGCCGACTCTGGCCGCACTCTCAACTACCTCAGACGCGATTTGCCCGTTCTCGGCCTTGCGGTGATAGTGCACGCGAGTTATCTGCCTGCTATATGGCACATTTACGCTTGGAATGAGTAAATTTCGGTTAAATACATCATTCATGGGGTTTGCCAAATTAATAAGCAGTTATGTACTGAAATTCCCAGATCTAATCGTTCATATTATTGATTACTGTTCTCGAGAGACAACTGACAAATTATCGTGTATTTTATGAATTTTAATATGGGAAAAGAGTGACTGTTAGCATTCTCAGCACAGTATCGCGCCCTTCCTTATCTTGTTGTTATCGCCAGGGACTTTACTAACTCTCTCCAGCCCGACTGGTCCTCTTCTATGATCACTTAGTTCCTTTTCCACCTCTCCGCTTTCAACTCTTCGCTGCTCTTGACCGAAGTACTATTTCTGTGGATGGTTGAGATCCATTAAAAGCACAAACATTAATCTTTAGATCATTGGATATTGGAATAACTCTTACTTAAATCGCATTCAGTAAATAAGAGCTGAGGTCACCCGTCTTCCTATTTCAGCGAATATAAAGCTTTCGCATATGATGTGTACGTTTTCCCTCTTAAAGCAGCCCCGTCGTAAGCCTTAGAAGGGAGGCGCGAGAAGGTGATGCTACTTTTCTCCTAAAAGCGCTAGTGGATGATGTTTTGTGTTTTGTTCTTCACGTTGGAGTTTTAATCAAAGTTGCATGGCAAAAAATCTTTAAAACAACAACAACAAACCCATTGTGATTAATACCGACAAAA
This sequence comes from Nautilus pompilius, assembly GCA_018389105.1. Taxonomy (NCBI): domain Eukaryota; kingdom Metazoa; phylum Mollusca; class Cephalopoda; order Nautilida; family Nautilidae; genus Nautilus; species Nautilus pompilius. The sequence continues at coordinate 526,672 of JACATO010000908.1, read as the reverse complement.
CTAATAGCTGATCATTTGCAGTGTTAATTAAAAGGCCACATAAAAACCTGGCTCTCACCCTACACTGGCTACTACCTAATTGGTCGAGAGCTAGCGCTCCCGGCTTAAAGCGACGCTTAACGAGCTGGTGATCGAGGCCCGGAAGGAAGCATAACACAGGACTAATGAGCGCCGTGAAATATCGCTTTAAAAATACCAGGGACGACAACCCGTTCGGAGCGACAGCGCGATTCTAACGGGCAGGAAAACTTAGTTATCAAGACGGATAGTAAAACCAGCAGCCGGCCGACTGACGATTAAACGTCACATTGACGGGTGACGACGACTGGTCGGGAAAAGTCGGTTTTTTTACATTGGCGCTAAAGCAGTTTAACACGTGACGTGAATCCGTTTCTTCTCTCGTCGTGTGACGAGACTAAGGGAGGGAACCGGAACCGTTTGAGTTCGTCCTCGGTTTTCAACCAGATAATACCACCCATACGTAAGTGGTCAGGGGGCGTGATGATACGGTTTCTGTTTATTAAGCACAGATGGAGTCAAAGGGCGGGTTATTTTTAGGATCAGACCCTCCACTCCCCGTTGGAAAGTTGTAGCAGAGATTTGGTTTTTGGTTCTGTGACCTCCTGCGCCTGGTATTTGGGTCACTCGGCGCGGACAGACAGTAAAGACCGCTATCACCCAGACAATAACCGTGGTAAACAGGCCAGTATATTGATCGACAGGTCCCGTTCTCGCAGAACTACCATAAAACTCGGTTGGAAATTTTTAAAGAAAAATGGTTGATGGCAGAGGAGAGTCGTTGCGCAGGAGCTGCCGATTATGTTTGACAGATCCGATTGTCAGTCCTCGTACGTTGCTTTTGATTAGGAGGTGGCTGGCGCCGATGGTGGATGAAACTCGAACTGGAAAGCATTTAATTAGGGGGCAAACCACGGACGATGTACTCAGGTGGTAGATTTTCGTTTTCGTCGGAGCCACTCCGAGTCTTTTTTCTCTCCGATCGATGGCCTCTTGAAGATGACAGCGCGTCGAGAGCTAAGAACCTAGATGTGTCAGGGAGAAATCCTACTTCGGAGCTGGAAGTGACACCTGGTGCTGCTTGGTAAAATATTTACAGATGAATGCTCTCCCGTCTTTTATACAAGAGTAACCAATATTTGATTAGTACTGTCCGCCTATTTGGTCCTTAACGCGGGGAGTTATTTAAAAACGAAGAGGCTCGGCTCTGCTGGCTAAAGCCGCTGTTGTCTCCCAAGAAAGCGCTCTGCCCCACCCCCTAAGGCTTTTGTACGACTCGCCGCTGTGGCTGAACCAGACCAGACCAGACCGCTCTTCGATAACTTTCTGTGTACCTCTCCAAACCCCCTGATCAATCAAGCTTATATATATACAAGTTGCACGACCACTCAGTCTTTATCCTATTAACTCCTGATGGCTCGGTAATTTACTGTACTTTAAATTCTTTCCCCTTCCCTTCAGAGTCTTCAATTAAATCTGAGAGATGACCGGGAAGCAGAAAAGGAGAGGAAATACAAGAAAAATGAGTCGGAATGAAAGCGAACTCAAGTAAATCTGCAGTTCCGTGGAGTAAAAACTAAGCGTCATCTTCACGCTGTTTGCTTCGAGGAACAGCCAGAAGAATCCAATTTCGATGGTTCCGTTAACCCTTTCGCACAAACGGTTGCCGTAAGTGCGCGTTAATTCTTCCGAGCAGACTTCAAGAGAGACCGATACAAGTACCGCGGTTGACCAGAGCGTGAACCAGCCGAGTGAGTTACCAACCGCGAGAATGCTGTTCCGTGATTAAAGCACTGCGTAGTATGATGTTGTTCACAAATTAAATGTTTTATTTGGCAGAAGTGGGTTTTCTTATTAAAATTTAATTCGTATATCGACAAAAAACTGAAAAATCTTGAACGTGGCATAAGGCGGAACTGAGCCGCACCGTTGGTGTTATTGACGTGTTACCCTGCCGGATATCTGAGACTCCAAACAGCGCTCCAGCGAACACCTCCTTAACGACAGTCGAAAAGTATTCTAGCTGTCCGTCTTCTACAGTCTCTATTTACTCTGTCAAACGTCCGAATGCGCATTCGTTAAAGCGGGCTTCGCGACGATGTGGTGTGCCCGGAGCAACTTCCTCGCGACTTTAATTTCCATGACGTGTCTTGTCTTTGTTGTCGCCTATTGCAACTACGGGTCTTAATCGACAATTATCGTATGCGATGAAAATAGTTTAAGAGACTGCGTCTACTCCGATTCCCGTAGAAATGCCATGGCGCTCGATCGAGTTCCAGAATGTCTGAATAGCAGACACTTTGGAAAGGTTGTTGGGAAAACAAACAAAAAAGACATTATAATGATAACATTAAACGGTTTAAAAAAAAAAAGGGAGAGAAATCAACGCGGTCACCTCCCTTATATCCATTCTTTTCTCTAATCAAATCAGATAAGTGTCCAGGGGCGATGATGCTGAGTACCTCGAGTTAGGTTTTCAACGTGATGAACAACAGGCTTATATATTTGCAGACAACTTAGCTGCAAGCACCGATGTTAAGTTTCTTCGAGGACAGTGCGAAACACGTTAGCGCAAAATGGTTCTGATTGATGTGAAGTTGCCCGGAACTCTCTGCTGAGGAGAGGCAAGCGAACGACGAGGCTGAACTGGGCAGCAGAAATCGAAGTGGGATGGATGACCCAACCAGGAGGAAGATGCTCTTTACAGATGAGTCCAGATTTGAACTGTTGTTCGGCGATGATAAACGGAAGTTTGTTTGAAAGTGGAACAGCAGTAAGTGTACAACAGATACACCAAGTGATGGGAGTCTGTCAATACGAGTGTGGGGCTTTATATCAGCCGAGGGTGAGAGAGAGAGAGAGTCTTGCATAAAATCGAAAGAATTCTGACTAAGGTTCTCATCCATCACGCCATTCTCTCGGGAAGGCATTTCAATGGACGGGCATTAATCTTCCAGCATGACAATGACCCCTCCCCCCAAGCACACAGCGAACGTGGCGAAAAAAACCTTCCGGAACGTAAGAGAAGCTGATGGAACACCCTGCAACAAGTCCTCACGCGAACATCAGTGAGGCGATACGCGACCGCAAACACTTCTGATGGATTGGTGCTACAAGATATCTGGAAAAACATTTCACGGTCATCCACTGACAGCCGTACGGGACACGGAAACACTCTATGTAGGGCTAAGAGATCACTTATCAGATATTGATGCGTCGCACAACGTATTAATTTTGTTTTGCATATCTTCTGCTTGTCCGTGTATTAGATATACGTCTTTCAGTTGCAATTACTCACTGTCAGTGCTTATTCAGTATGTTTCCATAATTATTTAAAATATTGTGTGTATATATATATATTACTTGAACGTATGTTATATTGCAAAGATAATGAGGAAGAGTTGCATCATCGTCCTTCCTCTCGAATTCAATCGCACGTAAAACCAAGGAATTTAACTTATTGCGAATTTGAAATTTATGGCGCCTCGCACTTTTAAATTAAACTTCTGCCATTACTGTTAAACGTGTGTGTGCTATCTGGCAGCTTCTAGATCTATTATCAACTTTGTCAAAAAGTACACGTTTTAAAGCTAAAATCTCCACTTGCTCCTGTTCTCCTCGCCTACCTGAACAAGTTTACCGCCAAACGTATAGAGCAAATCTTCGCGATTTGTTCGGTTCCTGATGTGCCGAAGATAGTGTCCCCTTCAGCTGCTCGAGTCCGCCGTATTTGATACTATAAGACCCGGCGAAAGTGAAATACCAATCAGTTCTGTTTTTTTCATCAATATTAATCACCACCGCTGCATGCAGAAAATGTATTCCATTTTCTTATAATCGTTTAATTTTTTTATTATACCTCTTGCCTTTAGTACTGTTAACGAAAAGGTAAACAAAAGTATTGCACGTACCAACAACTCTTAGTTATTTTTAAAAATTTTAAAGGCCAACTATCTCTTAACTGATCTTTCCTCAACCGTCTGAAGTCCAATCCAGGATAAATCAAACAGGCTTTAAACTTTCTGTTTGTCTTCTTTTTTTTGCATAATGTTTAAATTCCGGAACTATTTTAAAGACCCACTTGAAAAATTCAATATCTTATTTTCATATTCAAGATGTCGGGGAAATTCCACGTGATAAACAATCATCTCTAATGACGGGGCATAGATATCCGAGAGATTATCTTTTGTAATATTTGCGTGATATTAAAAACGTAGCATATTTTAAATACCGACTGTTTCTGTTTCTCTATATCAGGTATTAAAGATTAATTTTCGTCCTGGTAATTCAAATGGACACTCCTAGCTTTCTATTAGATGTATTAGCAGCCGAGATTCATTCCTCTCGGCATTTTCAATTTGCAATTTCGATAATTATCCCCCATCAAGTGTCGTCTCTAGCAACGCAGTGTTTGGTTGCCACTCTCCTCTCTATCTTCTACGACTTCCGTCGAACCACCGCCGACAGGTTGTCTATGGGTTTTCTCTTCCACTTCTTGATGTCGTCTCGTTTCGCGTCTTCTATCCGTTGATGGTTTTCCCGAAAACACTGTTTACGAACTGATGCTTTTATTCCAGTTTTTACAAAATCAAAGTGCGCACACTATTCCGTTCAGGAGCATGGAAGAGGTCAGAAGTCTGTTGAAACTGTCCTGGGTAGACAGACGTCCAGACCCGCAGATTTTAAACTGTATCTTCCATTTGGCGGGCCGGACTGATGGATGCCCCGTTTCCACGTTGACTATATTAAATTGGCGGTACTGCTGGATATTACCAAAACGTATCGACCTGAAACAAATAAGCATTAATACATATATTAAAAGGAAAAAATGTTTGGAACAGAATAACAGAATATGAGTAGCATCTGATGATAAATTGATATTTACTCCCCATCTTCCTTCTCATTAAAGCTGCATTCTTTCACATACGGTTCGCACAGCATTCACGTCTGACAGACCTCAGATTTACCCAGACATTGGGATTATGTGAAGTAAATGGTTAGGAGACATTTGCTGCTACAGATGGAATTTAAATATACTTATTGACATTTTAAAAGACCCCTTTTCTGTCTAAAGTAAAGAAAAAATGTTACTTTATATATATATGGTGGGGTGGGAGGAAAAGGCAAAAGCAGACGATACAGGTTAGAAATCATCAGAAATAATCGTTGCCAGAAGTTTTCTGCTAATGAGAACGAGAACGTTGACCCTTTCTCCGCCTAATGTTCAAGTTCCACGCAGTCCTGTCCGTGTTCCCCTTTTAGAAAGATTCCTTTTCGGTCCTCAGCACGTTCCTTCCAGATCCAGGCGGGAATCGACCCCTACCCCCTTTTTCCGGCCAGAATGTTAAACCCCCCCTTTTTTTTTTTTTTGGTCCTCTTTTTTTTAAAAAATTATTTTAAAAATTATTACGTAATAATAGCATCTCATTCACTCCTGAACTTTCAAAGTCCGACAAAAAACAACGGCATTTTTGTAGTTGTTTTTCTTTAAAAACCGCAAACGGCCGTTAACCCTTTGCTGGACAGTCCTCCGGCGCGATCTTGTCTTTATCGGTATGCATTTCAACCAAGAATTTCTCCTCACCGAAGCCGTGACAATAAAACACAAGTACTTGTAAAACCAGCTCTTCCCAGGCTCCTTCTGAAAGCTTCCTCGTAACATCTTCATTTACTCTGATTGTTTTCACCTTTCATCTTGTCCTTTGTTGTTTTGGCCTTTAAAAAAAAAAAAAACATATTGCGTTGTCGTTGTTGTGTTTTTTTTCCCAATTAGTCAAACTGGTTCACGGAAGGAAATTAGGTCCAAGCCATCACCGTCTCCTCCCAGAGGCAATTAAATTAGTCAGGGCTGGATGAGCTTCGCTAAACCGAGCGCGGAAAGTTGAAAAACCTTTGAGCTGTTCTTGCGCCAGAAGTTGACAAGCTCTGGATAAGCCGGTGTTTAATCGTGCTTGATCTCCACAGAATTTTCTTCCAGCCCAGCCTGCAACGATTTGATCGAGGCAAACGTGCGCTCTGTAACGAATTTCAGTGGCAAAAGTTGACGGTATCTTGTATGTAAACGACGGTTCGCACATCGTTATAATTTAATGGAAGATTTAAGTTTAAAACATTTAATTCACTCTCGTTGAGAGTTCTGTCTCACAGCTCAACACTCGATGCCTTCTTTTCTTAAATGACGCTATTGCTATGCACGGGCGTGAAGCATGCGAGCCCACCATTTGGCGTATACGTCGTCGTATCCTGCCTGCAGAGATGCTAATTATTCCAGTTTCAGTGCTGCACCGGACTACCCACGGGTCTGTGGTACAGAGGAACGACGACGCCCCCAGCTTATCGCAGGCGCACTAGACAGGGTTGAGATCGGCGGATCTAACTTCGCGACTTCCTGTTTGTGTTGGGTTTTACTCTACTGGAGCACCAGATGCTGTTTACCCCGCTGTGGATGAGTATAGATGGCTGGGCACATCATCTGCGTATATTACTGAGCTGTCAGATTCCGATTCAGAACTACTGGACTAATAATGTTCACGGCCGCCCACCCACACCGTGATGCTGCCACCGTCAACCAATCAGTCTTTGGCGGACGGCTTGCAAACTATTCACAGTAACCCGGGTCACGCCATCAGCAAGCTAGACAGACGAAGACAATTTGCATGCGCCATTTTCCTGTATTTCATGACGTCATCCAGTCGCCATATAAGCAGCGGAATTACCAAGTAGTCGTACAAAAGTCAGAACGTTGGAATTGTACTTACGCGATAATGATGCGGCTATTGTCCCTCATAAGAGATTCATAAATATCTTCGGATTTGCGTGCGCCGTCGGCACATAGGATATCCACAAGAGAACCCCGCCTCCCTCCTGGTATCAGTTTCTGTAGGTGCCCGACTGCCGCGGAAAGTTCCTACTAGAACTTTTCGTATTCTGGATGTAGAAAGAAAGCCAAGATAAGCGAGGAGGTCCAGCCCTGGATTCAAACTCGGGCCCTCTTGACAAGTCCAGAAAACACAGGTGTGGCTCGAAAATGTCTAGAATAATAATAATAATGTGTTATCTTACACTAAACGATCCGTGTCTGTAATTTATAGCAAACCGAAAGGAATTTGGCTACAAAGATTTCGAAAACGGTTAATTTAACGTCGAATTACCGTCGAGGAGCTGTTGTTCGCGATTTACCTTGAGCGACCGCTTGTCCAAAAAATACACGCGCTTCCTCCTTCCGGGGCAAAGAGGCTGGCATTCCGTCAAGCCGAGATGGTGGTCAGGCTGCCGCTGAAAGCGAATGTTCGGAGCGATCGATATCTGTCTGCCGTATCTTTCCAGAACCGTGTTATAAAAACACCACGCGGCTGACAGACTGAGGCGCGCCAACAAGAGGCCAAGATGGATTACAAAAGGCGGCGGTTCGCTCCCCTTTTAAGAGAGCTCTTCAATTAGCTGCCTTCCGCTTACTGTCGAGAAATCAATTTTTCGTTGGTGTTGTCTGAAAAAGAAGTCCAGTCTATAAAAACTGATTTCATTTCGTTCAAATAATAAAAAAAACAACAACAACAACAAAAAACTCGGTCTTTATGTACACAAGAAAATTCGATCTGAAAGACATTAGATTTTATTTAATGTTTTTATCGCCGCAGTAGTAAGACAACACCAGGAGTTAAACGTCAAGTTTAATCGCATATAAGCGGGTCATTCGTTCTTCATCGGGACAAGAAAGAAGATTTATCGCTCTCGACCTGAGATTATTTTATCTGTTCAGAAATTTAGAAATTTAACATTTCTTTTTTTTTAAATTATTATTAAACTTTTTTTGTGTGTGTGGGGGGGGAGTTATTAAAAAGTAAAGCACCAGACGTCTGTCAGGGGTTTGTTACGTTGTGTCCGATTGCCCGGGTAAGTAGCTGGAGAATAAATACATCAAATAGCCGCCGGCTCCATCTGAAAGAGGCTTTATCTGCTCTCTCTCCTTTATGGCTCCGATCACGGGTCATAAACTCGCGTGCGTCGATGAGCGTAGCTCCGCGGATGCACCGGCCGGCTGCCTGTTAACACGCAGCCTCTCGGCTTGAAAAGAATGGGCGAAAACTAATCAGAAATTTAAAAAAAAAAAAAAAAAAATAATAATAATAATAATAAAAATGAGAAGAATTTCCGTCTCTGAATCAGTACTGGCGGGCGCCTTTAAAAAAAAATACGGATGTGAACTTTCTCTCTCCACCCCCCCACCTGTAGCTTAGTGAAGGAAGACAGAAACACGGTGCGCGGTGTAGTGAGGTGTTCAGAATGTCCACTGCTGCGGCGTCGGGTTAGGAAGCGACACGTTTTCGCAGAAATACTTCAACAGGTGCGAGACCGCTCTCTGCTGGAGGTTGTGGATGGTAGGCAGCTGCTTTTGTGGCGTGCCTCTCAGAAAGAAAGAAAAAATTGGCGGTGAGATCTGAATAGTTTGATGGGTATTCAGCTGGTCCACGCCAGCCCATTCGCCTCCCAGTAAAGTGTTCTATCTAAAAAGGGCCGTACACCTCGACGGAAACGGTCACACCGCAGCTTATAAGTATATTAAGGTACCGATCACCTGTCGCTGACATTGAGAAAAAATTGCTCGATAAGGCGGCGTAGAGAGACATCAACTCTGTGACCAATGGAAGGTCTACTCCTTTCTCGACCTGGAGTTAGGGATTCCCATTACACGGCTGTGTTCGTTCGCAGTTCTGTCCAACTCATACCCGCCTCATCTGATTACACAACAAGGTCGACGGAAGATGGGCACTGATGCGCTCTTAACGTTGAGATACGATCTGCCTTTTATGGTAACGTCTATCTACCACTTATCAACAAAAAAATCTGCTGTAAGTGGATATTTACCCTCTGTGAAGTCCCAGTTACCGGAGTGACAACCAAAAGCTTTCATCAGCTCGTCTCAGATAATCAGAAGAGCCTCTGATACTTATTTCTGTAAAACCTTTCGGTTCTTGCCAAGGATAACTAACCTCAGACTCGTGTCAGAAAATTTATTCACGACATCTTCATAGTTTTAGAGACGGCCTCTCGTACTCACAGAAACTCGAAAAGCTGCCCCATTAATCGACCACGGGAAGCTTCTCAGCGGTGCGATGCCAGACACGTTTATCTCTATTCTTGGACAAAAAAACGTCACGATGCCAAACGCGGAAACTCTCCGCAGTTGCATTTTTTAATCGTCCGCGACACCAACTTTCCAAGGCTGATGACTCCCCACCACATCTTTTTTCTAGCTTCCTGCCGTGAGACGTCCTTAGACCTCGAACGTCATCAGCACAGGGATCCGCCAAGAACAAGAAGCCAATAATTATGCATAGGTGGACAAATGCAAATTACCCCTTATAACTGTCTGCTTTTTAAAGTATGGCTGTGATTCAGCTTCACACGAAATCAAGTCAGGTATCTACCTATTCATGGCCTTCATTGTGCCCAATAGCGGAACTTTTCACGAAACACGATTGTAAATCAACGCTTTTTTTGTTGTTGGTAGTGTAGACTCAGTGCGCCATCTATGGAGACTTCCTTTCTGAATTAACTGTTTTTTTTCTCTCTCTACCAGTGCATCTTTTCCTTCTTCCGCGAACGCCACCACCTACAAGTGTAGCCATGCCAGATGAGGTCGCTTAGTGCCATGGTTACCGCTAACAAGCGTTATCGTTCTTGCCCCTTCTGGGGCCTGGCACTTCCGTCCTCGTCAGGAAATGGAAAGTCCCAATTAGAACTCGCCTATTCAGCCGCGGCACCAGAGTGTCGGGAGGAAAACCCGCGCTGATGGACCGGCATAGAAGAGCGAGAAGAAACCATGCTATGAGAGACTCGCCAAGCCAAGTCTGCTTCCAGCAGGGTTCGCACTTGGCCCCTCAGCCGCAGCAGGCCTTTACGCCACACACACAGATGACATTAACGGATGTTTTGCTTAACGGTAGACGAATACAAGGGAAAATATAACGAGATATAAATTAGTCACGTGAACCGCAGAGCGTGGAATAAATCATGTTAGAGTGCCGTTTTTGGTGATAACTTCTGTGTGCTTCAAATATAACATAATTTCGACGAAGCCCTGCCGGTCCTATAACGAACCGGTCGCCCTGACAATCCACTGCTCTAATACATATTAATATATAGAACAATTTTATTTTTAAAACCACACTCTACCACCTTGATAGACGAAGTACAGTTGACTTGGCTGGGTCTTAGAGGGGCTATTGTTAGATGGCAGAATTGCTTAAATAAATTGTCTTGAAGACGCTAAACGCTGAATTTACACTTGCCGTCATGCTCAACATGACTGCGGTTGCATGGAGCTTCTTTCACTCAAGTTTTGTTCCGGTTTGTCACCTAGAATTTAGAGTTGGTACCTGCTTATCAGATAACTTGGTACTAAGCTCATCTGCGTAAAAAGAACTATCGTAGGGCGGCAACTTGAAAGCTTTACGTCGCTTGGCTCAGCGTCCCTTTCCTTCCACGGCCTTTGCCATTATTCAAGAATTTTGCGTGTTGCCATCATTTTCTTTTGCAAGGAATGACCTTTACCTGACAAAAATGGCAATCTCAACACGAGCGTCACCTGACATCTCCTTCACCGGCGCAGGAGAAGTGCCAGCGGACAGAAAAACATTAGGCTGTTAGGCGCGACATGGATAATATATTTCTTTCTGACAGGTCTACCAGCAGACAGTTAAAGTTAAAACACGTTCCTCTGTTTTACTCAACAGCATCTGCTTGTTACATTTTATGAATTATGAGAAAGTCATCGGATCATATGATAATTTGGTTAGTCGCTTTATTTGCAAATTTTTTATTAGTATAGAAATTGGTTGAGCAGTTTCAATATTTATTAACAAATAGTTTGTTTATCCATTTACCGTAGCGCTTACGCCGGTTAGTCATGGCAAACAAAATTATAAAGAACGATATTTAAATATCTGATAAAAAAGTTATTACTGAATTTAATGTACTGCTTGCGTTATTAATCCCACTGTTAGTATGTTTGCTTTACAGTTCTATAATTAACCAGGCAGGAGGTTCTTTGCCACGTCGTTCTGGTAATGAGATAAATCCGCCAGCGAACACATACATACATTACATTATATATGCCCGTATATATTGCTGTGTGCATGACGCATGCGTGCTGGTATAGATGGATTACGTAAGTATACACGCGACGATTTGTGTGTATAATGTTTCTGCCTTGTTCTTAGAGCTGGGGTAGCAAGTTAAAATCGCTATTTACCTCGACTTTTTTTATGTTAACAAATTCGAACTGTTTGAACAGTTTCCTTGCGTGGTCTTATTTAATTTCCTCACGGTAGATGAGCCGCTGTTCCCGGTGTGAAGCAGGGATGAATATTTATAAGGTTTAACTCTATTATGATGCTTAGTGGATGAATCTGGCTGGGATTTGACAATTTTCTTCGCCGGTGTTTTGCTTTTAAAATAGGGAGGAAAATTTAATCAAAATAAAGCCAGTTAGTAGGGGTAAAGAGAGAAAAAGTGGGTGGTGGTGGTGGGGGGGGGACGGACGGACGGACGAGTCCCCGAGACAAAGAAAGTCGTCCAGAACGAGCGAGTTGCCGCCATCTGTCGGCACCAGAAAACAAAAATGGAGGAAGTGCCAGCGGGTAGCAGGGAGGAGGAGGACCGCTTTGTCCGCGCCGTGAAATTCTAGTCCGGGAAAATTGTACGGTATTAACATTTAAAAAAAAAAAAAACCTCCCTCCACCCATCCCCGTCTTTAATTTACTTCATTAGACCAGATTTCGGGAGAGTTAAGTGCTCTTCCTACAAAAAGGTTATCTTTCCGTGGGCGAAGTAGGGGGAGGGAAGTGGGTGAAACTCAAAATCAAAAAGAGGGGGGGCTGCCAGAAGCTACACAGAACTCCTCTCCCCAACTGCTTGGATTGTCGCGTAATTACGAAGAACGCGCGCGCCTCGGCTGGTTAAGGTCGCTCCGCAGTTATCACCCTTTATTAAAGAACTCTCTGGAGGATTGTTACAATTATCGCTATTATCGGTGCTTTTTATTGCATTCGCGAAAAGACTTTAAAAAGAAAAAAAGGGAAAGAAATCTCATTACCTTTAAAATAATGCGCCCGGACACGGATTGGGAAGTTGGGGACTTCTTTTCCAATCTCGTCTTAACATTTTTGTCCTTATCAATTTTTTTTAAAAAAATTTTTTCAATTATCATTTGTTTTCTTTTAGATTCCCGGTGTCTTTGTTAATGGCCGCTTCCGGACCGAGAAGCTGCCGCCTGGCCATGTTTTCGTTGATTGGTCGGTCGGTCTGTTCTTGAAAGCAGGCTGACCGGTAAATAGACGGCGGCGGTTGGCTTCTGGGCGACCAGTTTCCCCGGACGTTGAGCTCGTGACGTCACAACAAGAATCAACGCCGTCTTTAAACTCGGTCGATTTATCTCATGAGTTGGTGAGTGGGATGGATTTCCCACAACTGTGGTCGATGGTGACGTCGGCGGCCGGTGATTGATGACCCTGGTTCGAATTCCGATCGGGGACGGTTCGAAGCGTAGTTTCTTCCTGCTTTTCTTCGCTGGGCAGTCCTGTTTCCTCCCACATCTCAAAATAAAGAGGCCATATTGGGGGGTTTTCCGGGTATAGGTTCCCACCGTAGCTGGTTAACATGCACGAGGGCTGATAATCTCTAGCATCCCACACCCACTACTGTAGGGTGTTCTTGGACCTTGAGAGTCGGAACGGGGTTCAAGAAAGAGAAAACGGAAGATGAATCGTAATTATGACTCTTTTTCTTTTCTAGAAGGCTTTGCACAGACCCCACTGGCTTCCTGTCTCGTAACTTTTAACTAAGAATTTAAACTAAATGCATATTTAGGGGAAAGGACGAGTCCTCAACGTTTCGAGGACTCCTAGAGGAGGACGGACCTGAGACGAGCTTCAATCTTATCAAAGTCTGTGAAACCTAATAAAATCTGCGTATACCGACACGAGAGTTTGCGGGTGATAACTTCCTCTAACATGGCCATTAAAATAACTGTCATGCCAGGGCAAATCCGCTTTATAAATACGTGCACTGAAAGAAAGACGGGCACTGCTTCTTTTTAAAAAAAAATCAGTGCAAATTATTTAAATTGTTTCCTTATATAAGGACAAATGACCATGACTGACTCTATCACCGAAATCTTACGATTTTGAAATGCCAAGTAAATAAATCTGATTTATTCCCATCGTCAGTCCCACTTCCCTGTTTTCGAGTTCTCTCAGTCGGAGGAACTTGTGGAGAAGTCAGCAAACACTACCCTTTTCGCCCGAGGGTCTACGCTGAAGTTCATCTGTTTTCTGCCAACAAGTTGTCGAGGTGTCCAAATAATGATCCCGCGTTTTCGTGTGTACAGAATCATCATGCGAGCGCACACTGACTTCCTATCGGTGTCTCTTTCTCCTCCAAAGAATACCAAGAGGGTTTGTAAATGCTTCAGTTACATAAATGCCGACGGTATACGCGTTACCAGTCAACGTAAACATCTAATAATAATAATAATGATGATGATGATGATGATGTAATCCAATCTTTCACGTTGGCCGGATGCTCTCGAAAACCTAGATGTCGCAGGTGTATATATTCACGTCTCCCGTTTGACATTAATAAATGGCTGTTCGTGCTTCGGTTGGTATAAGTTAACATTTCAGAGCTCTCCTTTATTTACGCCAGCAAATACCAGAGTTTGCTTAAAACAATCACCAGATTTCTCTATTCGCAATTCCCCCGTCGGTTCATAGCTATGGCCATCTTGTGTTTTATTTCTTGGACTTTTTCCTCACGTCGCTTATTCATTGTAAAATGTCGGCCATGTCTACTTAATGCACCAGTTATCTCCTCTTTCCGAGCTGATGATGACGTATTGTGATATTTTTCAACACTGCACAACTGACATAAAAAATCCATGCAAACGCCGGATCGGATCCACAACCAGACGCCAGGCAACACTTTGCACAAGCATGACGCTAAAGATATTGTTTGTGGTCCTTTGACTGGAGAGCACCCAACGCCTTTATCCATAAAGGTTAGGTGACTTAAAAGCAAAATGCTAGTACTGAAGTTTTTGCAATGACGTTCAAAACCAGCAGTGTGATTGACTTACCTTTTGTCCCTCTCGTATTGAACAACCGCCATTGTGTTTCGCTCTCTCTCCGATATGGAAAGAACCGCGATACTAGATACCCGCAATGGACGAAGAATCACCTTTACTTAGCAACCATTGTTTCGCGGATTCCTGTCCTGACATTTCGAGGTCTGTCAAAGAAGTTACCTGGTATTCCATCACGATTGTTTCAACCTAATTAATACCCATATTCCTCACGCTGTTTTCTTCATCTAGTTGGATTTATTAAAGAAACTTGCAACCAAACACGACAGTAAGAACACCCGTTTTTACCGATTTCTTTAGCCGACAAAAATGAATTATGTCTCCCATCTTTCTGAAAAAGAAGTAATTTTATGTGCCGGTATGTTTTCCTACTGTATTGGTTATCTCCCTTGGTGCAACCCCTCTCCCGCAAACAAACCGTAGGCTCAGTTTTCTTTACCGAATGCGTATCGTTTGGCATCAGTTTAAGAGAGGATAGGCTATCGAAAAACTTTTTTATTACTTTTATTTTTTTCGACGTCTAGAATTTATGTCGTAGGAATAAATATCCATTTCACACGAACAGCCGTCCGACCTCCTGATTTATGCGCTTACTCGCTAATAAAGTCAGCGGGTTCGCATTTCGTTTTCCTGAAAACCGATCGGCGCCATCTTGTGGAAAGGTCGAGAGCGTTTACGAAAACACCCAGCTCACGTTTTCCGTCCTTTCGGTGAAGCCGGCTCTGTTTTTACAGAGATCCCTGCTTATCGGGATATCCCTGACGTAAGCGATAACCGCTCCTTTCTTAAGGGCTTTTTTTTGTTGGTTTATTATTATTATTATTATTATTATTATTATTATTATTATTATTATTATTATTATTATGTTTAATTTTTTTAGAAAATATTAATCTCTGATCTAAGGGGAAAAAAAATGGACGACGAGAAGAGATTCGCCGTTGTTTATATCTAATTAGCGACAAAATGCCAATTTCCTCAGCACTGATCGGGTACGGAATCCATCCATCGTTTGTGCGATCAGTTCAGTAAACAAAGAGTCGGTGATTTCAATCTGTGTCTAACCTTTCTCTCCGGCCCCGACCGAGGAGACGGAGGCGAGAGCCCAGTCCGGTTGTTGCCATAGCCAGCGGCCATTTTACCAGGTCAATGGCTGCGCTGTTTCTCTCCCACGGTGAGCAGGCGAGGGAGGGATCTAGCGACCAAGCAGAAAAGCCCCCCCCCTCCTGGAACCCTTCGTTTTTAGATGTGGGAGGAAATTGGAATGCCTCGTTCCAGAATCATGTACACTCTTTTCAGATGTTAAAATATTACAACCGTTTACAAAATAACGTTAAACTATTATTTTTCTGCATCCACTAACGAGTCGTCTTCCCCTCGTTTATCAAATAAGTTTTCTTACTCAACTAATTGCATATGAGTTAAGCTATTTACTAATAAGTATAACACACTGGATACGATACACTCAATAATGAGTTAAAATATCGCACCCAGTTGACCAATTTATTAGCCGGCAAAGGAGAGCAAGGCAGACAGCTCAACGGTAGAGCCACTTCCCGACAAGGAGGCTGGGCTTAACGATTCATAACGGTAGACGTGAGAAAAGGGAGAATTCTCGCTTATTGTTGTTCTTCTTTAGGGTCGTCTATCATTTGCTTCAACCTCTTTTTTGCACACCCTGTAGTCTAAGATACGCAGGTGGACGGTCCGTGGCCCTCGTCAGGTCACCAGGTGTTCATTCCACAAATGCTCTGATGTTGGTTGCCTCTTTCGGCTACATTTCAGCAAACTCCTCCTCCTCCTCCATTTCTCTTCGGAATATTTTGGATGCTAAAAAGCATAAAACCCGGATGTTATGGATTAACTGTTCCCGTCCGGAGCCCTTTAAAAACGCTCGGCTCGCGCGCCCCGGGGGGGGAAGAGGTCGAATAGCAGCGGACGGACTGTTACCTCGAGAGAAGATGCGCGATCCCTGATGTTCTCCCGCCGACCTGACGACTTAGTGACGTCACCCACGCGATCCAAGCCGCCTCCCATGGCCGGGTCGGACTCTCTCTCTCTCCCCCGTCTCGCCGCTAACGTTTCCACTTTTTCTGGAACAATGGAACATCGGTTCTCGTGGTTACTACGAATCGGTGACCCGCTGCTTTTGTTGTTGTTGTTGTTTTTTTTTAAGTCTGTTTCTGTGAGTGTCGTGGAGCTTGGAAGCGCCTGCGGCTCTCCCAAACTTGTCCTCGAGGTATCGTCAAGAGGGCGTGGCCTGACCGGATTGGCACGTGTCAGATGTCACGGACTTCCTTCGGAATTCACTTTTGGACAAAGGGGGTGAGGAAAAAATAAACAAGACCATTCTATCTATATTTCCTCAGCTGTACTCGTAGGCCAGAACGAGTGATCGAGGAGAGAGAGAGAACACGCTTGCGCCACTTCACAGGCGGCCGGACAGCTTGACTTTTATGTTAAATGCCCGACCACGTGCGTGCATTTGTTGCGATGTGACGTCACATCAGGAAACAGAAGTCAAGACCGACAGACGGCAGGGATACTTTCAGAAGGTCGTTGGATGAGCGCCTCACCTGAACCCGTCTTCTATTTGAGATGGCGCACGGTTCCATCCTCATTAATATAACCCTTTTGCAACGACCGCACGTGTTTCACGCTGTGGGATGACGGCCGTACAGAAATCCGTTTGGACGATTAATTATCGATCAGCATACAGTACTTGGAGAAGTGATGCGGATCGAAGGGTAGCCACATTCCTCATTTGCCAAACTCGTCGGAAAACACGAATTTATTTCAATGCGCTATAGCAACAAACGGCCGCTGCCGATGATTATGCTACACTGCAGCTTATAAAACCGGGACACCACGTAAATTGCATTTAGGAAGGAATTTGTGCAAAAGGACGACAGCTTTTCCTTGCACGTTGTGACGAAAAGAACAGCAGCTGTTGGTTCGTTAAAGCCCCAACATCATCGTGGACGATCTGATCTGTCGTCGATCGACGATGATCGAACGGATGTTAAGGAATCCACTTCACCTCCGGCGGCGCAGCGTTTGAAAAGGACATTAAAATGCCATTTCCGCGTCCTCCTTTTAGGTAGCATGGGTGTTTAAAATTCAGATGTAAGCAGGATCGGTTTGTCAGCCTGACGGGATCCAGCGGCCTTGGCCGGCAGCTCCTGAGGATAATAACTTCTGTTGGGTAATTTTCTATTTTTAGCCGGAAGTCTGGCTCAGCCGATGCTCCATCCGTATATTATTGCCTGCTTCCGTTCGTTCTCGTGGTCCAGCTATCATCGCGGTTGCTTTCTTGGCCCCGACAGGTAGCGCGGATATCTCAAAGATACCGTCAAAAAAAAAAACAAATAAAAAACCTTTTACGATCAAAGCTTTTGACGAGAACAGAGCAGATCAGGCGGAACAGGAAGTCGCGTCAGTTCGGAAGATGGCGGCGGCCGGCGGGAAGCAGCTGTCAAGAGAAGATAAGATATCGGAATTAGCCGAGTTATTTTCCGCGTGGTAGTTTTGGGGTGCCCCCCCCACATCCCAACACACACACAACAGTCGGCAGCTCTCGTGACAAGTATCGATGAACTCTCGCCCGGTGCGGCTGGTTGATCAGATTACCCCGGTTGTTTTATCGGCCGCAGTCGCCTTAACCCTCCCTCCCCCCCCTCTGCGATCTTCGCCGGTATCGCTAGCGGACACGTGTTGGGAGAAGCACGCAGCGCCTTCTGATAAAGCCAACTGCATCACGGTTCGCCAGCGGGGCGTGTCGGCGGACTCCTCGCTAAGCCACTTCACTCTCGGTGTTTCCAGGGGCGGCATCAACAGCTCCATCTATTTCCGCTACTTTCGCTTTACGCGTTTTCTTTGCGCAATATAGAAAATAGGTGAAACCAGAAATGTTCCAGATTTCTGATATCCAAATGCGTCAGGTTTCTTCTGCCTAAGCCGTTTGATTACTAATATAATAGTATAAGTTTGAAACTGTGTGTATGCTTTAATGCATACGTCGTCACGTGATTCTTGGATCAATCTGCAGACTAGCGTCTTTTAGTTCTACTTTCGTTCTGAACTTGCCACGATTGGTAAGTGTAAAACAGAAAGAGCTTAAGAAGGGCGCGTGCGGCTATCTGAGCGCCAGCCAGTTGGTCTAGCTGTGTGTACAGCATTTAGACACATGGGGAGGAAGCAAGGGAATAAATAGAACCTTTCTTGGTTACAGCGAGGAAATATTCCACAATCGTCTCAGCCGAACCGATCTCGATTACGAGTCTTGATGGATGTAGACCTTTCTTCTTGAAAATAAAGCCTCATAACCGTATGCAGAAAAATAAAAATTTTGTTGTTGTTGTTGTTGTCTACCCTCCTTGAAATGCGCCACTCTTCCGGTTTATCTGCAAATGTGAAGGACGAATAATTCTTTCAACGGATAACACCGCCCGGCATCGGCTTTTTACCGACAGTAAAAACCGATCACATAAGTCCATCAACGTAGGCAGAAAACCTTTAGTGAGATACACTTAGCTCGAAAACAGTAAGCGTGAGGGGATTACTTCCGCTGTGATACATCGGCTTGGATTCATCGAGCAGAAACCTGCAACTTGAAATTCAATCTATTTTATTTTATTCCATTGATACGGCTGGAAAATAAATGCATTGGCGGCCTCCTGAAAAGCAGAGGACTTTGATGTCCTTTTATTATCCGATGGCGCAATGTATGTATATTATTAATCAAGCTATCGATAAATGACGAACTCGCAAAGATACCGCGGGACGTTCAGTGCGAGTTAATTTGTTGGAAACACGCGAAAGAGGCTCGCGTGAATCGGACTCGCCGAGCCTAATGACATTTTCATTGCGGGCCAGGATCGAAACCGAAGACCGCAAACTCTTCCTGTACATTACTTAATTTGAATTCCATTAGAAGATTACTTGTCACATGTTATCAAAGCGATATAAGGAAACCTTAATCGAGTAGCCAAGTAGTCATAGACAGCCTTCTTGTGTTCTGGATCCCTTTTGAAATAAGAATAGACACCTTCACACACACACACACACACACACACACCCCGACGGCAAATCATTTTCCACAATTATGACGCATGCACAACTAAGACGCAAACGAGGCGATTGCGGGAGGGAGGATTTTTGTTGACAGTAAAAGGCCGTGGTATCGACCTGTACGTGTTTTAAAAAGCACACAGGTCAAAATGTGTCGAGATTC
The DNA here is from genome assembly GCA_018389105.1 of Nautilus pompilius. NCBI lineage: Eukaryota > Metazoa > Mollusca > Cephalopoda > Nautilida > Nautilidae > Nautilus > Nautilus pompilius. Next base: position 507,281 of record JACATO010000908.1, on the reverse strand, counting down.
TTTGGAACCAACAAAACTAGTTAAATTTATCCAAAAAAAAGTGCCTTTAGTCGCGAAGCTAGAAACGATCGGTCTGTTAATTAGGTGTGAATCCTGTAAAAATGATTCAATTTCCGAAACTAGTAAATAAACACACTGAAATCGAACTGATATTTAAAAAGCGACTGTCTACGGACCTTCATTGGACGCCGTATCCGGAAGATCCGTCCTATGGAGGCCTGATGCAACACAGCGACACCTGAGAGTGATAACTTCTCGTGGGTAGGGGCAGAGAAGAAAGTTGGCCCAGCCGACCAGACCTAGCAGTCGGGTGCTGCCGGTCGTAGGGTAGAGAAAGCTTACCGTGTCGCTGCCCTTTGATCTCTCTTCGGGTCCGAAGCAGATGAACGGGGCAGACCCCGTCCGCCATTCTTTACTCTACTCCCAGAAATGATCCGCTAACGGGGACTTTTGTAGGGGTTTTTTAATATATATATATATTTATATATATTCTTCAGTATTCGCCGGCCTCGGGCTTAACAAAGCGGGTTCATTTCCGGATTAACTGAATGGAATCCGATTAAAATAACGAAGGAAAAATTAATGAAAGCAATAAAAAAAAAAAAGTGTACACTTAAGGAGATGAATTGAAATTTGTAAACCCGAGAGACGTGTGAATGCAGGGATGTTACTTGGATCAATAACAAATACGGAGTAGAGCCCTGAACGAGTTCATTCCACGGCGAAAACCCCGAGGTTTCTTTCTAATTCTGGGGCTTTGATCAATATTGGTAGATAGTGAAGAGCTTGCCGGGTTGCCCACAGAACTAGTAGCGCTCCCTAACGGACAACCGCCTGCCCCCCCCATTAGAGTTGTCTCCCTGGTGGACGCCAACACCAGCGGCACGTTTTCCTTTTTTTCGTTTATCCAGACGGATTTGCATAAAATATGTGCTCGTGTTTTTCTTTCGGTGCCGTTCTTAAGGAGTTCCGGCAAAAGTCGCAATTTTCGTGACTAGAAACGATGGGAGGGTGGGGAAGAAGAAGAAGAAAATTACACAGGCTGCCAGTCGGGTTGATGTAGCCGGTTCCCGACGTATCCATACTATCACCTCTCGACGCCAGTTCCGGAGGGACTCCGTACTTCGGAATTACAGCGAGAGAACGACGCGTTCTTCAAGTCCTCGAACATCCACGAGAGAGAGAGAGAGATCGGACAGGACCAGGGCTGAACTGTTGGGGGCACGTACGAAAATACCCCCTCCCTCCCTCCCAGGCGGATGTTATCCCGTAACAGGGAAACCCCCTTATCGAACTCGAATCTTTTAACATCTTTATTGGATTTCCTCCTTATCTTGAAGAACGCCACAGCCGAATGCTGCATCAAAGTGGCCCCTTTCCCGCAGTCACACCGTTTAGGTTTGAACGATCATCGAAGTCGCCACAGCTTCCAACAACCCAGAGTCTAACTTCCTTCAAACCATACCCGTATCCCCCGTCAGGGGGCGCGACGAGGCCATGCCTTTGAAAACGTCATTTAGACACACGACAGTGGGGGTTATTAGCTGCTTCTACCCGTAATTAATGCATCTTAGACGACAACAGGGCTTCGTCGCATTAATCTTTGTTGTTTTTGGATACTTACGAGTTGCAAGCAGCGATCTCCTCGCGGATACCGTCAGCGACGCCCTAAAGCTGAGGTTCAGCCAACATTTTGGTGAAATGCGCACCGAGCGATAGTTGCGCTGAATTTCTCCGAAGCCTCACGGGAAATATTTTCCTGCAGCCTCGGTCTCGGCGCTGCCTGGTAAACAAATCAAAAGTTTCTGCAGTTCGGGATTTAAAAAAAAAAAAAAAAACAGACAAACAGATTTTTTATCAGCGAATGGTCCTCCGGAGACTTTAATATTCCGAGAAAAAATCTGGGCTTCTCCGCGAGATTAAAAAAAAAAAAAAAAACCAAGGCAACTTTTCATTTGTTCTCTTTAGTTGCATCTGCCTGTTCCGCATCACCACGGCAACTGATTTCGTGTTCACATATTTAAAAAAAGTACGAAATACGCAAATAAGTAAATCAATGGATAAATGCAAAATTATTTCTGATGCACAACAGCGTGTTGCTTATGACAACACTGTGGTATTTCAAGCTTAAAGGCGAAAGATCGTTACTTGAAAATGGTTTAGAGTCAGCATTTGGATGCTTGTGTTCAGGGAATTGTTGCCAGAATGGTGGTGAGCTCGGTGACACGGAAGTTTGCCCGGAGGAACTCGTTAACAGCGATGTATTAACTTAGACACGCCATCTAACAATACCTGAAAAAATAAAAACATATATATATTATATATATATATAACCCGCCAACAGGTGCTTCGAAAGTGATTAAGGAAAATGTAAAAACTGCCAGCGACGCGAAGAAGAGAAGTGAACGCTATGGGAAGCTGAGACGGAAACTTAACATCGTTCGCTGACGGAATCGTGGACGTGCAGGTAAGTAAAAGGTCTACGGATGCTGTAGACAGAATGTGAAGCGATCTTGGCGGCGGTATTGCTGTATCGTAAATTTGTACGTCACACCACTGCCACATTGTCTTTCATATTGTTTAGAGGCAGATGACAAGAATCAGACAATAAGATTAAGTTGGTTATGTTTTTTTCTTTCTTTCTAACCTGCAAAAGAATCGATATTAACGTCATCTTTGAACGCGCCCGCTTCTCGTGCTGTGCTCGTGCGGTAAGACATTGTGTACCACGTATGCTAACCGTTCATCAAGACCGAAAAAACCCATCTGCATCTAAGCGAGTAACCAACTGGAAAGTCTTATTCGTGTATCCACCTCATCGTCTCAGTAAACCTTTACTTTTTTTTAGCGTGAAGCAATAGCTACATTGTTGACAGGGCGTCGTCACATGAAATTACGACTAGAGAAGTTCACTTGATGGCTCTTCCATCTCTTTTCTCCGAAAAATGCCGGTGGATGTAAATCGACTGAATCCAGTGACACATTGTGGAAGTTAATAATTCAGCTATGAAATTTTTTGTCGACAAGATAATGGGCTAATTACTTAACACGATAAAGAACTACAGAGCAATGATATAATGTGTGAAACCAAGAGTGTATGGAACATTCAAAAACGTTCCCACAATGCAAAACTGTGAAAATCGACTGCTGTGGTAAACATGGACACGATAGTGTTTTGCATTTTGCTTTGCAAGTGGATTCAGAAGACAGCCATCTTTTTCTAGTGACACCATCTTATGGCAATAAATATGTAGGTGGATGGTGCAATACACATTATCATTATTATTATCGTCATAACCGAAGAAACATTTTGATAGATTGCCAATTGAAGCAAAGAAAAATTGTAATACAGTTATTGAGTGGAAACTACCAAAAAGTAATTATGGGGCTAAATTAGTTTTAACGTGTAGACGTAGCAGTATCACGCACAATCATTTTTACCACAGTTAAATGTATATTAGTGTACAAAAGTTAGGAAATATATTCATAACAGCGGTTTATGTGAGAACAGCTTTGTTTGTTCGAGAACTTCTCTCCGACATTTTCTCCATTTCCACTTTTCACCGTTTAGTGTCGAAAAATATTTAAATGAGCTGATAAATTATGGCTTAAATGTCTTTTGAGCAAAACTACGGCTCCCTGATAAATTTAAATTAAAAAAAAAAGAAAAAAAATGTCCGTGTTCCGGTTCTCGCCTTCAGCGGTCTTAGCGGTAAGCGAGTTTCCCGTCCATTCTCAAACTGCCGTAAACTGTCACCCGGGATCGGCTCGCGGCAATAAATCGGCGGGTCCAGGCTGACAAAACACCGGATTAATTGTAAAACCTCACAATACGCGCTCGCTCTGCAAACGGGTTACTGCTGATTTATCGCCCCTTAGCGACAACGGGTTTTCTTCTTTAATGGTTGAGTTGCATTGATTTTAAATTATCCTCATAAGAAAAGAGCTTAGTTCTCCACAAGTTTGGCATCAAGAAATTCTCTCTCGTCCACCGTTTGTTGCTGCTTTTTTTTAATTCCCCCCTTTTTTTATTCTAAATAAAGAATTGGCGCATTTACAACCAGGGTCTAGTTTCCGGTCCCTCTTTGATAACGGAGAGCAGAGAAAGCATGGCGTACCGACCGACCGCCTCTCGTGAATATATTTGCTTTGATTGCAGGATTAGAAGTCACCACGAATTGACGCGTCTCGACGCCAATTTGTCTTCGGTGTTCAGTGATTAACTGAACCTACTCGTGAAATGGTCGTCACATCTTTTAATTTGCCTCTCTTTCGATAAATAGCGCGGTAACGACTTCTTCTGGTCCGAGTCTAAATTGACTGGTTGTAGCTTATGTAACTCTGTTTTCATTCATTTGCCCCTGTATATCCGTTTCATGTTTTATAATTTTAAATCTATGCAAAAAAAACAAAAAAAAACTCACCCAATCGCCTTTGAAAGCTTCCACGCGAAGCTCAGCAAGAAGGATACCCGGTTTTGGAATTCAGTTTTAAGCCGTATGACTGGATTTTAAATAAAAAAAAGCAAACCAGACTTACCAGGATTGATTCAGGCGATTATAAGAGGCCCTGCCTCCCTTCATGCAAAAGATCATTATGGACGTATCTTCCATCCTGTTGAAGTTACCTCCCTTTATTCAAGCTCTGATTACGAACTTGTTTGAACTTGTCTCCCAACTTCGGCTCCTCACGAAGTATCCACCAAAGAAAAGTCCCCGGTAAGCCAAGCATCACGGACTGACTTTCATTTAACTAGACTTTCTGAAAGGAATAGGCATTGTTTCGGACGGCAGACACACACACAAAAAAGCATTAAAACCAATATAAGAAGGGAGACAATTGTACTGTTGACTTTCCCGAACTTTCTGGCTAAATGTTGGTACATTCTTTAAATATTTTTTTACCTAAATGTAACAAATGATTTACTGGCGAGTTATCTTTTCTGGCTCGGAAATAAATGTCCAAAAAGGTTGTAGGTTTTTCTTATTTGTCAGATAAAAAATTGCGCCATCGAGAAATAGAGAGAAAAGGTGCAGGCAGCTCCGGTCAGAACAAGAGACAACATTTACCGGGAATTGACCCCTAACAACCAGTCTCCGATTTCTGGCCACAGTTTGACCGGAGCCAGATGTGGACCATTCCTGACAACTCGTAATATTAAGCGATTTTTTTTTTTTTTTTCAAATTGAGACGAAAAAGAGAAGAGAGGCAAATATTAGAGAATTGGAATTTTACTGAACGGAAATTGTTCGAGTCTTCAACCGGCGGTCGCGTCGGAATGGCGTCTGAAAGGGATACCGCAACAGGAGGAGGCCGTGAGGTCCCGCGCATCTGTTCTCGGTCTGCGTTTTCCTAACGGCGCCGACCTTTTGGGAGATCTTATCTTTAGACGAGTCGACGATCCTCATCCCTGGTGGTTGGCTTTTCTCGGAGTACGGTTTATCGCAATAGAACGGCGATAATCGATTGGGACATCGATCGCTGATTGGCCTACGTACCTCATACCCGTCGGGCCGCTCGCTGCGCCCGTACGCACGCACGCTAGCGGGGCGAGGGTCCCGACTCCGCTCCCATCAGGACCTGTATTATTGCTCGCCGGCTGCTGTCGACTTCATTAGTTTTGATTGATTATCAACTCGCCCCCTATTTACGCCGGATAAAAGCTCGCACGTGATAACCCGTCAAATCGGATATCTGTTCGCTTACGCCAAGCGCCCCGACCCTAAATGCTTAATTTATAATCGTTTCGCCGACGTTCCTTCTCCCGGCGATCCCGCGAGACGGGGCCCCGTCTGAACCACGTGGCCACGTATAACGGACAGAGTTCACCGCTCCGGAGAGGAGGAGGATCCTAATTTTCAGAGAAGCTGAACGGGAACGTCCGCTCCCGACGAAGTCACGTCACGCGGACGCTGTCCCACCTGTTAGGACTTTAACGTCACCGGTTAAATTTGGTATTTTTAAATCACCTGAAAAAAAGGGAAATTAACTTCGAGTGGCGGGTTTTTCCCGTGGTAGACGTTTTCCGCTGTTGTCCAAGACTTCTAAAGTTCGGGTGGCTGGACGCCGATAACAAACGCGCAGTCCGGCGAACGCCTCGGCGGGGCGATTTGTTGTATTCAAGTGGGCAAAGCAAAAAAATCTGAAATTTAATGTAAATCGTTAACGGATCCGCTCGACGAAAACGAAGCCGATATTAAGAGAGATGCTTTCTATTGAAGAATTTAATTTAAAAAAAAATATATATATATATTAAATAGATGATTATAAAATAAAAAAGAACAACAAAACCAACATGACTTCTCTCTGTGGCGCCGAGTTGTGCGACAGCATATTTCTATGGCTGGACACGATTTGTAGAACAGAGAACATTAGAGGCGAGATACCGGCTTTGCTGTGAACAGTTGAAATATTTGATTCATCACGAAATCCGACAAGATATTAATCTTCTAAACTAAAAAAAAAAAAAAAAAAAAAATAAGACGTAAATCAGCTGTTGCAAGGAGGTGGGGTGAGTTTAGTCTGCGAGAAAGATTTATGGCAAATCAAGCGATGGCAGGAACGTGATACCGCATGTTTTCGCTGGCAGAGCCAACCAAGTAGGTCTTTTGGTCCCTGTGCTTCTCCGGGCCTCCTCTGTAGAAATTTCTAGCACTTCTTTCAATTAGAAGCTACACTGCATGGAAGAAAGAATTTAGCCAGGGTAAAAAGCTGGAATTAAAACTGAGTCGATGCGAACAGAATGCAGTCCACTTCATCTGCTTGTATGCTGGAAACAGTTGGGAAATGTTGTCTCCTCTGTCTGGACGGAACTACTTACTCCAGGAGTCTTCTTCAGCTGACTTGATTTCTGGAGGCAACAACAAGGAGGCACGAAGATCCATTATTCTCAGAACTCAGTGTGGTATCCTTTGCCTCTTTCTCCGATTTACATTACCGGCCATATGTGACTCGTTTTCCTTGAATATTTGAAAACTTTGTATTAAAAAATATTGTATTATTATAATTAACAAATGCCAACTATCACCCGTTTGAGATTCGAGTTAAAAATCCATCAGACAAAGATGGTACGTTTGATTCAAAATTATACAAATCATACACGTGAACAGTTTAAACATCTGGATCTCAAGTTTGCTACTATATTTTTATTTACTAAATTCCTCTAAAACTGAAGATCCTCGTAGCAAACTTCTCTTTATACCAGACACTAACTTCCAGTCTAAAGACTCCTTTATAGCGATGCTGAATCCGCCCTGACGAACTTCTCTTTACCACAGACGCACCCTGCTTTAGCGAACTTTAAAAAAAAAAATAGACGTTAGTTCTGCTATAATGAACTTGCATGACTCCTTTATTACGAACTTTTGTTTATTACTGACACTGTCTGCAATAACGACCCTCTCTTCGTAACGAACGCTAAATATAACTGTTCACCTTTCTCTCAATTGTACGAACTACGGATTTGCGTCGCCATAATTGTAAACGGATAATGCTCGATCACAGCCGACGGAGTCCAGATCACCCGTAAGTGAGGATGTAGTGTTTTAGAAACTTCCCATGTAAATATGACGGACCTGTGGTGTTTCAGTAAGTAAGCTGTGACGTCCCCTTCATTTTGATCCTTCTGTACCGCGAGGGGCCGAATTTTTTCCATGGCTGTTCAAATCGAGAATGTCCTTTAGTTAGTAGTGATCCGTGCCGATTCTATCTAAACGATGGCTGTCATACAACTTAAAACGTATTTAGCTGGTTGTGTGTTTTTTTTTTTAATGTTAATCCGCCATACAGCTATTTTAACGGCGGTTATCTCATTGACGAACCGTTAAAGTCAATTATTTTATAGCAATGAGATGCATCACCTCACTTCCGCTTTTCTCTACCTGGATCGTTGACGATTGAAAAGCGGGTCTTCTATGATCTTATCAGTGAGAAGAAGGTGATGGATGACGGATACCTGTGTTTAGTAAAACGGTGGACGACTTTCGCCAATTTTTCATTAGCTGATTTCTTTCAAAGTGTAGACCTGTGTTTACTGGTGATCATACACCAATGCTACCTACCGCTGCCCTTTTCCACTCCCTACAAACTCCTTCAACATTAAGTGCGAATCAACCGATCTATGGTAACGTGTTGGTACTATTGTTTACGTAGTTCCGGTAGCTAGGTAGGTTTTGCTGATGTAAGAGCTAACTAACTCAGCTATCAACTATAAATTATGCATTTTTCTAATCCTCGGAAGAACAGCAGGAAAATTTTAAAAGATGGGATGACTGTGGTAATCTGCCTTCACACCTGAACCCAGACCCAGAGGATCTGACTCTTCTACCTGACTAAGAAAATCGCTAAGGAGAGAGTCCCTCTCTAGCCTTCGGTGGTTAAAATAAAGATCGGTACGGAGCATGGACTGGACAGGAAGGATAACAGCTTCTACATCGCGCGCGGTCTCGGGAGGCTGGCTGGCTCTCTTACTGTGATTAATGCTAATTTCCTCGACGACGGTAAGCGACTCTGTGCGGGGGAAATAGCCAACACCGCCGAGTGAAGAGGAAAAGTCTGGAGAGGTTGAGAGGCTCTTGCGGTGAGGAGAGGGATGAATGGCGAGCGAACAGGGGAGACGACTTGTGTCCTGGCTGGCCCTATAACGTGACGACCGACCCTATTTCTCTGAGATTTCTCAATTTGACTTCTGCAGGAAGTTTTCCAAAGTTAAAAAAAAAATATGAACGAACCCTTTTTGGTTCTTATACATTACGCGGAAGTTTCCTTTCCTTTTCCTTGGATGCTGCTCCATGTTTTCTTGGAGGGGACTTTCGACCAGAATGTACTGCAGCGCCTTATGACACGCGAAGCCACGTGGACACCTCACGTGATCTCGTGAGAGGACGAGAAACTGCAAATCCGTAATCCGAACAAGAGAAATCGCACCAGATCCAGACCCGTGAGACTGGTTCGTGACGGGAACAGTCGACTACGTCTCGCGGGGGGAGAGGAGCTTCTTTTCCTGACGGAGCCATCTGCGCCTCCGTACACAGAACAACAACAGTCACCACCTTCAAGTAATTAGCAGAACTAGCGGCGTCTCAGTGGAAAGGATGGCGACAGACACTCTCCGTGTGTGAACGGCGTGCGAGTCGACGACTGGCTGGTTCTGGCTAATTCGCTGATGGTAACCAGATACTGCAGGAAGCGGCTTCCAAGCTCCTGGAACCTAGGCTGTCCGTTTTAAGCGTCGATGACCTTCGCCGATATATTGCAAGATGCGTGAGCGTCATTCTACATATTAATATTGTTCGGTAATGTTTTAACCAACAATATACCCCGTTGTTTTTATTCTCTCAGTACTGACGCCATCTCCCTGTATAATGACGTCACATATCTTTGTAATGAAGTCATCTCTGTGAGTATTGAAGTCGTCTTTCTCCTTTTTCATTTACTTCTGTTTGTTTGTGGGTCGCTGCTTTATCCTCTGGCAAAACAATTTAATCCAATATAACCTCGCAAAATCCACTCACTCTCTCCACCTCTCTCTCCATCTCTCTCTGTAATAACGTCACCTCTCTTTCTCTCTCCCCATCTCTCTCTCTCTCTCTCCCTCCCCATCTCCATCGCTCTCTCCACCTCTCTCTCCATCTCTCTCTGTAATAACGTCACCTCTCTCCATCTCTCTCTCTCTGTAATAACGTCACCACTCTCTCTCTCTCCTCCCTCCCTCTCTCTTTCCCCATCTCCATCGCTCTCTCCACCTCTCTCTCCATTTCTCTGTGTAATAACGTCACCTCTCTCTCTCTCTCTCTCTGTCTCTCTGTTCGCTACACCCCTCAGAACAAACACGGATTCCTCACATACCAGCACCGCTCCGGTATGTAGTCAGAGCCCTTTTATCCCACCTCTAGGAACGGGCGGAGCCTTTTTTGTTGTTGTTGTTGTTTTGTTTTTTCACGTCCTTTCACACCCCACTCAAACAGGACTGCAAGCAATTGTTTGCACTTCTGTTTTTCTTCTGCCAACACGTGTCTGTCCGTCTGTCCGTTCTCGGTGCTTCTCGGCAACTTTTTGTTGTTGTTGTTGTTCTTGTTGTTTTTCCTTTACGGTGAGGATGTCGGCCTAGATTTAAAGCAGATGTGACTCTCGCTAAGGCCCCTTAAGAATCCTATAAAGAAGAATGGCTGGCCCAAGACCCTGGAGCTGTACAAGGGACTCCACCTGTTGACATGGGAGGTTGGTTACTCTTTCTAAGACTCGGGGAAAAAAAAAAAAAATACTTTGCCTCACCAGTCTTAACGATGCCCTCACAGTTCTAACATATACATGTAACCACCAGTCGTGATTAATTTATTCAAAATTCTCACGACATTTTCGGACCCCCCCGCGGTGACGTCAGAGCCCACATGACCACCGTACAACGCAACAGCTTGCACAACCGTGACGTAAACTCGGGATTGTTTAAGACGCTTTATATTTACCGAGTGAAGTAAGTAATCTTAACTAGCCGTGGCCCTTTAACAGAAACAAAACAACAACAAAAAGGGCTGATGTGATTTAATAAGGGGACTTATTCCTCCTGACCGGACTGTTCAGACTGATTTCTTTCCCTCTTTTCTGCGAACCGAGGTCGGTTTATCAGTATTAACAACGAGCGCCGCACACGCAGCTTTAGGCTGCAGACATCGTCTCTAATCGGGATTGCTAACCGGTCTAATGATTCCAGGCCGAAAATTCCGAATTACTTCCCTTACGTCATGTCCCCTGACTGGCGAGGGGTGGACACGACCTTTAATTAAATAAACAGATTGTTCCACTCTTTCTTAGCATTTAAATATATCTTATTACATCTGCGTTTTAATGGGGGGAGGGGTTCTCGGTATTTTGCATATTCCACAACAGGGCGAGGAACGGCCGGGGTTGACGGACGGACGCATCGGTTAGGTGCAAGACGACGGCTTCGACCGGCGATCGAGTCATCTCCGCGAACCCGCCTGACCCACCCACGGGACCTGGCTGATGAGGCAGCCGACGTAAGACCGTTGTCAGCAGCAGCAGCCCGCTGGCCTGGCTGGTCTCTCACGTACCGACCCGTGTATTCGCTTCGCTGGCTACTTAACGTTTTAGCAAACTTAGTCGTATATAGCTTGCATCCTGTAAGCGATAGTTTTTATAATCGTTACCAACCCTATTAAAGTCCGCCATATTATTTCTTTTCTCAGCAGGATCGCTACCATCTATGCCCCGTTGACTCGAGTGCGCATTTCTCCCTCACCTTTACACAGCCTGTCTGCTGTAAAATGCCGACGACTCGCGGAACGATCGGCTCCCTTTTTCCTTTAAATTCCAAATATATATCTTACGCGATGCTCCTCATCAGCAAACGAAAACAAAATTGCAGAGTAATATCCCCCCGTCACCTAGCTCCCATAATTCCCGGCGATCACAAGATGGCTGCAGTTTGGTCCCACGAGACGAGCTGGCCGGCTGACGTCGGAGAAAAAAAACAAACTGACACTTCAGGCGACCCCTGCCGATTCAAGGGCTCTGGCTTTTGGCCTTCGACCGGACCTGGCTCATTAGAACATCCGCTTTCAACGGTGGGGTGGTAGGCGTCTCACCCTTGGGACTCGCGTGCGAAGATGACATGGTCCCCCACCTGGAGAAAATGGAGGCCGGGTGGCTGCGCAGAGGTGAAGCTCGAGTCGTTAGCGCTGGGTGTGCTCCAAAAACCACCCGGGGTCTCCACGTCGACAGAGCCATCGGGAAGTTTCCCAGAGATAAGACTGTTGGCCAGAAACAAGCCCCGATGTAGCTTGCATTGGGCATTCTTGGGTACGCCGGACCCCGCTTCGCACCCTTTCCCCGCCTCCCTCGATGCTCTGGTAAAGAGAACATCTCGAGGCAAGAAGCGAACAAATTTTTCTTTTGACAGAATGCCTAGGGGAGTAATCGCCCTTGCTCAAGAGATGGGGGAGGGGTTAACAATATTAGCCGACTGTGTGTTTATGTAGGATAAACGACATTAAATCTGGTCTACCCTATATTACAGTCTAAGCTGAAGAAAAAATGCAATAACAAAAGGCCAAAGTTACGTAAATCCCAACCCCGTGTGTTGTGTCAGTGAGACTCGTCTACTCATCAGATTTCCTGAAGTATGGCATCCACACCAAGAGGCGACTTACGGATGTAGTTCAATAGCTGACTGGTATTGGTTGGACATTTTAACTTGGCCCTTCGATCTGGTTAGGGTTAGAATCGTTATCTCGTTGCAGTAAAAAAAAACAAAAAAAAACCCCCGCAATATGGGGGTCTCTTTGGTAAGAATCCTATCAGCTATTCTCAGATCACCAGCTACAGTAACCAGCATAACAGACCTCTTACTCTCAAATTTCCATCGCCACGACTAATTGCAGGGCAAACGCATCTTTCCGTATACTTCAGGCCGCCCCCTAATAACCCTGTCATCGCTTAGAAGCAGATATTTCGAACCTGTTCTCGCCCGAACGCGGCACGGTGTAGAATTCTTTCGGTCAGAAGTTAATTGACTACGTGCCAGCAAAGGGTTTTCCTTAGACTTTTGGGTCCTTCGCCTGGCCTCTTTTTCTGTCTTCGTCGGTCGGCCCTTTAATTTGATGGCAGTCGACTTCATTCTACAAACGGTTGCTCGCACACCACCACCCACGCACCCCCCGTGTAATTTCGACTTCCTCCGTAATTTCCCATTGGGATAACCAACTTCATAACGGGCAATAATGAAGTGGATTTTTTAGAAACTTTTAATATGAAGTTCCTTTTTAGGTGTCAGGCGCAGTCATTAATAGCGTGGTCCGTTAGTAAGTTAAGTTAACAGTTATTCATGAACGAAACTGGTCATTCCTATAAATAAATTGCTGGAGTCCGTAATTATGAAAGAAAAGCATTAAATGGTAACAAAACCGCAACTAATGGTTTATATGCTCTGATGCTTGATTGCCCGGATTTGTGGAGATATATTCTGCTTCCGTGATGCACCTCGATTAAAAACAAAGTGTCGAAAACGTAAGTAACTTTTTCGTAAAATGCGATCAGAATTTTGAGCGCCAGTGTAGAAGTGTATTTTTTCATAATCAGTTCTCGGCCATGTCCGTCTGGCCGTAGTAGTGGGAGGTTAGGGTTTGGCGCATCTCTCTGGCAGATGTTCTCACCCAGGATTGTTTCCCCTTTCTCAGTAACCCGTCTAACTTTTACATTAGTCGAGTAAAAAGCGTGGGAGGGGAGGGGAAGAAGCCCCCGGCACGTAATAAAATGACGGGGAACAAAAAAGAATGCCGATCCACAGTTTCGAATGGTTTTACAGCTGAGGATGTGTCTAACTCTGCCCCTCCCCCCCCAACTCGGAGCTAAGACACGCGGAGGATGGACAAAGACTCTCTTAATAATTGTTTGGTTGGACATCTTTGAAAAACCGCCGAAAGTCTGAGGCTATCTTGCTTAGAGTTGTCTGCCTTTACACAAAGTTTATTTCCTCCTGAAATATTCTCAACACATTTGAGAATGAATCCCACCCTCGCCAGGAGGCTGCCCTATTAAAATATGTCCACCCTCTTGCAGGAGGGGGGGGGAACAAACAAAAAAACTCCGTTCCTGATGCCTCTTGTGAACTCTGGTGCAGCTGTCAACCGCTTGCAGCAGAAACTGAGGGCTTTTTCACTGAAAAAAAAAAAAAAGGTCTTCCGTCGTCCATTTAGCTGAGATCGCTGTCAATGGCTCCACCGCGACCGAGTAGCATTTCCAGCTGACTGTCACTACTTGGTGAGTCGGCATCTCCAGCTGTGAGTCTCTTCTAAAGAATTAAATGCAGCTATGAAACGAATGACTATATACGTGTTTGAGGACATTCAGCAGATTTTTTTATTTTTTTTAAATGTTGCCGACATCGACTATTTCATCCCAAGAAGAGCTCGATACTGAACTGATCTGACATCCAGGGCAAACTGACTGACAGTTTTATGACTCACCAACCGACTTAAACATCGCATTTATGTATTTCCCGTTGGTTCTCCGCTCCATCCACTCTTCGAAATCAGGATCACACCTCAATCTGAGCAATTGGTGCGGACTTCCGGAGGCCTCGATGTGTCTGTCCACTTATCGGGAGGCCATGTCGAGCCGAGGTGTCCCAGACTGGGGAAAGAACTGCAAAGAAATCGGTCGTCTTCGTGTTAACTGCTCAACGTGAATTATCCTCAAAATATTCTCGTTCTTCCTCAACGATTAGAATCGGTTAACTGATTCACGCCAACTTTGCAATTGTCTTGTTGTGGAAACGTTTCTAATGGGTTTTTGTTTTTTTTTTTAAAATGTTTGATACCCCTTTTGTTTCGCTTTTCGTCTCGGGTTTTGGTCAGTTTAACCTGCAGTTCTTCCTCGAAAAACAGAGTCACGGACCCGTCCCGTGACGTGTGCAATGTCGCGTTCGCTGGGCCTGAATTCGCAACATTTTGGCCACCAACAGAATACACGATCGGAGATATTTTGTAGGAAAAGGGGTCCATCCCCCCGCCAATCTTTGTCTCTAGAGCCCTTTTCCTAACCCCGACTTACAACCGCAATGTCTAACTAGTATTTTGAGAAATATGACTGAGTATAGCAGAGGAACACGGATACTGATGGACTCGGTGTTTGTTTGTGGCACTCCGAGGTGCAGATCATTTCGGTTGGAGGAGAGTTAATTACATGTGTTGCCTCCCCTGTCCCACCCTACGCCGCCTTCGCTACAGAATTGCTACATTAAGCTAACACTGTTAGTCAAAGTTTAGAAAATGAACTCGAAAGTCCGCCACCAGATCTTTTTAAAAAAAAACTCCATTATAACCGTTACGCACCAAACGGATCCGTTTCGCACTTTCATTTTAAGTTTGCCAGTTTGTTTAACGAGACATCGGCAGCCAGTGACCGTCGCCGTCTGTGTCCGTTAACCGAGAAGTTCTCACCTTACTGCGTGACCATCGTTCTCGCCGCCTCCCTCCCGACAGACAGTCGCCGAGTTCCACGGCTGTGCGTGCGTGAGCTTAGCTGGCATCTTGACCGTGGGTGCTCTTTCTTTCTTTAAATAATAAGTTGGTTAAAATCAGCAAACACTCTTCTACTCCACCCCTTCTCGGGGCCCGGGCGATCTATCTCCCTAATTACATTAAGAAGGGATACGACTGGGAGGACGAATCGCTTACGACGTACTCACGAAATCGGAGACAATTCGCTGTTTTACACAAACACGACGCCAGATTCTACCGGCGGGGGAAAGAATGTGTGTGTGTACTGAAACCTCGGTTATTGGATTCGGTTTAGCGGAAGCCGGTACTGAAGGCGAGGAAGCACTTCATAGAACACGAAACACTTCATAAAACACTTCTCGGGTTTACTGGCAGGGGGTCAGGAGGGGGTGCAGAAAGATAATAAAAAAAAAAAAGGAAAACGAGAATTTTTTGGTACGAAACCGTTTCTCTCTCTCCATCTCTCTCTCTCTATAATACTGACGGCATCTCTCTCTCCATCTCTCTCTCTATATATAATACTGACGGCATCTCATCTCTCTCTATATACTGACGGCATCTCTCTCTCCATCTCTCTCTATATATACTGACGGCATTTCTCTCTCCATCTCTCTCTCTCTCTCTATAATACTGACGGCATCTCTCTCTCCATCTCTCTCTCTCTCTCTATAATACTGACGGCATCTCTCTCTCCATCTCTCTCTCCATCTCTCTCTATATATATATACTGACGGCATCTCTCTCTCCATCTCTCTCTCTCTCTCTATAATACTGACGGCATCTCTCTCTCCATCTCTCTCTCTCTCTATAATACTGACGGCATCTCTCTCTCCATCTCTCTCTATATATATATACTGACGGCATCTCTCTCTCCATCTCTCTCTATATATATACTGACGGCATTCTCTCTCCATCTCTCTCTCATCTCTCTCTATATATATACTGACGGAATTTCTCTCTCCATCTCTCTCTCCATCTCTCTCTATACTGACGGCATCTCTCTCTCTCTCTCTCTCCTCCTCCTGCGGGGTTATGGTTCCACTGTATTCCGGTCGACTGTCGGCCGCAGTTTATCAAAACAAATGTTTGCATTAGAGAAGATTTATGTGCTGTCGGGGTCTCTCCCATCCTGCCCAACAGACCCGTCTCTCGGACTCGGTATACATTCCGTCTCTACGCAGCTGACGAACTCGCGAATACCTGGTAAACCAACAAGAACATTTCGACCAGGTTAGCGGATAAATACGGGGGGGGGAGGGGACAAACAACAACAACAACAACAACAACCTTTAATCCGCGTGGTTCAATACTTTCTACTGTTAATACCTCATCTCAAAGCGTAGTAATTAAAGGATAAACTCCTATAAAGACACGGTAGGATGGATGGTTAGTAACAGATGTAATTAACTTATGGAGATTCTAATAAAAGAAAAGGAAACGAATGGCTTTGGTTGTTATGGTTTGTACAGATTTTCGGGGAGACGTCTATTAGGGTTTCAGGAACGAGCCTGGGAAGGGACCGATGACGTCCGATAGGGGTCCTTCGTTACCGGCGAGATGTGGAATACCCCTGGCGGTCGGGAATACGCGAGGCGCGGGAAGCGGTTTACGATCAGATGAAGGGCCCCCCCCTAGTAATCGTTAGCGGCAAATCGGTGGAGAGACCCGGGGTAGACGGGCAGGCCGATCTCCACGGCCATCGCGCCGTTAACTCGTGGCGCCGCCTACCGGTGACATACGCGGGTCAACAACGACGCTGGCTCGCCGACCTCGCCAGTTGATGACGTAACGCGAGAGTCCTTTGTTTGCATTTCTGTAAAGCCACCGCCGACTCCCCGCCAATTACCTTCGCTCAGACGAGGCCGCGGGAAACACCGGCCCTTAGCGACAAGAATTGACAACAACAGGAGCCCTCCCTGACTAAACGGAGGCGAGTTCTTTTGACATGCAAGCCGCTGCTTTCTTCGAGGACCAGTCTACACGCGCGGTCGCCGTGACCTTTGTAACTGATGCGCGCTGCGAAACAGATGGTAGCGACATCTGCAAACTCGCCGACGGCTTTCGCTTCGTTTACAGTTTTGAGATGCAGACACAACAGCACTAGAACGAGACGATCGAATGCACAGCAACTGCAGCCAGATCGCGCTGTAAGTCCATCAACGTTTCCCGATCCCTCCCAACAACCTCGAGTTTTGTATCTGTGCTCGCTTTTCGTGGGTTCGATTCCCGCGGTGCGGTTGGGGCACCTACCTGGTGCCGGCGTACAAAGGAGGAACTGAAACTAACCCTCTCCAATACGTGTAACCATAAAAAAGATACCATTCGCTTCCCTAAATCTTCCATGCGAGTGAGAGAGTCGCCACTGTCTGTATCCGCGTCGGCCATAGGGCGAAAGACTTTGTGCACTTGCAAACATCCAAATATAAAGGCTTCAAGAAAGATGAGAACCACCAATAAACGGCGGCCTGTCGTATCCATTTCCAACTGTCTGAGATACCCAATAAGCAGGGTGTAATATTCCTTGCAACCTCGCAGATATTCCCCCGACTCGAGATTCTTTTATGCATTTAAATGAGCGACGAACTCTTACATCGCGATCCAGCCGTGAACAGCAGACACTTCCCCTGCAGGTCCCAAGGTCCCACAGCCGTCTCTCTCTCCAACTGCTGACCAGCTCGAGCCGCTGGACTGTGACCAGAGTGCAGTTTACCGTCTTCAGGGACCTGTAAACAGAAACTGCTCGCCAGACACTTGGCGCGTTGAAAAGCAAAACAAACAAAGGCCGGTTTCGGAGGAATGCCGGCCAGACGGTTTATTAGACCTTCGGTTACCCCCCCCCCCTATCCTTCCACCAGGAGAACTACAAGCGCGGGCTGTTTTCAGCCGTGATGCAGATTGGCTGAAATAATTCCGAGTTGTCTTGCCTTTGTCTGAATGTAATTACAGCCCGACTGCTGTAACGTTAGGGACAAGGGTATTTTCCAGCTCACCCCCCTCCCTTTTTTTTTTTTTAGTCCCATGCGTCAAATAGCCCCGAACCCTTTTCCCCCACAACTCGGTCACCATCTGCTACATACGGCCCCTAACAAAGCCGATTCTTGAAGAGCCGCGCGGCTCGAGGGAAAGGCGCTATCTTTTATTTCAGCTCGCTGCCGCGCGCGCGCGGCTACTATAGAGGGGCTGCCGAGAATTCAGCTCCAATGGTCCGTCCGGTCCGGCTGGAGTCCCAGCTACAAGTAGCGACTGTCGGCGAACGGTAATTGGAAAACGAGTTGGGTGTGTTCGCGCGACAAAGAAACGCTAATTCTCAGCCACACATATCTGGAGGCTACCGGGGTTGTGCAAAAATCTGCGACCGTCAATTAAAACGAAACGTACTCCCCCCCCCACTGTATCTCGCCGCCGACAGGTAGCTCGGATTTATAAGTGGTTTAAAATTAAAACCACCATCGCAAGATGTAAGACTGCTACTATTCGATTAGCAGGATGCGCATAACTTCGGTAAACTTTTCTTGTGAATCCATGGACTTTACAACTCAAGATTTGCCATGTTTTAAGGCGTAGCTTTTAAATGCCGAATATCCTCTTTCGAAAAGTGTTCTTCATAAAATAGTCTTCAACGCCTACGGCTTCACATTTTGCTTTTAATACGTAATTACTTACGAGACTAAAGCCTGCAGTAGCAGAGGCTAACGAGTGGATATTAAGAGGAATTTCGGAGAAAGAGATTTAAAATCTTGCACTTACAGATATATTAATCGACGCACTTCTCTCGTCTATCTGTAGCGCCGCACTTAGTCGCGAGGGTTGGTAGAGCTAAGTCCAGTGGTGACAAGGATACTTTCTCTTCCTGCTCTTTGTGGTAGAATTCATACTATCCGCCCCCTCCCGCCGCAAACTCACAGCACACACATGCAGACAGCGTAGGGAGAATTCGTCAACATTTCGCTTCGTGTCGTTTCCATGCTGGGGATACAAATTCACGATTTTCGAGCCGCCGATAAGATGAAAGCTATCTGATGTCACACCGCGCATGTGTGTGTGTGTGTGTGTGTGTGTGCGTGTGTTTTGGGATCGGAATACGCAAGCTGCAGACTGCCTCACAATAGAACGTTTACCAGAGAAGGAAGGGGGAGGAGGAGGCAGAGAGATATGAGGTCAGAAGTAAATGTCTGCGGTGGGCGTGCCCCTAATCGACGCGTGGCAAATTCTATTAACGTTCTGGTGGCGAGCAGCCAGCCCATTTCGTGACAGGAGGACATGGCAGTACAGGAAGGGGGGGGGTGATCTGCAGGGTGGTCTAATGTCATTATTGATAGCGACAAAAGGAGGCGAAGGGACAGATACGTTTAGAATCGAGCTAACTTGCTGGCAGACAAGTGCCGTGATCAAACTAGAATTGGAGTTTGCAGGAGAGGGAGAGAGAGAGATGTTTGGTAAACTCTGAGATTACTCTTTCGGCGATATCCCGCTTGAGAACAACGGATTCTAACAAATGAATTAACTTCCGATCGGCCCGAAGGGCTCCCTGTTGCCTGTTGATCTAACTCTATTTGTAAATGATCTCTGCACGATCCAAAATCTCAAGGGCCCGACTTACTACTAGTGAGATAACTACTTCACACGTAAAAGCCGTTAAATAAATACATATTTGGATAACTAAATGTCTAGTAAAAAGAATAATAACACACAAATGTACTGTATTAATGCATACAGATCTGTCGCCATCTATATTTAGATAAACTTCAATAGCCAGAACGCCTGTGGAAGGCTTGTGTCAACTTTCTCAAGCCCCCTGGAGGATTCAGATAAGAACATCAGGATCGAGCAGAACATTAAACTTCATTTCAGATGCAGTATCACTTTAATAGGGAACGAGTGCGTGGAAGGAAGGAAGGATAATTTTAAAACCGTCTGTGATTTTAGTCACGGTAATTCTCAATCAATTCCGCCATTTGTTAAGATGATTACACTTTTTTACGACACTCTCACCAGACGTACAGTCGGTTCTATTTACTACATTTCTGTCGGCCACAGATAATGCTATCTTAAAGAGACCGTGTAGACTACGTCGAGGCCTTATTACTTCCCACTAGCCACATCTTCATACTTCGATAATCTTCCAACGAACGTGGTACTACTATTTACGACGATTCTCGCCCATCGAGAGTACCCCCCTACCGTAAAGATTTCGCATACGAAGGGGAGACTATCGCGCATGACTACAATCCAAGGGAAGTAATTCTTGTTATTTACGGTCTGGTAACATGAGATCCAGCGCTGCGATCGCTACGTTTAAAATAATAAATACAGCTTTCGATAAATATTTATTTAATAAGCTGTAATGGCTTCATACCTTCTCATATTATCTAAACTAACACTGTTTTAAAACATTTTAATAGTTATTATTCTGCATGTCATACGACCACAATTAATCCTAGAGGATAAATATATTCCACGCAATTAAGCAGCTTCAGAAATGAATAATTAAAAAGTGAGAGAAACGCAAAGCATAGAGGATCAAATGTCTCATTTTCCCTGGGTTTAGCAAAAATTAAAATAATGACACGTGACAAGAGATGAGATGAAAGATTCCCACAGTAAATATTTTGATAGGGTCAACAGAATTACTATTATATTTTGCTGCTAGAAACTTTCAAGAGTTAATAATAATAATATTAAGTAAATTCTCAGACTATTAATTTCAAACAAAAAGTAATATTTTAGAAATTTGATATGTAGTGTAAAATTATTCACTGACAAATCTGTATGCAGCTAAGTTAAGAACTAAATAAGAAGTTTTTCTTCCCAAATTGTGGACGTCTCCCTTGCACCAGATCTTAACTAGTAGTCTCCACGTTCGTTCCATCTCACATCTCCCCTCCTCCCTGCATGAGCAATATCTAAGGTGGTGGCCAGGTAACTGAAGGCGAATGAATTCATTTTGAAACCGACAGAAAAGTTCAGATGCAGCTACTGAGGTTTCAAATGCTCTCTCCCTTCTCGTTCGCCTCTTACGGATTATGTGGCATCTGAGAAATTAAAGTCCTAAAGAATAACAAAACAAAACAATAGCGATGACAATTCGGTATCCGTGATAAGGATAGACGCCATTGCGAGACTTAGAGCGATTTTTCGACAAATGGGTTCCTGTGAAAATTTAAAATATCAAATCGCTGTTGTGTTTTTTTTCCCCCTTTGACTCAGTTTATATTTCTTATACGTACGTTTAACGTCAGAATGTAACCGGCGGGGCAGGGAACTTCGGGAACCTTCCGAGAGAGAGAGAGAGAGAGACTGTTTGATCAGATTACATATTTTAAAAAAAAGCTTGATAATAAATATGCATCCACAATAATAACTAATCGAAAGATTTTCTTTTTTAAACGTTGTTTTATTTTGATGCGCATGACTCGATTATGACTCCCGAACATTTCCTTTGATGACAGCACGAAGCGAAAATCTCAATCGAGTTTTATCTTCTTTTATTGGAAACAGCAAAGTGATAATATATTATACGGTTCTCTCACGAAACGGAAGAATGTGAATTATTCTGAAAATCTACTACCGGAACATTTTGTTTGGATTATTATTACTTTCTGTATTTATTTACCTATGTATTTATTTATTTATCCATTTATCTATTCATCTATTCTACTTAAAGAGAAACGGTCCTATCGGAGAGAAGACAGAACTGTAACGGTTAATAATGGGTAAAGAATTACATAAAACTAGGAAGAACAAAACGCTGAATAATAGGAATATTACTACTACTACTACTACTACTACTACTACTAATAATAATAATAATAATAATAATAATAATAATAATAATAATTTAAGGAATATGGAACACTTGACATAGAATACATTCTTCTCATCATTACTTCTGAGAGAGGAGAGAGAATAATCTCGGGCACTGACGTCACGCTTCCATATTTGGAAACTGAAGAAAAAAAAATGTTAAGGGATACATCAGTTTTAGAGGTACAGAGACAACATTCCATCTTGCTTAAACCCTCAAATTAAATGCTGCTAGATTTTGAAAAAAAAAAAAAAAATCGGATTACGGGTTTGGTTTTGAAAAAAATGAAAAAGCAAAATACAATTGTTTATGGGGAATTGAGGTTCGCGGTAGAATGATATCGTTTGTACAAAGGGACATAACCGCAGCTGTCTTTCTTCTCGAACAACCGACAAGGTGTTTTCTACATACTCAGTTTTTCTTACAGTTTTCAACTTCTAAAATGTTTAACTTTTTTTCTTTTCTTTTTTCGTCTTCAGCGTAGATTTTTTTCTTTAGCTTGACGATTTATATTGATTTGTTTGCTTTTTCTTCTTGTTTTGATTTAGCCAGGCATTTAATTTACTGAATACCATTTAGCATACATAATTAAAATAGGAGATAATCAAAAGTTCCTTATAATGTAAGGGAAATAATTATGGTTGTTTTGTTGTAATAACAACAACAATATAATAATAATAATAAAGTTTAATATTCATTTCCCTTCTGAAACTGACCTTTTCTGACAGTGGACATATTCAAGACGCTCTAAAAAAAATTAGATGTGGGAATAAATAGGTCTAAAAAAATTGAGAAAAGGAAGGCACAATTGCTTCCCTTGTATTACGAGTATTTATCAAGCAATTAAAACAAATTAGCACAAAAACGTATTAATAATGCAATTAATTTTAAAGTAATTTTTCAGATTTTTAAAAGTTGTTCATTTAATTCTAAAACTCAAAGATTTTACTAGAAAACAACGAATGTAAATTAGTGAGTTATTAAAGGAAACAACTCGTAATCTAACAAGTGAAAAGAAAAACTTTAAATTTTGCAGTTTTGTGACAAGCAATTCTCTCCAAACAAGTGAATTCCTTTTTACCAACTTTTGTTGTTCACTTTGAATTAAAATTATTATGACTGATTTAAAATTAAATATTCTGAAAATTACAAAGAATATAGGACCTAATAATAATAATAATAATAATAATAATAATAATAATAATAATAATAATAATAATAATAATAATATAATAATAATAATAATAATAATAATAATAATATCATAGGGAATATAGGTTATTTTTTTTTCATTGTTCAAAGTTGTCTTTCATGTAGGGTAGATATATAATTTAATGTCTTAAAATTCTATTGGATAAATTAATTTAAAAATAATTTAAAACTTGAGAAACTGAGAGAATTTAACTGTGAAAACTAGTTAAGCAGCTCTACTCGTGATGCAGTAAATAGAGCTCTGTACTCAAACTCCTCTGCTGATGGTGAAATAAGTAATGTGCATGTGAACAAACAAATGGAAGGAAGGTGACAGGAAGACAAGAAAGAAAATAAGCTTTAACTACTTATTCTAGTAAGAGAGATTGCCTGCCAGTTCAAGTTATCTAAATTTAGGAGTAGATTAAAAGGTTTTCTGAATAATGGGTGGCCAGTAGCCTTTCAAAGGTGCAGTTCAGTAAACGTTGAGATTTGATGTGTACTTTGGGTTAATAGAAGCTGTAGATAAGAGACTTCGTTATACTTTTCAATAAAACAAAAATGACAGAAAATCAAAGGAAACGCAGGAGTAATTCACAAAGCTCGGATGATTGTATTTGCTAAAATGCTATATAATGCATGCCATAGCAAGAATGTGAAATTATTAATTTCACTGTAATGCAATTCCTGACTGATTCCGTCATTTCACGTATAGAATTAGTATGTGTGGTTTTGAAACTTTGCCGTTTGTGGTTATTGCTTTTGCAGTAACTATGCCAGTAATAAAAATAGAATTGGAAGTTAGACTTACAAGGAACTATATAATATAGATATGTGATATCTGACAAAAATCCAATCACTGACCATGCAAGTTTAGTGAATGGTCCAGAGAAATAGATGAAATAATCGATTTTTTATTCTTACTCTTCCTGTAACTCTCACCAATGTCTTTCACGCACAATGTGAGAAAAGATTAGAATTGCTATTTTCTTAAAACTAGCAGTGGTTATATTCAGCTGGCAAAATCTGAGACCTAATGCGCTCGTGAGACAGTCAACCTGGACTATTACAACAGAAAAGCCGCTCTTAAAAACAGATACTCCTGCCAGCTTTCAGAAGATACAGCGATGTTGTCTCGTTTGTCTTCCATATAAATGGTGACACTGAAATCTATTAATCTGTCGATCATCGGTAATAATGGAAGTAAATACACGACAGCAGAAATGGTTTAATATCAGATTATGTATGACCTAATACACCTGTAGCCACAGGTGTGAATACATTTTCAGAGTTTCCTCCCTTTATCTGCTGATCGTTTATTATTATTATTATTATCCCCCCCAACATTTCAAAGCAAACAATAAAAAAAAAAAAGGTATTTTTTATCATGATGCTACTGAGTTTAAACGAAGATATGACAACAAAGGGGATTGTTTTCCCCAGACCTCGCACCGACTCTGCGTGTTCATTGATGAATGTGTCGTTCTCTTGCGGTGGAGTTCGTTCCGGAAGTAATAGGTGCCCGGATGTATCCGCCATGTTGTATCGCGAGGCGGGTAGCGTTGTGTCTCTTCCTCTCTCGCTCAGCGATGCCCTTTGCTTCATTTAGGAAGGATCTCTTTTGACGGATTTCTACGACCCGGGGAGAGCGTGTGGAGGAGGGATGCGCCCTGCGAGTGCGGCTGGGATCCAGTTTCCGTTAGAAAATCCACCGCGGCGGATGAGGTCGTGCCCTCGCTGAGCGAGCGAGCGTCTGCACCCCGGTCGTCTGCTCCCCTCTCGGTTACGGTGGGTGGCAGGCTGGCGAGGAGGACGGCCTTCTAGCCGTCCGCAACCGAAGCACCGGTAAGTCAGCAGCAGCAGCAGCATCTCTAGCCATGTTCAGCTTCCGGAAAAAAGACAAGGAGAAGAAGAAGGAGAAGAAGGAGAAGAAGGAGAAAGACAAGCAGAAGGAACGCCCCCCTATGACGCAGGATGAGCTGAACAAGTTGGAGGAGGTGAAGAAAGGTCTCCTCCGGCGCCTGAGCGACCGAGACAGATCTAAGAAAATCTTGGGGAAGTGGACGGATGGGATGCTGAAAAGTGAGAGCAGCGACAGCAGCGTCAGCTCCGCCGACCGGCTCAGCCCCTCCCGCGAGTCTGCTGATTCCGGGGGCGGCAAGTCCTGGTCGTTCCTTAAGGGTTCCGGCAAAGCGCCGCCCCCTGCGGTGCTCCCCAAGCCTAAGAGCATTCTGAAGGAAAGATCGAACTACGGGCCCGGGATGCCTAACCAGGGAGTCACGGACAACATCGACGATTCGACCACGCTGGTGAGGAACACGATCATGAACGAAACCCTCCTCCCTTCTATAAACATCGACGGCACTGATTCGGTGGACGCTAAATCTGAAAGTGATTCAGCGCAGGGTGAAGACGCGGCCGTCCCTACCACCCCATCCGAAAAGACTTTCAGCGTTGATCTCCATCTCCCTGACCTGATCCCTCCGAAATCGGGCCGGGTCCGCGAGTTGGTGTTGAAGCGCCAGAAGGCTGGCGGGTTTGGTTTTTCGTTGCGCAAGGGGTCTGTTTTAGACAGGTCAGCCGGGAATAGCGGTGGACGGCCGGTAATATTTGCCGAACCCGGGGCAGGTGAAAAGGGCCTGGAATCTGGCCTGTTGCCTGGCGACAGACTGATTGAGGTGAACGGAGAGAACGTGGAAAACTGCAGACGCGAGGATATCATAGAAAAGGTGCGCAGCTCCCCGGAGGAGGTGAAGCTGAAAGTGCAGCCCTTACCCGAAGTTCTGGAACTGGGGGTCAGGACGGGGGCGGACGGGTCTAAAATTGAAGTCCTCGACAATATAACGAAAGGGGGAGGAACCCTGAAAAGAAGCGGAAGTATGAGATACAAGAAAACAGTAAGCTGCGTTTTATTTGTTTTTATTCCTTCCTTAGCCCTTTTTTTTTTGTGATGTCTGACTTCCGCTTTCGGTTTGGGGCACTCTTTAGGGGGAAATGGTGACCCCGGAAAAGCCGTTCCTGATCGTATTGTGCAGAAATAGAATACTGTGGGGGTTTGCAAAGATAAAATTCAGATTTAGCGAGTTGCACCAACTCTACTGGGTTTGTCGTTGCCAAGCCCTGTTTTTGTTATGGCTGCACAATTTGTCTGGTCATGGAGAACAGCGCCCCTTAAATTACGAATTTGTTTTCTTTTCCTGCTGCAAATCTAGCAGAAAGACGAGTTAATTCTGTTAAAGAAATTATCTGGAGGGAAAAATGCGATACCTCCTATTCCTTCACTCACATGATTACCAAATGCAGCCATATATTGTAGTGGGAGAGTATGCTGTAATCTGCAACCGGCGGCCAGAATGTCCGACACACACAGCACAGCTCCAATACATAACAAATGTCTAATATTTTCAGCAACCAGACTTAGGAAAAAACTATCTCTTAAGGCTTACAGACAGACAGACAGACAGAGTTAGTAATTATGTTCCCCAAATGAGGTCGCTACAGAAGGAGCTAGGGTTACAGAGGCAGACAGTATTGTGATTGTCTGTATGCAGTATTCTATTTTACATGGTATAATTCACACCATTGTATTGCCTGCACAACACCAACCTTCCAGCCTCCACATTGATATCTTGAGATGCTGTATTCCATGACCTAGCACTCAGGAATAGCACTATTTCATCCTATTTTGTTGGGGGTTTTTTTTGATATTCTGGGGGTGGACTTCTCCAGATCTCCCTAACATGATGCCTGCCAACAGCTTGTACTGATGGAGCTGGAAGTTGGGGTCACAGGAATTTGTCAGTGTGTTAATGGGATCACATTTGAGAAAAAGATTTGGAACTTTTGGTAGGTGAAGGGTCAGACGTTTGTCTGCAAATGTGATTAATATTTATTATTTTTTAAACTGGTGTCGGGCAAGAAATAAACATTTTAAAAACTTTGATAAAAATACTTTCAAAATATGTTAATTTAATTATTATTTTTTGCTTTATCATCTTAGCAAGTAAACTCTGAGGAATAATTTTGATTTGGAAATGTTATATTTCTGATTAAAATGTCACTTTTCTACCCTTTGCTGGGATAGAGTGGAGAAGAATAAACATATCTGTTACTTTTCAAACCACAACTCATCTGTTAGTCGTCGTCCTTTTTTACTACTAGAATACAGGTAAGGGAACACTGGTTGATGAGAGAAGGATGGAGTATCTCTACTGACTAAATAATGTTAGTGAGTGGCAGATTTAGCACCTACCTATATTTTGTGTTACAAACCTAAATGAATTTCTGATCTACTCTTTGTTTTTTTTTGTTGTAAATATTGTATAGTTGAGAAGTGTTTTAAAATTATCATGCAATGCACATCAACTTATACAGAATAATTGAAAATATTTAGACAGTGATTCGATTTATGGCTGATTATTTTTTCCAGATTCATTTTGTGTTGGAATTGCTTGTGATTTCACACTTGATGATTGATTCATCTGAAACAAACAATGATTGACTATAAATGGCTTATTTTTACTTAAGGAACAAAAAATAAAAAGAGAAAGAAATAGTGTAGATGTGAGTTTTAGATTGGTGGTTCCATGACACAATAAAACAACCAGGACAAGTTGGCTTACAATTTGTATAACACCTTGATATAATAACATGCTGAGATTTCTAGCTTAATTTTATTTCAAGGTTTTTTTTATAAAGTTCAACAAATATTATAGACAGCTGTTGTTGATTAATTAAAAATCATAATGATAGCAGTGCCATCTACTCAGATTCATGTTTTGATTTGATAGAGAAATGCTTTGTTTTAAGCAGAAAAAAAAGTATTTTCTTGTTGTGTTATTTTAATAATGTTTCTGCTGGCCTATCACATGTCTATCACATAGACAGCATTAGAATTTAAATAAAAATTGATGAGTAATTACATCATAAGATCATATCAAAGCCTGAATGAAGCAGCATTATTGACTTTCATACCATCTGGTTAGCCTGTGGTTTTTATTTAATTCCATTCCATAAAACTGAAAAAGAAGAAAAGTTAGTTTTCTACCTTACCTAAAACATAAGAAATGGGTTTATTGAAGCTGGAATCTTGGAGCTATCTAGCTATTCCAGATTCTGATATGGCAAAGGTGCAAAAGCATAAAAAATCGATGCTGATATGTTTTGCTAGATCATAACAAAGAAAAAATTTCTCTCAGAAACAACTTTAATTGTCCTTTTCAATAAAAATGCGCTATTGAGCTTTTAAATATTTTTTAAACTTTTTTTTGATGGTTCATGTTTGATCCCTTCACTTTTATAGAAATCTTATGTCTTTGATGCCTATTTATATAGAAATCAAAATCAGGTTATTGCTTTAGTTTGAAAATGATTAAGTCTTTTACTTTCGCCGCTAATAAATCTGATGGTAATTGCTCATAATACTTGGTTTTTTTAGGAAGTTATCTCATTGTAAATAAAGGTATATATGAATATCTAGGTTTTTTCCATGCTAATATTCTTTGACAAGAATTTTAAAAAAATTTATTGATACTGGAGGAAAGTTTTGTATGTTAGATATTTATGGATGTGTGCCACATATGCCTCACTTTACTGATTGAGATGGTGTTGTACCATTGTTATTTAGATGACACTGATAGCAGAGTAGTTAATATAAATTTTAGAAATTAGTTTTCCCTTAAATCTTGCTCATTTTTGCTATTCTCAACATTAGTATAGTCTAAAACTCTTGGTGGGAAGTAATCTTTGTAAAAATGTAATCTCTCTTCTCTCAGTATCAGTGAACTGTTTTTTTTTTTTTGTGTGTGTGGGTACAAAGAAATAACACCATTTAGATTATACAGCTGTGGCTGCACCGTAACCATGACCACTTTTAAATACTTACAACTGAGTCTCACTTGTCATGATTTACACCTTTTTTTGGAAATAGTGTGTTTGCATGTTAGATCTCAAATTGTCAGTTTTTCCACTATGGGGCATTTTATCAAAAAGCATGTGGTCGACTACAAAGTGGTATGCACTTCATTTTGTCAAATTAATATTATTATGCAAATTTGGCTGAGTGAATCAAAAAGTTTTGTTATGGCTATAGATTTTTATATTGCCATATTAATTCACTTGAATTTTCTAAAATGACAGATTATATAAATAGTGTTTCTTCATTCAAAAAAAGGTCTTTGTAGTTAATCAAAAATGAATAATTTATATGATATGTTCAAGAAGTATCTGGTTGAAAAAGCTTTTACAGATATTTTCTCTAATGGATGAAATGTAAATTTTAATCTGAGATGGCAGATGTTTTCTGTGAGGAAATGCAAAATGCATGAGATGATGGAAAGTAGAAATTATTTTTTGGTTAATTTTTGGTGCTTTCCAAGAAAAACAATTACAGATATCTTCTCATGGAAAAAAAAAAAAGAAAAACAACACATTTTTCATAATGCTGCTGATCACATTGAGCCTATTGGTTGTTGTGTTGTACACTAGTATCAACACTGACGATAGCCTCTTTGCATTGCAGACGACCCTGGTGAGGGAGCTTGGTGCTATGGTTAGCCACCAGAGAGCACTTCCTGCTCCATAAGAGGCCTGGCTCTTTTTACTACTTCAAAGAAATCCCTCCCAGAACTTTTTGTTGTTAAATGTGGGAGGAAACCCACATGATCAGCTGGTGGTAAAGAGCAAAAAGAAAGGATGCCAGGAAATGTTAAACCGAGCTTACCCCAACCAAGATTAAAACTTTGCATGTTAGGCTTGGCAGTCCATTAGATTAACCACTTGGCCACTGGCTACTCTACATTGACCACGTTAAAAATATTATTTGGATTATTTACAATTTTCATTTTGAAAACCCAGTAATGATTTTTCTTTGTTTCAAATGTTAAATTAACAACTTTTGTTTATAAACACAGACTTTGAGAGAGATGAATATTTACATAAAACTTAATCAAATAAAGATAAATAATTTAAAAGATTTTAAGAGATTCTGAGGCATCAATGGAAGGGTGTTTACAAACACACAGAAAGACAGTCATTAAGCAGATCCTTCATTGGACATAAGAAAATGCTATCAACATTTCAAAGTGTACTTAAAGGCTTCCTAACTATCTGAAAATTATTCCAAAACTGATAATGTGGTAAATACAAAGCACTCTTTCAGAAAATAATTTTTATTCTCCTCCTCTCTTTTTTGTTTTATTTTAGTATTTTAAAAATTTCATTAGCTATTGTTGGATGATTGTCCTTTTCTACAAACCCAAAGCTTTTCTCTAATCCTAAGTTGTGGATGGTTTCTGTAATTTAAAGGGTTTGAAAGAAACATAAGTTGCTTTTAGAGAGAGGAGTCACTGTGTTAAAATGTGATATTTTCTAAGGCTAAAACTTTTTTGTACATGCCACTGGAGTGAGTAACATTTAAGGCCAGATTATTTCGCAGGGGAATTGGGATTTACAGGGTGGCAAGGTTTGCTACCAGATGGCTGGTGTATATTGTTTCCTTGCTGATAAAATATGGATCTGCAACTTTCTGGAAAGAAAGGTTGGAAGTAACTGTTATCTTCCAGTATGTGTTTCCTTCCTAGCTATCTATCAGTTGATGTAGTGTATTGATAGTGTTAACTCGACTTCTGGTGTAGATTACAAGTTTTACCTGTTCAGTGGGGGTGGGGTGAGCTTTTGAATCTTCTCTAAAATTGGATGATTGATGCTGTCTAGTATGTAACAGGAATTACAGATACTTAAAGCTTTGATGCTACTAATTAGTTTAGCTGAATAGGTCTTTATAACATCATATAAGATTCCATTACAAAATAGTCATGAAAATGATTTTAAATCTGATACCAACTATTTGTCATCTAATTTTTTAAATGATGAATTTTGAATTTTGGCAAATTCTGTTAAATACTTCTATCTGTATCTATTTATATCAATGTAAGTGGACCCTCTAGCTTAGAGGCTTTGAGGTAATGACATTATGCTGTTAAATAGAGCTGACAACAATTTCATCCAAGTACAAATCAACAGTGGAAAATTTTCAGATATTCATTCATTTAATGTGTAATTTTCTTTGAATTAATGAAAAATTTCAACAATTTGGTGTAACAAACACAGTTAACTGAGCAATCCTGTTGATTTTACGTTACAATGAGAAATGATTTACTGACCCGATCCCAGATACTAAAGTGAGAATAAGTGCCTTTTAATGATAGTCCTATGAGTTATCCATAAAATTTGTAATTTGTTCATGATGACTGACAGTAAAGGTTCTCTTATTTAAGTCATTATATTGTTAACTATTTAGAGTGTACTGAAACATACATATATAAATTAAATGGTATTTTTACATTTGCTATGGTTAGAATTTAGTTTGCTTCTTGCTTTAATGTGGGATTTGTCTCTGCTTAAGTTTAATTTTCCATGTAATAAACCTGAAAAAAGGAGGAAATTACAGCTTTTTACTAATATATGTTACTCTGGTCTCATTGTTCTTTTTTTTCTTTTATACTTTTGAGAACTGACTTAAGTGAAACAAAATTTATAGCTGGTGTGCTGGAAAGTAAGCTTGCATTAATCAAGTCTTTGATAATGGTTACAAAATGAGCCCAAAGCTCCAGAATTTCCCTGACATCCTATCAGGAAAAACCACCACCATCTTCATGGTAGAACAGAACCTCTCTTATCCAAATTGATCAGAACCAAGAGTGTTCTGGATAAATGTTATTTTCTGTTAATGCATATTGCATAGGTTGTGTTACAGAGCATAATTTGTACTCCTAATAATGATCAATAATCACAAGTACTATACACTTGTACTATATAATAAAGCATTGTATTGATCATTACTTACTATATAATAAAGCATTGTATTGATCATTACTGTATGTGGCTTTGATGTATCTATCAACTGCAGTGCTACATGGTGGAATGGTGGCTACTAGTGTCAGAGTAAAAACTGCAGCAATCAATAAAATAACATCAGCACACACTTGTTTTGCTTCAGTTTCTCACACTGTACTACTTCCGACATTGACAAAATTTTAAGTGTTTGTTTTTGCTTTTTTGATGAGGTCCTAAGCTGTATCTTATCTAACTTATGCCTTAATCACACTCTGATGTTAGGGTACATAAAAAAAAATTTCCTGTTTTGTTAAATGGTTCTGCATAGTTATATATCACACTAAGATGCTTGTTTTGATTTGTGATACTAAATAAGTACACATTAATGTTTTGTTGCTTGTAGACTATTTGTGGGTGAACATCAAGGAACCCTTAAGATGTTTCTTGTTTAACTAAATCCATTAATGGCAACCATCTGGAATATTCCACATTCACCACTGCAATGGCTAGAGTTTTAGATTGGACAGACTTTTCACTAGCTGGCTTAAAATTATAAATGCAAGTTGGAGAATTTGAAAGCTGGCACCATAGTATGGAGGGTTGCAGAAAACTGATAGATATTAATAAAAATAATATAATCTATGACCTATAACAAGACAAATAGTGAATCAAATAAAACTCTTCTCGACTCGGGTGTATATGTTTAAGAAATTTTTTCTTTATAAAATGGAAAAATGAGACAAAAATCAAATGGTTTTATTTTATTTTTAAAATTTAGAATTTTGATATGTAATGTATCACTGTCTCAACACAGCAATGACCTTTTTGGCTATACTTCATGGAGAAGTATCCAGATTATCAGATGACTTCACAAATCACAGCATTACTTTTTTCTACTCTAATAACCATTGAAATATGATGACTGTATTTTATATAAAAGTTCCTGATTTGAAGAAGAAAAGTACTAGCTGAAATGCTCAGTTTTTGGTTGAAGCATGCAACAAGGTAATAAAGAATAACGCAGGATAATAAAACTATTGTGAGATAAGAAATACCACCTCCGTGTTTGTTCAATACACTTAACTCTGTGGAAGAATATCAAGTTTACACATTTCCATTGAAATGTTTAGAGTAAATTCAAACCCAAATGCTTTGTGAGATATTGAGGTATTTCTGATGGAACATTAATTATGACTCCAGTTTTGATGTCTAATTGGGTTGGTGATTTTTTTTGGATTGAAGGAAGCTAGTCACTCATGATTGAGGTCATGAATCTCTTCAAGTTTAGTGAATTCTCTTGATCGTAGGTGCATTTTCACTTCACTTCACTTGTCCCATAAACCATAGGTCATTGGGGCACTTCAAGAGGTGTGTGTCTAGGGCATTTTACAACCTGGCAGAGCCTATGCATCTTATCATAGTTAAACTTAGCTTTGAACATTTTTTCAAAGTCGTCTATTTCATTAAAGAGTATACTGCCATGCTTTCCTCCAGTTTTTTAGGCTATCTCTTATTCACATTAAGCATAAATAATAGGACTGAGTTTCAATTTAATAAAAAAATACTGCTGTAGAATCTTCTCTGGAAGCTTTGAACCATTCCAGTCACTAAAGATTTTAAAATCCTACATAGTTTTTCTCTCTACAGTGCCTTTCTGCATCCAAACCACCCACAATTGTCTTCACACATTTTTTTTACTCTTACCTCTGGAAGGTACTGTGACAATTAGCAAAGAAATACCTTTTACGTTCAGTGTTTATGACCAATTTTTAAATATATTTTGAGCTTGTTTAATTACTTGCTAATCCAGTGGCCACCAGTCAAGCCTCAGACACATACAAGGGAGCCACCATTGTATGATTTTGAGCTAAAATGTGTATGTCATTGTTTTCAATAGTTTAGTTTTCTCAGTAACATGAATATTGCAAATGACTTGGATCTCTTATTATGATGTTTTATAAAACTTTCCTCCAATAATAATAATAGCCTATTGTGAGGCAGTTTTGCAGACAGGTGTTACAATGAACCAACATCAGAAGAGTCATTTCCCTGCACCATCTACGTAGTGCATCAGTACAAATACTCGTACACTGATACCAACATTGATAGATTGGGCTTGTATGGGTGTAGGCTCTGTGGAGTATATTATTAACATTTTTAGTTCGTCAAAACTGGAAATTATTGATGATATAAAAGTATAATTCTAGGAAACCAAAAATATAATTTGAGAAATTTTAAATGCCATTTTGATTTGATTAGATGCTAATCGTCAGCTTTAGAGAACACCTTTAAAAGACCTTAACCTAGAATATAAATTTTTTTCAAAACAAAACAAAAAAAAAGTAAACCGTAGAAAATGGCAATGCACAGGATTATGGGTAATTTATTATTTATTGATTGATTTATATAATTTTAAATTTTCTTCATCAAAATTACGTTTTAGTCCCTCAAAAGCAAGCTACTCAGATTTGGACTATATAAGATATTAACCTGAAATTCAGCATTTGGCCTAATGTTATAGCTTTTTAGCTGTGGTTTGTGTTATTGATCCTATATTTAAAAAATGAATAATCTGTTCCTTTGATTCTAAAAAAATATTTTCTCACTTTAAAATTAATGTTTTTGACTTCCTGCTTGACTCATGCCCCTTAAAGTTAGCTTGTAACAACTATGCTTTTTTGTGGACACTGTATTTGGCTTTCTAAAAGTATTGAGAAAAGATGTTGAATAATGGAAATATTTTATAACTATGTTATGATATATGCCATAGATATCAAATGCATTCCTGGTATTTATTCTATTTTATGTAGTTGTGAACAAGTCTAGATCAGTCAAACTTAACATCCTTTAAATATTAGGTTCTAGTACAAAGTTTTGCCATCAGAACAATTCAAATCTGTATTTGCTTCATGTATGTTAACTGGAAACCAACATTTTTCCCATTTGGTCTTATTGAATGCAGATTTTTAATGTATTATTACTTTTAGAATTTTCGTATCCTATCCCGGTGAAAGAGAAAAGGCATAACCGTGCAAGCATACTTAATGTTCCATTGACATGAACATTGCTACATAACTGCCTGACACCTAATGTGTACTCTTTGGATGCGATTTTACAGTGATTAGGCACTAACAAGCTCAGTGACTAATTATACAGGCACATGTAACTTTAGTAATTAATTAAGGCAAGCACCAAAATTCCTTTGAGCAGCTTATCATGACAGGTCAGTTTTTTTAGTAATTATTGGATGAGTCAGACCATTGTTAATAATCAACTAGGTTATAAATTTCTTGACAGTAGTCTGCTCTTAGTGATTAATTTTGACATTTATGCTCTTGCATGATTAAAATCACAAAGATTTAGGTTATACATTTAATACTAAACCAAATGATGATTTATTAAAAATTTGACATCACCATTTCATATTTTTTTTTGTTTTGATGTTTTTTTTAGCAGTTATTAAACTTGGTAGGCAGAGATTGCATTAATAATAATTAGCTTTAAGATATTTTCACCGAATATAAAATAAGTCTAGTTATATGAAAATACTAGGATTCTAAAAGATTTACTAACATAATACACATTCTCCAATAATAAGTGGTTATTTTCATTTTACATTCTTTAATTCTCTTGCTTCTGCTGTCAGATAGGTAAACTCAGGGGGCTTAGTATCCCTAACAGCACTTTCAAAGTTATGAACATTCCAAGATCTAGATTGTAGTTGATGTTGTAATCTTCATTCCCGAAGAGATGTTTTTCAACAGTTAATCCACCTGGTAAAAAAAAAATTAGTCATTGATGAAGTACAAATGTGCGATAGCACTTTTGATGATGGTATTGCTCTAAAAATGGAAGGGAAATGCATGATGCTTTCTGTCGTAAGAGATGAGGTCTGTTTCTAGTGTAACTCCAGTCATAATGTGCTGCTGCTTCACAGAAATGCTTGGTTTCAAGTTTTTGTGATACCTGTGTAGGTAGTTCAGGGTGTAGATCTGAAAAAAAAATTTATTAAGTAAATTTTAAGCAGCAGAATAATTAATTGTTAAATTAATATTGTAATCAAAATGCAAAAGCAAAATCATTAAAAGGGTCTAATATAAGAGATAAAATTTTTTTTTAAAAATTGTGAATAATAAAATTTCCTTCATGTTAAGAAGTGGAAACATTCTTTAGCAAAGAATAAAAGTACAGGTTGTTGACACAAAATTATAGATCTAAATATTTTGAAGTTGCTACTGAACAAAGACCATTTTTCTCTGCTAAACATTTTTTTAATGACCTAATTAAGGTACACAGAATTGTAGATTTAATTTTCTACCTGATAGCATAAGGTTAGAACTTGCAAACGAACCCCAGTGATCTTCATTTTATTTATTTCTTAATATAAAAGGACACTGGCTTTTGTGTGTCAAATAACATGGTTGACTATGGTGCAGTTTACCATCAAATGTCAGGCCTGCCTTGATTGAATAATATCCATTGTAGCTTTCCTGTTTCCTCCTCTCCCCTGATTGTTAGCAAAGAGCAGACAGCCTTAATATCTGTTGCCCTTCTCTCTGTGGAAAAATTTGAATCTTTACTCAAGCTTTTAATATATGGGTTTATCCTGAGGTATAAGTTTGTTTATCTGGAATAACTGATAATAACCATCAGGTAAATACTAACTTAAAAAAAAACTCAAAAAAACTCAGCTTTCTTATTATCCCTCTCGCTCTAGAGCAAGTTCTTCAGAAAATAAATAGGGCAGACTTATGCCAGTTTTCTTCCATTCAGAATGTAGACCTAGTGTTATGAATATATATTATTTTTGGTGTTTCTCTTCATAATAAATGCTTGAAACTCATTTCAACAACAGTACAGTCTTGTAAATAATTTTTCGTGTTTTTCATGTGGCATAAAATGTATCGATGGTTTGCGCTAGCTAATGGACAGTATTCGGGTAATCTTAAATTCAAAGACCATTCATCATCAATATATATATATATATATATATATATATAATATATATATATAAAAAATATTTTAAATTAAAAATTTTTAAATTAATACCCCTTCCACATCACTTGACATCTAAAATTAGTATTGGTCAAGTTTCCAGAACCACTCAGGTGTGAGTATTTTGTTTTTATCAATTATTTTTCATTGAATTTATTTGGAAAAAAAAAGGGTTAAAACTTACAAGCTGAAGGTAGTGGTTGAATTTTTCTTTTTTTTTTTTTTTAAAGAGCATGTTTGGGTATATTTTAACCAAACTTTAATAATAGTCACACATTTTCCTACCATCTGCAATGTTTGCCTCATTTTTTTTTTTAAAAATTATAATTCTTTGATGACTAAAAATATTTAGCTTGGTTATTTTGTGTAATTAGTTTAAAGTACATGGATTCACTATACAGGATGTTTCTTTTTTTCTACTTTATACATTCATTACCAGAGACTATTCATTAATTTGTGGTAAATATCCTAAAGCAGCATTAGTCCATTATTTTGGATCTTTTGTTCATCAAGAAATTTCTAAAATCTTTGTTAGAAGCTGCTTGTCTTTAAAGTTAAGAGGAAAATACAATTTCAACATACATAATTTTAAAGGGACACTGATGTTTCCGTAGGTTTAATGTAAATTGCTACTGTTTATACTTGATTTCAATACTAAAATTATTAATCATGAATTATAATGTGTATAGGAAATAAGTAAGTAAATATCCTTATATTGATACTTTAGGAAA
The DNA here is from genome assembly GCA_018389105.1 of Nautilus pompilius. Lineage (NCBI taxonomy): Eukaryota > Metazoa > Mollusca > Cephalopoda > Nautilida > Nautilidae > Nautilus > Nautilus pompilius. Next base: position 469,707 of record JACATO010000908.1, on the reverse strand, counting down.
TTGGATAAAAATTATAGTGATAGTAGAAGACCAGATAGTGTACCATCTTGCACAACTGTGTGACACAACCGAATGCTATACAGTGTGCTATGTACAAATGTGTTTAGTCATGGAGTAATTTTGATGTTGCTTAAAGTATATTTACTTAGACTAAACAAAATAGGAAGATCTGTGCAGAATTATTACAATGTATTCAAGAGTTTCTGCAGGTTGGAAGATGTATAACATCTTTAAGAGACATCAGGGAGGGAGTGGTAGGTTTATGTTATATCTAAATGCATATAATTAAGAATTAATACATCAAAGTATCTTTTCCAAATGATGTGCATCTTGTTGGAAGCACTTTGTAATAATTATTCCCTCATAGTTTTCCTTTGATAAGAAGTATACAGCTTGCAAGAGGTATCTAATTGGAGGAAAGGTTTTACACAATGCTATCATGAGTAACAATTAATACAATTCTTGTTTTCTTGAATATTTCAAAATGTTTCCAATTAAGTCTATAAAGGTATTAAGATTTGATTATAGTAAAAAAAACTTTATTGACAGATCCAATTTTCCACATTATTTATTATTATTTTGTCTTTGCCAAAATGTAGAAAAGATTGAAAGTAGAATTTACTGAAATTACATGAAAAAATACCATTTCTACAATGTTCGTAACATTAAATACTGTTCACTCCTGAAACATGTGTATAGTTAGTATAGTGGATAGCAGCTTAATTTGATGGCCTGGTTTATCTGAGGGAAAAATGCTTTTGATAGTGTGGACTATAGCATTTGCCTTTTTTTTCAAAATGGATTTTTGGAGAAGCAGAGTAGATTGCCATAGTTTCTGTTTACCCTGAGTAGATAATCATCTTTATTTAATATCCATAAAATCAACATTAGATAACATTCACTAAATGAGCTAAGAAATAAAATTTTGACAGTTATCATTAAAATACTTTTTTTTTTTTTTAAGGTTATTTAAAATTTCTGCATTCATAAATCTTTGTTTCAGGAAGTTTAATATCCAATTATTTGCAATTCATGGTCCTAATTAATGCTTATAAATGGAGTTTTTACTGTATATTATTCTCTTAAATCGTCGACTTTGTTATTTTTCTTTGTAATCAATTTCCACTTCACTGAAATATTTTTTTTTTTTTAAATTTAACTTAGCAATGACCATGAAATACAACTGCTGATGGCAGAGCAAAACAAATGGCAGATAATGAAGTACAGAGAGCTACAAGTAAAAACTTTAATGTACCCTGATCTTCAGGGCATGTTACTTTAGATAGTAAGAAATGTAAACTATCTGGAACATAGTTACAAAGTATACTTAACATCTATTGGTTTTAAATGTTCTCCCCCTACCTTTTGTTCGTTTCCCTTCTAATCCCAGAGCTGCCCAGCAATTTCTTTTTTACTGCCTTTTGGATTTTTACTTGGAGCTTGTATTTCTCTTCATGCTGCATACACTTGATAATTCTATTGCATTACCAAAAGTATCAATTGCAACAATGAATACATTTTTAGAAATCTTTGGTGTAAATATGAATGGATTAACATGATATGATATCTGGTCTCCTAAGAACACATTTGTGCTTAAGTTTTTTTTTGGACAAGTACAGCAAGCTAAGGGAAATAATTTTGATGCATCAGCATCTTTTGAACTGAATGAGAGAGCTTATTTGTTGGCAGTGTTATCTTTTTTTAGTTTGTTGTTGCTATTTTTTAAAAGGGTTAAATTAATTTAAGTATGAAGTTTGTTAACTCTCATTTTTATGGTGGTTGTGTCCATAAATATTTTGCTCTCATGGAGGTTTAGTTGATACCAGATTTTTTTTTTAAAGCTGTAATAACCATGTATTTTTTTGGCAGAATATTTCTTCATACAAGCTTGACTATTATTTGAAGTTATGGAGTAGATTACCTCTTTCTGCTTAACATCTGTTCTAGGAGTCTGATAACAAATCATGTCATTGTCTTACTGTACATCTCCAGAAGCATGCACATGTCTCATGCTATTTCTAATCACTTTGCAAAATCTTTTTAAGCTCTCTGGGATGATGGCTCGCTAGATAGATCTTTTCATTGCCTCCAAGTAAGCTTGTTCTATCAAACAGATGAGAATGAAGTTCTAGATAGAGATATTGGTTCAGACTAAGGGGACTGACTCATTGATGCCAATGTGCAAGATCTGGTTTTCCACACTCCCACTGCTACCAATAGGTACACATGGAGGAAAAAATTAAGTGGTCCATCAGCAGTACACCTGCTTCTCATTTGTTTTAGCAGGGTAGTCTCCTGTAGCTAAGAAACATTTCCAGAGTTTGGAAAAATATGATGTGACTTCTTCATTATGGAAATATCCTACTGAAGCCAGTCTGATTAATACTAGGAGACAAGCAACTACTCCCCATGCCCATGTGGAGCAGACTCGTCAAAAGAGTAAATGAAACCAGCCTCCAGCCTGGACTGGTGGTCATTGCCACAGCAAGCAGACAATGTACCTTTTATACTAACTTATTGCTTTGTCAGGTAGTCTTTATTTCCTATTACATTTTATAATCTGGTTTTCATCATCTGTTGAATGTATTTTACAGTATTTTGTTTTTTTCTCTACATGGTTAAATGTTTTACTCAAAAATGTCCTGACTCTTTGTTATTTCATGTTTTCCATCTTAAAGACTGAACAAACATCAGCCACTGATAACTTTTCTTCGCAATAATGATCTAGTTTTAGCTACAAATAAAAACTTTGTTGGGTAACTTCTTTCATTATGGTATAGGATAGCAAGTATAGCAGTAGATCTTGTAAGCTAAAAATAAAAGTTACACTTATGGTTTTTGTTTGTTGTTGTTTTCTAGAATTTGAAAGCTATCTTTTTTTAAAAAAAAATCTCAATCCGTTTGTTGGGTTCAGCTAAATTGTTCTTGCAAAAGGGTGGAAAATAGATCTTAGAATTATAGGAATTATGTGGAAAAAAATCACAACTGATAAAGTCTGCTAATGCATAGATTACCAGCTGTTCTCAGGAATTTGAAAATCTTATAACCCCCTTGATATAAATCATTTCCAATCCAACTACTATTAAGAATGTTGGAGATGCAGAATAAAGGAAATTAAGAGGAGCTGGGAATTTTTTGTTGTTGTTTTTTCTTCCAATTCTAATTTCTCTGCTATCTTAAAAAATTTAACAAAATCTTCCAGTTGGCATTAACGCTTAAGTATGTCACTGATTTAATGCAATTAAAGTGAAGACCAAACAGATGTTTAACTTTCAATCTGTGTGTGAAAACTATAGATACACTCATTTAAGGGGGAGGTGGAGAATTTTTTAACTCTGATATATTTTTCAACATGAATTTGAGGATGCAAAATGATAATAACTGAAAGTTTGTTTGTTTTATTATTATTTTTTTATTACTGAAAAAGTATTGTTTCTAAAGAATTGCTTGCTTTTTCCAACAAAAGCTTCTGCATGTTATTTTGGAGTAGTCTGTGTCTGCTGAACCAGAACATCAGCAATTCATCAGCCACAGTAACAACTGGATCTTTTATGAAATGTTAACATTTGCCCATAGTGCTCATTGATTTGTGGTTTTCTATCCATTAAAATCTGCAGCATAATACATAAAACTAATATTCTCTTTTAATCTAGGATTTACTGATTACTAATAGAATATAAAATGCTTTTAATCAATTCAAGGCTGTTCTTTAAATATAATTATTTACTTTGTAACAGAGCATTCTGCTATGTAGATAGGGTTAGAAAACAGGGATTTTAAAATACATTCCTTGATAGGAAAGATGATTTTTTTCTTTCTTTTTATGTGGAATAACAATCTATTACGAAAATCAAATCAGGATGAGGAAAGAAGATTTACAAAAGTTTTTCCTTGCAATAGCCTTATCTAGCTAGCCACAAACACCCGCTTTGTAGTAATGGTGGTTACTATGGTTGTGCTGGTATTGTTTACAAACAACCAGCTTCCCAAGGTTTCATTGTGAGCTCGAGCCAAGAATAGAAAGCAGTAGCCAATCTTTTTATCATCTGTAGTGACCCTGAATAATTGGAAATTTTGGATTAAAAAAAATTCTATTTTCTTACAGTCTACCTCAAACTAGAAAATTTGAACTTCAGAAAAATACAGTAATTAACCATAGGTTAGGAGGTAGTCATGCTGCACATCCTGAGCAAGTAATTATAAAAACAAACGATATTGGTTTCTCAAAGAATCCTTTTGTTGAAATGTTTACTTTTCAAATAAAACAGCAGCAGTCAATATCAGAAAATCAATCTAAAGAGATGAATCAAAGGTAAACAGCTTATTTGAAACGTGGGAGTATTTAGGAGTGAACAAATGCTTTTATTTATGATGCCATAGGTACTGGTGGATATGGATTGATATATTGACTATCTGACTCATCTCTTTCTCAGACATGAGACAAGTGGAAAATTTTGCTATTTTGTTGGTCATTGGAAATTTACTTGTAGATTGCAGGTTGGTTGATGAGCTCATGGTCTTCTTATAGGGAGGAATAGTGCCAGAAGTAAAAAACACAAATACAGTAAAATAATGTAGATTTGTATGTATAAATTGTCTTGGTCACCCTTAAACCAGTATCAGAGAATCTGCAAAAAAAAAAAAAAAAACATTAGTGGTTTAATTCTTTCATCACTTTTAAGATTGCAGCTGCTGGTATGTTTGTATACCAGCAGCTGTGATCTTCAGGAAATCTTTATTGATGTAGTAGATGGGCTATCTGTGAAAGTAACTGAGGAAGAGAAAAAAAACCCACCTACCCACCCACCATTTATTTTAGGATGTCAGTTTAATCAAGTTGTTAGAAAGATTATGCCCTCTTTGCCACTTAATGGTGATTGATTAAATTTTTTAGCAAATTCAGTAAGTAATTTTGGTAGTTTCTTTATTTTTTGGTGGTGTTGTACACCAGTCTCAACAACAGTGATGATGATCTCTTTACATTGGAGACAACCTTGAGACGGCATGGTCCGTCCCACTGTTAGGTTATTTGCTGTAGTGTGTTGCCTATCCAGCACCACAAGAGGTCTGGCGCACAACTTTGGCAAGGAAATTCTAGCTGGAACTCTCTTCGTTTTTAGATTTTAGATGTGGGAGGAAATCAGAGAGGCTGGAAGAAGACCGGTTTGTAAAAAAAAGAGAACAAAAAGGAACCATGCCAGAGATATGCCAAACTGAGTCTATCCCAATTGGAAATCAAACTTGGAAATTGGATAGATAGATCAGGCCCCCATCATGTTAGTAGTCGGAGGAACACCATGAATGAACCTTCATTAGTTAGTTCTAGTACTGCTAAGGTGGTGATGGGTAGTTTCCAACTAATGACAAATAAACCAGAAAGAGATGAATGATAAATACAATTAATCTGGTGCTCAGTAAATGGAACATGGGCATAAACATAAACAATTTTTTTCTTTTCTGATTAATGGATTGGCTGACCTTGTGCAGAGATTGATTTTGGGTGTGGTTTCTTGAGTTAGTTTCAGCTGCTTTTATTAATTTGTACATTAAGGTAGTGTTGGTACTTTGAATATAGATGTTCTGAAATATTCACATTTAAAGTAATGCATTTAAAATGAAAAGAAGAGAAAAATGCCTTCCATCCAGAAAATTCTGCAATACCATGGTTTCTTTAATCGTTACTTAGTGTCGTCATTAATTTTAAAAAAAAGTTTGTGTAATTAGACTGTCACCCAGTCTTGATGTATGAGATCTGGCTGTTTCAAATACACAACCATGCTAGTAGAAAATTTTAAAAACTGTTTTAAGGCTCAGAAAGTTTTTTTAAAAAAAGTAAATTACCTGTAAGTAAAATGAGCAAAACCGAAAATAAATAAATACTAACTAAATGCATGATTCCAGATTACCAAAATGCCACCAGGCAATTGGGCTACAATGGTATTTACTGATTAATTGACATTTCTTTGAAAACTTTGAGAATTAACACATTAACTTGAAATTCTAATTTGCTGGTTTTGTCTGGAATCTTACTGAAATATACTTGATTTTAAAGCTAATGAATTGAGACTAACCTAATAACCCCCCACCAGGGTTGGTACAGCTGGTTTTCATGCAGTACTGATAAAATAAGGATGATTTAGCATAAAAACTATCTGGTAAATCCATATGACAATCAACCCCATGAGTTGTTCTTTCTTGTCAAACCACATTATACTCTTATTACAAGTGCCACAAACATCTGTCTGACCATTACTTGATTAAAATCTGCTTATCTTGTAACCTGGTATTAACTTAGTTGAAGAGAAGGGGATCTGACAGCTGCCTCTCTATCTTAACACCCTACTTTGAGATTATCAGGGGAGGGGGGGTGGATGGGACTAATAAGAGATCCAGGAATCCTTTTGTAAATGTGAATTTAAAAAAAAAATGAAATACCAATGGTATACTGAAAGTAAGATGATGGGTGGATCTTTTATTTTCAATTATTTAAAGTTTTCTAGCAAGATTTATTGCATGAAGGGTTTTCTGTCAAAACTAATTTTGTCATTAGAGAATGAAAGCAGTGGCTGTTCTGATCAGTTAGCTAAAGGAACAATTAGCCATGTTTCCCAGGACCTACAGACTACTTTCAAAGACAACTAGAAGCTAAAGCTTTTTTTTTTTTTTGACTAGAATTTTAAGTAAAATTCAGTTAACATCAAAGTAGGATAGATGGATGGTGTCCATCTGCAATGATAAATGGTTTTCAGTCTCAGCAGCTGAACTCATTTTGGAACTTAGAATTATTTATACTCAAAGTGAAACAAATTAAAATCTTTTAAAACAATTCAACATGTTAAAAAAATCCTAACTTATCTCGTTTGTGTGGATGGAATATCAACATGGGAAGTTTAAAAATCATGTAATTACTTTGATTGACCTATAGGAAAAAACTTCTGAATTGCATTTTCCTTTCCTTAATCAAAAGTATCAACTAAAATAATTTAATTCTTGACATTTGATCTTGAATAAATAAACTTTGGTTTCATGTAGATAACTGAAACTTAACACTTGATGTTGAGAGAAAGAAGAAAAAGAATTAGATTACTCAGATTAGCTGTGGATAATCAATGTTGGGAAAACAGATTTTTATGGTTTCCTCTTGTTGGAATAAGGATGATGGAGTTATATTTAAATAAATAATGCTAGTGAGCTAGAGTCAATTGTACTTATTGTGGCAGCCGCCAATGTAGTTTCAAAATGATTGATTGCTTGTAAACTACAGGAAGACTACTATATACATGTGGTTAGGTATGTATTTTAAAATGTGTTTTCTCCAAAGTGGAAGCCAGTGTTAAGAGCTTCGCCACCCTAATCCCAGGTACCCACAGTTAGAAACCCTTTGATTTCATCATCATCTCCAATGGTTATGTAGATTCAAATAATATAAAGCAATCACACATGTTGATTAAAGTGATTAAATAAACTCATTTAATCCATAGGCTGTTTTTCTAAATGAATGAACAGAACTAGAGATGTTTTTTTTTTTTAATTTTTTTTTTTTACAAAAAAAATGGAACTCAACAATTGTTTAGACTAATATCACTGGTCTGGCTGGCCCATAACTCCTTCCTGTCCATCCACCTTCTATTTTAAAATAACACCTAATTTTAGATTTTCTGGGATGAAACTGTTAGCACTTTGGTGATAGATGGGTCTCCTGGAGCCAGAAAGCCAATAGCTGGAGGAAGGAAAGGAACCAGTGCAGGAAGTATATAAAAGGGCTCCACAGGCTATGTTAGCCACATCTGTTGGCAGCCTGAGCTAATCTGAGCTGACACAGACTCTAACTAAACATTAGGCTACAAGATAAACAATTTCACAGCCATTTTTTTTCTTTAAATATTTAATCATATAATTTATCTTATCTGGCAATTATATACACATTACAAGTAAATGCAGTATTTTATTAATATTAAAATTAACTCATTTGGGACCAACTCTGAAGATACATCTTGTACTTTTAAATTTAGTTTTAGATATCTCATTAAACTGAGAATTTAATTGCTTATTTTTTACAAAAGAACCATCTTTATTTGGTTAAGCTAATTGCATACATCCAAGTAGCTTTTGCCATAATTTACTTACTAGGTTTCTTTTTTTTTTTTCCCTCCATTCTTCATCTTTTGGAGATATCTATCTATATAGGTGATAAATATATTTAAAGTTTAATTTGTCTTTGACCCTGCCTACATTCATTTCCTCCAGGAAAAGCTATCTTTCCCACACAATTAAGATCAGGTGACAGTCAAAGCTAGTGACACTTTCTGCTAGATGAGACAAAATTTATATATTCATTTTTTAAAATTTGTTTTTGTTTGTTTTTCTTGCAAAACAGGCAAATTTCACACTTTAGAAACTCTGGGGAATTCTTGTAATTACATAATTTTTGCTATTTGGTTTAACATCTGCACCTTCACTACAAAATTTTTTTATGTCAGCCTGTTAGGCAACCAGGAGAGTTTAATGCAAAAATGTGCATCAATGTCATAAGCAATCCATAATTGTGGACTCACCAGTGAAATATTTCACTTGTCATTAGAAGGTAATAACATTAAAAGTAAGTATTATCTATGTATAAGTCTTAACAACAATAGACTTTTTTCCTTCTGCATTGAGTGAAACAATATAGGACTATTGGTATATAAATTGTATGAATTTATTGAGGATAAAACATTTCCATGCAATTTAAAATTGATTATAAAATTTGATATATAGATACATTTTTTGCAAATGTCAATAGTTTGATGCATTTGTGAACTTTTAATTATGCATAACTAGCTAATTAATGCATAGCTCTGTGTATATTAGTATGTGGCTGTTAGAAAATGTATACATCTTAACAAAGAGTTTATTTGCAAACTGTTGTCAGATTATTTTCTTGTGTGTGTTTAGGGGAGCAAGAACTTCATGATGGATTGACACAGACTGAATTTCCATCCCCCAAAAATATACAACTGTCATGTTATATTATTTGAGGGTTTTTTAATATCTTGTCATCTCTTAAGTTGCAACTTGAAAAATGGAGGGTTAGATTTTATTTTGGCAATATGAAAAATGCAAAATTTCGATGTAGCAATTTTCAGAAATGTTAATTTGAAGATTTTTACTTAATCATATATTTAATTTTTATAGTTTAATAAGGCAGCCAATATTCAACTGTGTGAGTGATCTCTCTCTTACCCAGGTGCCAACTCTTGCAAGCTTAAGGTCTTATATAGGGTGGTACCCACAAATTGTTCATTTTTCTTTCTACCATTATATTTCACAGGGAATTATGTACTACATTCATTTGACAAAGAAATAAAACTAGTATGATAATTTAAAACTGAAAAGTTATTTTTTATAAATTTTAGACAATTTTATTAATAGAAAGAAAAAAGTTTAAATTTATCTTGCATATAATTATAATAATTACTATTTAGAATTTCCCCATTAACTCAGTTTCTGCTTAGCAGCAGCCATTCTTCAGCTAGAAGAGATGGCAGCATTGGGAGTTCATTACTAAGAATACGCTTTGTATTGTAAGGTAGGCCTGCATGCGCGTGCGTGCGCACACAACTTGTTGTCAACAACAATCTCTCTCAGATTGTCTAGACATACTGTAGTAATCCTAGACTATAACATGCAGTAGTAATGAAAATTTAATGAAATATCAAGGTATTGTATAGCTATCTACATCAGAGGTCAACATTATTGTATCACCAGTTTTTAAATGAAATGTTGCATTTATTATGTGTGTTACAATTTAAAACTGCCGTTTAAAAAAACAAAGCCGATTAGGCCTTGTTTTGGTATTCATTTGGGTTCCTGCACTCAACCACCACCTCATTGTAGTAATTTCTTGTGGAGATGCAACTAGAGGAAAAAAGTAGAAAACTTTAGTAAATATGAATGCTGAAAAACTGTTTTTGACTATTATTTTAACAAAATAAAGAAATGATAAATCAGAAATAGAAGAAATACTTCAACACTGCATTAATCACGGTATAATTTTACTTAGAGAACAGAAAACTCAATTATTTGGGTTGATGCAATCGTTTTGGCCTCCACTGTATATTGTTTAAATGAATTAAGTTCATAATGAGCTAAAGTTCTAAGAAAATAAAATGCTTATCTTGAAATATTCTTTGACAAAAATTAGAGTCAACAGATAGGGAGAGATACACACATTTTTCTCGCCTTTTGTTGCATAACTTTAATACTTTCAATCAGACATCTCACTGTTTCTTGTTAATTGTCTTGCAAACTGCAACTATGTGTTTTGTTATTAAGCACTTTTAAAAAATGAAAGGATATTTTCACTCTTTCGAAGAGTTGGCACCGAACTTTAGAGTAGCTTTGGCTTTTAGGCAAAGTGTTCTTTTTTGTTAAGCCATGAGGAAAAGGGCATGGTACTTTTAATGAAACAAGTAACTAGGAATTTTCTTGTAATTCCTTAAATATGTACTATTACCAGTATTCATTCTGAGGTTTAAAAAGAAATCTTCAAGATAGACGCTAACACAATCTTTTCATATTAATATTTCAACTTGAATCTTTGTATGTATGTTATTAAATGGTTCTTATATATTATGTGACTGATACTCTGACATTATTTGCTTCTATTGCTTATTTCATTTTACTTTACTTTCCTGTACTGCACAGATACCAAATAAAACTTAGGGTAATTAAATGGCTGTGAAGTGAATACCTATGTCAAACATTAAAAAAAAAAAATTGCATTACAATTTATCAGATGTTTCAAACTTGGACAGTTAGTGTGAAGTTTTTTTATTGCTCACAGTAATGACAGATGTTGCTTAATTTGGATAATTAACTTACGAATCTAAATTACAAATTAAAAGTTTGGCCAGTGGTTTTGATATATTGTTTTAATCCTTTTTAACTTAGTACAGAAATTCAGACATATTGAATCTCTTTTGCGGACACTAGCAAGAACTGAATAATAAATAATCAACTAAATAGAACCCACCAGACTAAATTATTTTTGTATACATGAGTACATCATATATAGATGATCATTTTTTTTTCTTTTTCTTAAATTTTGACAAGTAACTTAGCTAATTCAAATAAGTGGGTCAGGTTACGTGAATGGTAGTTATGACTGTTTACTGACAGTAAACCCTCAGGTTTTAGTGTATGTGGCTGGCTACCTTACTGAAAACACTGAAAAAAAAGTATCTTATTGAACCACATTCACATTTAAATGGCTGCTGGGCATTGTTGTGCTATAGATAGATTCATATTTTCAAATACCAGGTTTATGATTGTGAAAACTCATGCCAGGAGCAATTTGAGTTATATGGATTGCATATTAGGTGCATATTTACTTAGGGGCTTATCAGCTGCGAGCAGACATTAGTGAAAATATCTGTACTAGAGCTACATCAAAGCAGACACTTTAAGTTGTAAGTGCTGAATTTTATCTTACCACTTCATGCTGGTGATAATTATGTAGGTCATTTTTAAATCATCAGGGAATAAGTAGATAGTGTACTGAAGAGTGACTAGATGAGAGAGGATAGGGGTATGAAGGAAAAAGAAATTGGGTGAAATGAGGTATGAAACTGGTTCATTGTCTTCTCCCATCTCCCCCAAGCAGAGTTGTTTGGAGAATGACTGAATGCCTGATCCAGATGTCTTTTTTTTTTTTTTTGTTTGTTTGCTAAAGAATATTTTGCATATATCAGTTATCATGACATCATCTTAAAAACGTATACATGGCGCTACACTAGAAAGCAGTGCATTTACTCTAATAAATCTTCATAACGATTTTCAGCCTTGCAGTAGCAAAATTTTTTCTCTGTAAGCTTTTCATTTTCTCCATGATGTGATTCTGGCAACATGTAGAACTTCTGTATCTGTATTCTGATAGTTTCTTAGAAACCTCTGTCTGTTGAAGGAAGCAATTAATAAGCAATTTTTATCAGCAGTAACTGTAAACTGGTGCATGTCAAGTTAATGTGTATGCACTGTTCACTTAGCTAGAACTGTGACTGTTTATTGCTCATAGGCAATATGTAGCTTTTGTTGTTTTGCTTGCATGCTTGCTTTTATATTTTAATTTTCACTTTCTGCATGAATTGAAGACCTGAGTAGTTGAGATTTTTTTTAAATGGCTTAACTAAAAAAAAAATGATACTTTGAACCAGTGGCGTAACTATGGGTGGGCAGAGGGGGCACGTGCCCCCGGGCGCCGTTTTGAAGGGGTGCAAAATTGACCAAGATTGTTGGCGTAAAAATTCAAGCTGGTGAACGCCCACATTATTGCAAGATTGTTTTGTTATCAATCCAAAATGCAACATAGATTCGCCTGTTTACACGATATTGACGCAAAGTTTGGTTTCCTCCTTGATGTTCATACTCTATGTTATCCCTCACTTCCAGACGACGTTGTACTTCGATCAAAATACGCTTCGTTGGCTAATCATTACAGTGCTGACATTGACAGCGAAGAGCTCTTTGAAGAAATCATTGACTGCCGGGCGTTGTTGTCCACTCACGCCAAAGTTTCAATATCAAGACCAGAACATTTCAAATTTATTGTTCAATACGGAGATAACAGCGTCTTTCCTAATTTGCGCATCGGTCTTCAGATTATGTTAACAATAGCCGTTTCAATTGCAAGCTGCGAAAGGTCATTCAGCAAACTCAAGCTAATTTTGTCATATTTGCGGACATCAATGTCTCAAAGCCACCTGCGTGACCTTGACCACCTCAGCATCGAAAGCGAAGAAACAAACACAACCGATTTTGAAGACATAATCGATCAATTTGCATAAAGGAAAGCTAGAAAGATCCCTTTGTAAATACTTTCTGTTACTCTTTTGTTCCATTTCAATCCATAAGAGTATTTTTAGATTATGAATTCATGTTATTTTCAATAGTTAGTACTTGGGATAAAGTTAACTTTAAAAAATCCTTAAAGGGGTTAAATGGGACTACTGTCTAAGAATTCTTAGTTCATAGATTTTTGAAGTAACTAACCTAACCCATTTAGCTCTAGAGGGTTTAAAGTTAGGAATATCCGTACTTCATTTCAGCAGATAAACGAAATTTGACAAGAATAATTTCTTTGCTTAACAGGTACATGACAGTATAAGCATTTTTATATGATACTTGCAAGAACGACTCATTTGTTCATTGCTTTTTACGGTATGTCCTATAAAAAGGACGGTTTGGAATTAGTGGGTTGAATATTACTGAGCAGTAATAATATTGGGCAAAATTAGAAAAATAAAATGAAATGATTTAGTTACTTATAACTCATAAGTAATAAATAATAGGTCGATTTTTAACTGGGGGGGGGTCAAATTTCGAGCTTGCCCCCGGGCGCCATTTACCCTAGATACGCCACTGCTTTGAACTAACAAATAAAAATAATTTTTTGGTGTAGAGATATTAGAGGGTTACAAATATGAAATAAAATGTGCATATTTTTAAAAAATATGAAGTTTTATATAATTATTCTCATACTGGCAAACTGCACCAATAGAAATAAGTCACGAGAAATTGAGATTCAAAGTATCAAAAAGTCTACTAATGAAAAGCATTATAAAAAAAAAACTTTACCCCTTTTTTAAAGCCATTTTTAGAAAGTATATTTTAAGCCTATTAATTAATCTGAATAATCTTAATAATTTACTAACTTTGCCACAAGAAGTACAATAGCACCATTTAAATCCTGACTAGCAATAAGTGAGATAATTAAATTTTCTTAAAATATAGTTGTCTTGCTTTATTCTGATTAGATGCACCAAGTTAAAGGTCATGTAATTGGAACAACTTACTGAAGAATCCATTTTACTTAACTTTAAGGTCTCCTACTTAAGTATTGTCTGTTGATGTATATGGCGAAGCCATTGCATTGCCTCCTTTTTTCACATACATTTTTATCTAAAGATAACCTAATAACCACGTTCACTATTAAGTGTTAAATTGACTGAAAAATTTGCTGTTTAAATAGTTTTAATGCTTAAGAATCTGTGCAGTTTTGGATTTAAAGTAGCTGCCAAAATTTGAAAGTGAATTTGCAGATTTAGCCATTCTTCGTTCCATGCACTACTGCACAAGTCTCACAGACCTGCCACTCATGCAGTCATTGTCTCGGTCATTGTATTTCATTGTTGTACTTTGACTCATGGTGTTTCAAATTTCTGCTTATCCAACCCTAACAATGGCTTCCAAAAAAAAGATCATTGATAGTGAATGTAATAGTGTGAATAGCAAATGTTATTTTTATTATCATGCAAAAAGCAGAAATATTATAAAATCTAGACAAAGATGTATTGGTACATAAACTTGCAGAACAGTATGGTGTTGGAAACATTTATTGTATCAGGAGGCAATGTGACAAGATCTTGATCTTCTGTGCTGACAGTGAAATCAACAAGGGCATTGCTAACTGTAAATCTCTGCATGGGGCAAGGTTTGGCCAGCTTGATAAAGTGGTGTATAAAAGGTTAAACAATGCAAGAGTGAAGGAGTGCCTATTTCTCACCCTCTTTTATGTAAAAAGACCAGACAGTTTCATGAGAATTTGAAAATGAGTGAGGTTTGTGTATTTTCTGATGGATGGTTGACAATTTAAGTTGTCTTGAGATTCAGCATCTGAAAGTGAGTAGAGAAAAATTGTTAGCAGAAAAATAATTTGCATGGGGATACATTGAGAATTTTAGAAAATTAGTAAAAGTGTATAACCTGACTTCAGAACAGATACATAATACTGATGAAACTGATATTTTCTGGCATGCTGTCCCAAGAAGAACACTTGCAGGAATTGACAAAGGTTCATTGACTGGCATAAATGAAGCAAAAGAGTGACTGACTGTGCTAACATGTGGGAATGCAGCTGGTACATGAATGCAAATTATTGGTTATAGGCAAGATTGTGCTTTGAAGGGAGTAAAAATATTGCTTGTGATCTATAAAAGCAATAAACAGGCATTGATTATCAGGCAAATTAGCAAAAACTGGTTTAACAGTTTGTAGTGTAGGCTCAAGATCGTTGCATGTCTGTGGGACTGCCAAGTCCTCTGTTTGATAATTGTTCAGTGATCCTAATGCTGAAAACTGGTGGGGAAAAATTTGTTGCTATGTATCTTGTCCCAATCTGTACTTTCTTGATCCAACTAATGGATAAGGGATAATTAGAAGCATGAATTGCAGCTATAAGGAGGAGTTCATGTGTTATAAGGTTAACTCTGATGCATTTGCCATTGCACTCCACACTTTCAAGGAGTTCAACATCAAGGATTATATATTTTTTAAAATTGTACAGGCATGGGAATCAGTGATGCCATCTATGCTGAAAAACGCACGCACAACTTATAGCCACTTGAGTTGTTCACTGAACTCAACTCTGATTGTGACTGTGATTTTGAAGGCTTCAAAATGTCAACGAAGAAGAAGATACCAGCAGAATTGTTATGTATGTGAAGGGGGGGTAAATAGTGTTGTGATCAAGGACATATCTGAAGAGAGGATTAACTGTAACAGTGATGCACCCGTGGTCTTTCAGGTGACAGATGAAGAAATTGTCAGCATGGTTACATGCACTGCAGAAAAGAAAGGTGGTGATGAAAGCCAATGGAGAAGATTGCAATGGATGAAGGCATAGCAACAGAGAAAATTTATAAAGTTCATGGAACAGTATGATTACTATGTTCTGTTACATAAAAAAAAATCGTTAAAGGAAAAACCAACAAAATGAAGCAAATGATTCTTCAGGAGTTGTTCAAGAGGACTGCTAAGCACTCTAATTGTACAACACCAATACTGTGTCCTAAAATAGATGAACTGAAAGATCTGCCTACTGGCTTTTTAGCTGCCTACCCTCTCTTGCTGCCAGGTCTGGCACTTCAACTTTGTAGTTGCCCACCTTTGCCTTTGTTAAGTAAGCGCAGCAAATATTATTTATGAATTCGTATGAACAATAGATTTGTGGTTGTCTAGGTGTGTAGAGCAGTTGCATGCATAGCCTCAGCATAGTGATGGTACTCGCCTTTAACCTTTTTTACCTCATAATAAAACATTCATTACTACAGTTTTAAAATGTTAATAATATATTCTTACATTTATTAATAATTCCTTATATTTTTTTTACTTAAAAACTACTATTAATAAAAAATTAATTTGGAGGTTCCATACTGTTCAAAACTTCATAAAATTCAGGAATCTGAGCAGTGCTAGGTCTCAAGGTGCTTGGATTTCTAGGAGTCCATTGTATTATCCTTTAACCTAGTTATTGTAATCAAATCTACAGTCCTGTTGTATATCTATAAAGAATGGGATGAGTCATTTATCTCTATGTGAACTTAGCGCCTTTAACTTATAAAGGTAACCTTCAGAATATCTGAGAATTGAGAATAAGCAACAGACCTGTGTCTTTTCTGTGTCTATGCTAATAGATTTTAAAACTCTATGAATGGCAACTAATCTGTTTGCTTGTGCCTCCATGTCTGCCAATGTTTCACAGGAGGTCAGGCAAACTGACCTTTGAAAGGAAACTCTTACACTTTAAATGGTTCTCCTGTTTCCTGAGCTCCAACTGTTTAGGAAGAAATTAGTCAGTTTAAATATCAGATAGACAAAACATTTCTACATCTAAAGCCACCCAAGAGCCAAACCATCTAGTTCCTCTAATATTATGAGAAATTAATTTCTTTTCTCTCTTTTTGGAATATTTTTGTTTATAAAATTATTGAAATGTTATAATTTAATTTAGCTATTAGAAGTGATCATGGCTCATGCAAGGTGCCCTGGTAAAATAAATATTGCAATTTTTTTTTTTTTAAGTGAAGTTTATCATAAGATGAAAATATCTCTTGATTTAATTTTTTTTTACTTGTTATTACATATCCACTTAGATAATTGTAATATCAGACTAATGGAGACAGGTGTTTGGTGGACTCTGCTATCAGAAAAGCTCATCAGTTGGATTTTTAAGCCTTTTCTGTCTGTGGAGATGATGGGTAGAAAATGAACTAACAGATTTTGATTAAAAATTCTGCTTAACACTTACACACTTTCATGTGTTATTTAGAGATGTTAAGTAACAATTCAGTCTGTATGTCAGACTATATTTTATTAAAGATGTAGATAATCTGGATGGACAGTGTAGAAAGTCTTCTGGTATGAGTTAATATATTTGGATATCTAGATACCCATTAGATTGGAATATTGTCAGTTTTGGGATAATTGATGAAAGTCAGGAAAACAACAGGTCATTATCTTCAAGTATTTAATATTAAATCAGTAACATGCTGCACAAAATCACCAATTAAAATGTGGTAAACAATCAGTCTAGCTAGATATTTTTTTTACAGCTACAATTCATTTTTAAAATGTTGCAGTTGCATTTTTTAAAAAAAAATTTCAGATATTCTTTAGATACACTTTCTGCTGCTCTAAATTACCAGTTGATAGAGTTATAAAGTTTGATTTGCAGAAACACCACAGAAGTGATTGTCAGCTTAGTATGTGGCATGATGATGACACAGTAGTCTAAGCTTTGCTTAAAGAACACAAAAAAAAAAACCACCATATTCAAAACCAGCTCATGCTGCTTGTGCAGTAATAATTTTAAAAAAATTAAACACCCACCTCAAAACATCTCCTGCAGATAAACCATTACACTCCAAAACATGATTTCATTAGTTGGTTGTACTACTACTACTAGGTTGATGGGAAATGCTTGAGCTATTCCTTTACTTTCTCTGATTAATGAAATATAATATGCCAATAGGGAGAAAAAAAATTATGTACAACATCAGTATGTAAAAAAAATTCAGAATTAACAAAGTCAAAGGACATGTTTAAGACCTTTTGTAATCTTTATTTTACCACAGAACCAATCTTTCTTTTTTCTTTGTTTTACAATCACAAAACATTTTTAGATAGATTTTCTCAAGTTATTAAGAAGTAATATGAATAGGTTTGTTTGTTGTATAAACTTATACATTGAAAAGTTTTAACGCTGTGTTAGCAATAAATTGATTATAAAATTGGTTTGATCATGCCTTTGCTTATTCACTTTTTGTTTGCTTATACTCATTTTTTTAAACTTTGAAATTAAAGGCAGGCATCAAATAAAAGTTTGCGCACAAGTGTTCATAACCCTAACTACATAAAAGCATGCCTCTTTAATTAACCAATTTCTTTACTAAATTGTTTGCTCGATGAGTCATGCATGTTAAAGTTGTTATGGGAACTATCACACTGTTTTAAGCAATATTTATTACTGTATTTTTGTTGAGTACTGTTTTATGAAGCTAATGGGTTGGCTACTGTTAACACAGCAAATTGATTCTATTGGAAACCAAATAATGCCTATATTTGTCACATGCAACACCTGGGCATTAGGCTAGGTTATATTACACAAATATGAGAAGAAAATTACAAGTTTATTCAAGGCTCTAAAGTTTCGAGTGATCATTTAATCTGAATGCTAATTTGAGCAATTTGTGTCTAGTTAACTTTGGTTCCCTAGACCTGAAGACTGTTTTACAATGGTATCAATCAGACATACATCAACTAAACTTTGCATTTTAAAAAAAGAAATTAAATAAACTGTTTTGATTTGTGCATCATCAGCTGATTTGATTCTTTTACTTATACTTACTGAGCAGCCAATCACCTAGGTTAGTTTTTGGACTACCAAGAATGGAATCCCAAGTTAGATTTCTGGTTGGGGTTGGCGTGGCATGGTTTTTTCTCGCTCTTTTTCACCAGTTGTCATGTGGGTTTTCTTCTACATCTAAAAATGAAGAGTTTTTGTAGGGATTTCCCCTCTGAAGTCAAGTGCTGTACCTTTGTGGAAAATCATAGGCAGTTCTCTCCAGCAGATAACTGTGGCACATACTGCTTTGCCAAGTGTGTCTCCAATTTAGACTGGTGTACAATATAACAACTTACCAAAACTTTAGTATTTATCAAAAAAAAAAATAAAATAAAATAAAATGGGGCAGCACATAAATCAGTATAGTGTGTTTGCTCTTCATGATTGCAGGTATTGTTCAGTCACCTTCAGAGCTGGACTATGTATGTACTTTTTTTTGGTGTTGTGCGGTGTTTAGGGGAGTGTTTGTAAGGTTGCATTTGTATGTGGGTGTAGCTGGATCGGTTCCACGACCGGCCGTCTCAGCTGTTTATAAGTGAGGCCTTATTTCGACCTGTGTATTGTTTGGAGTGTACCTCAGCCTAGCGAGAGCAGCGGGCTACCCAACTCCTTCGTATTGCACGCAGGAGGGGTAGGTTTATCCTGGCTGGACTCTCTAAAACAGAGTTTTCTCTCTGTATGTCCTTGTTCTGTAAGGGAGGTTTGGGCCACTGTTTATTTTTCAGTTTCCAAGTGGAAGGATGGAGAGAGTTCTATTTTTATTTTTGCAGGGTGATGGGTGGAGTCATGTTCTCCCTCCGTTTTCATCTTTATTCTAGTCCTCCCTCGTGGGAGAATCGGAGATTCTCTTGATGATATATAGCATAAAGTCTTTATGACTTTTGCTATTTCTTGTATCCATCATGGGAGAACCAGAGGTTCCCATGCAGGTGGTATTTTCGGGAAGTAGCAGAGTCTGCTGTGGTGGTTGTCATCACAGCATCTTCTGCCCCATTCCACGCCACAAAGATGTTTCTGTGTCTTGGTCTTCTTTATTAGGATTATGTTTGTTGTTTTTTGAAATGAAGAAAGACTCATGGTTAGTCCATGTGCAAAATATAGGGGTGGAGTAGCTTTATAAATAAATAGAGGCTTACACTGTAGAAGGGGGGTGGGAGTTTGGTTGAAATATTCCACTTTGTTTTTAGAGTTATGTTTAAAATGATCAAAAGATCATTTAAGAGATAAAATTAATCTTAAGACAAAAATTAAAGGATATATTACTCAGTACATATTACTTAAACAATCACGATGAATGTAAAGAGAGAATTAAAAAGAAGGAAAAGAGAGAAAAAGAGGAGGAAAGAAGTCTTCTTTTCCAGCATCCTATATTAATTCAAAGCAAAAATACATTTAAATTAGACATAGGGGTGGAAGGGGGGGGGGTGACTCAGGGTGGTCGATCTAAACTAAGAGTTGAAGTTGGGGAGTTGTCAAGGTGTATGTGTAATGTTTTGTTTGTATTGATGTGTCCTAATGCATTATTAATTAGCCAAGTGGAAGAGAAAATTTGTCTGTCATTTATGCTGGATTTCATGACTGCATATTTTTGATGTAACCAATTAGTTACGTAGTTTTGGAATAGTAATTTTGTTGAGGTAGGTTGACCGCCTTCTAAAGCCTTTCGGCTACCCCAAGCGATCCGCTGGGCGGTAAAAACCAAAAAGTTCGAAAGACAGTCCTTTTTAGTTCTATTATTGAATCCAAAGATGCGCCAGAAAGACGTAAGTTTGTTCAGGGGACTTTTAATTTTGAAAATTAAATCTCGGACTAGTCACCATAGTTCTATGTTCTGCGGACAGGAGAATAGACAATGGATTGCCGTTTCGTCCACCTCGATCACATTTTTGGCAGCTTTCCTCTGGACACTTAGCTTCCTATCCATTTCTAATCAAAGTTCTTTTAGAAGTTTTGTGGTTGTGTTTTGTTTCTTCTATTGAAATTGATCATATTTAGTTTGCTTCTGTAAAAGTATGCAACTATTTTTGTACCTTCAAGCAAGATAGGTTAATGTCTTTCATATCATGTGGCAAGAAAGATAGCCATTATCTTAGTGAATTACAACATTTAAAATAAATACCCATAATATAATTTCCATTATATTGTTTCTGAGCTTCTACATGGGCTATAAAATGATATGTATAGAAATTTATTTGTGGTGGTGGTATTATATTCAACAGGAGTTTTCAGGCTTTTAGCATCATTTAAAAATAATCTTATCTGAGAATCAACATTTTGGTAAACTTTTCCTGTCACTGTCTTCAAGACAGTCTTGATAATTAACATTCATTTCTTACCACAAAATTATTTGTTCTCCAGGGTATTCTGTTAGAAGATGTGATTTAAAATCCATAATTTTTTTTGGTTTGAGAATTAAATGCTGTATAATCTACATTGAAATTATGAAAATTCTAGATAGAATTCTGTAGGTCTAATGAAAAATCAGGCAAGCTACAAAGGAAGGCAATCAGTATATGTTTGAAGTAAATGACTCTCTTTTATTTTATACTACTGCAGAGCTGGAGATGCCTATTATGTCAAGGAAATGGATTAACTTACACCCAATAATTTTGAAGGTGAAATAAATCTAGTGGTCTCTCTGGATTCTGTGAAGACATCCCGAGGCAGTAGATTTTTGAATGCTTATAGTTAAATGCTGATAATGCTTGAATAATAGATTTAAATAGCATTTTTATTTGCTTAAAAGTATTGTTTTTAATTTTTAAAGATAACTTGGTCAACTTATTCATAATTTCTACCAGAAATTCTCCAGTTTGATTGAGGCTAAAAGAAAGAATAACAAGACTTTATTGATAGTTCTCAGAAACACATGAGCCAAATCAATGTTGTAACAAACACTTTGACATTTGAAACTATTAAGCCCAGTATTAAGAAATAGTTTTACCCTCCACTCATTCTGCCCTTTAGAGCTCAGTGTAGGTTATAAAGAAAAAAAGAAGTTTGTTTTCTATCTGTATTAGATGTCTTAATCATAGCACAACGAGCAGCGAAGTGCACATCTATGGATCATGAACCTTCGAGCACTGTGAATACTGGGATGGGGGTTAGCAAGTGCAGAAAACTTTGGAACTCAAAATGAATTCAATATATACCCATTTATCATTTAAGAAAAACATTTCAATAACATAATACTTGCAAACAACATTTTTATCAAACTTACTTAATCTTAACAGGAAATTTTCAAAAATTTTATTGCAGTTCATTTTATTGGGCTCCACTTTGGAATCTTTCTTTTGATTTGCTTATAATAAGCACACACTGGCAGGACATCTTTGAATTTTTTTAGCAGGGGTTCTACAATTCATGTGCAACCTCTCATAACAACAACTTGTAAAACATCTGCATAAACACACACAATAATGTGTACAAAGAAATTTTTCTCATGAATGCTACAACAACAATAAATTTTGTGTAGAAAAGATGCTTAATGTTTCTTTTTAAAGTGCTTATTTCACATGTATAATCTCAATGCTTTATAAATGTATGGAAAAATGGATTGTGAAGAAGCTTAATGGTTTTGTTAGAAATAAATCTGTATTGTTTAAAATAAATTTCCAATTAAAGCTAAATTAATGTTTTATTAAGATTACCATCAGTTACTATCAGTGACCCACAGGTTCTAATGATGCTTTTCTTACATCCTTGCCAAGCTAAACATTAAAATTAACTATATTAGCATAAAAACAATGCAGTATTCATTCATAGGCTGAAAAAAAACCTTCCAGTTATCATTCAAACAAGAACCTAAAAAAACAAAACAAAACAACCAAATATGATGGTCTACACAGGGGTGGCGAGTTGTTACAACTTAATTTGTGCTATTTTGTTGTTTAGAATGAAGGTTGGACAAACTTCAGCATAGATGGATAGGAGTGTCTGCTAGTGGTATCACAAGTTGCCTGTGTGTGTGTGTGTGTGAGAATCTTAGCTATACAGTACCTACGGCACTAAGCAGACCTGAAATGGAAGTATATGACCATAAGCAGAAATAATGGCAAACTGGTTTGACACTGATAGTAAAATAATATAATATGGATGGTAATATACTGAACTGTTTTCAGTCTTGTTTGCGATCATGGATCATGAGGTTTCCTGTATAATGGTGGATCAAAAAAGTAAACAATCACTTTATTTTTCTGGATTATGTTTGTTTATTATGAATTACTTTTATATTCTTTGAAATTAAGGACTTTTCTGGACAGAGCTGCCATAAGTTTTTCTCAGATTTGCAAAGGATTTTTCCAGGCCTTCGAGAGTTGTCATCCCCCCCTTTGTCAAGTTTGCAACAAGTGTGAAAATTATGCTTTATGTTGTTTTTCAAGTGTTTATAAATATTGTGCTATCTTTGACATTGCACAAATGACTCTCATAAAGGTACAGTTAAATGCCCATGTTAAGAATCAGCAAAAAAAAAAATATAACAAAATATTTTTTGAGTTGCAGGGTTGTTTATGGGTCAGTTGGTGGAGGGAAAACAATCAATATTTGATTTTTGGCTCAAGAAAAGAATGAAATGCCCCAGCACACAGTATATGTGAGAATTTATAGCCCAAGTTGTTTTTCATCTTCAACTGTAGTGATGTTAGATATCTGCTGGAAATTTAAGTCATTGAGAAATATTTAGCAATGGGTAGATTTCTGCACATAGCATGACAACTGATACGTTTTAGAATATATTCATCTTTCTTTACCTCTGTATGAAATTGTACCAAAGTATATTGTCCTTCCAGTGTTTTGAAATCCATGTTTCATTAATGTTTTTTTTTGTTGCTTTTTAAAATTTAAGTCAACTTTAATATTTCCATTTTATTTTTCTTCAGAATGGTTTACCACCTTGTTTAATAACACATGCTTGTCTTGTACAAGGTAGAAGAATGTAGATTCTAATGGAGTTTTTCCATTTACAAAAAGGAAGATGCTATAGTAATAATCTAATCTGCTTGCTTTACAAAGGTGCCCCATAGAGTTCTTGGGGCAGCTTCAGTTTTGGTTGGCTTCCTGGTTTTTGTTGTATCTAATCAATGGCAAGTGTTTCTTTTCACTGCCAGCCTATTTTGCAAGGGTGGTTTCCACCAACTACTAATCAGAAGATTCAGAGTACATCAGACCCTTATTTTCCATTCTCCATGAACTCTTTCCCTAACATAACTCTTTATTCCTTTGCCAAGTCAGACACCAAACAGGGCTGAGACCCAATAGAGATCCACTGAAATGCAGACATTTTGAAATGAATTGTCAGTGGACATACTCATTTTTTTATATATGAATGAAAAACTAGTTGGAGCTATTGTTTAAATACTGACTCATTCTGAAATCCCAGATACTAAGAAAAAAATGTTTTGTGCTTTTCACTTTAAACTGGCCAACCAAAATTTCCTATTAATGTTTTTAATTCAGCCCTGTTATCCAGTCCTCTTTACGTGAATTATTTTGCATAGAGTTTCATGCATACATATAATTTCTAATTAGTTGATATTGCATAAAACCAGAAATCTAACTAAATTTAAAATAATTAAAGTCAGCATAACACTGACTAATGGATGCAGAACTAACTTTAAATAAATGTGTGCAGTGTCTTAACTTTAAAAGGATCTTGTCTTTGCTGACCTGTAATAACAAGAAATTAAGTTTCAAGCCATGCTGATATACATGCAATTTGATCTTCCACATAGGCTGGCTTATTGTTCCTGCTATGACCTTCATACATGACCGATACATGACTGAATAAGGTACCTACATATCAGATGGTGTTACACATTAGTTTGCTACTAATTCAGATGGACTGGATGGCAGAACTACCTTCAAGGTTATGATGTTGCTAAAATAGAAATTCTAATAAAATCTTGAATCAAGGTGGCTACACTATTAGACTACTTTTTAAAAATATTATAAAATCCAAATATAATGATTAGGCTAAGGCTTGATGGCTTATTAATTTTAAAAGTTAGTTTTATTGTTATAAAATGGGGTGGAGTTTACTATGAGAAATGCAGCTTAATTATTATACTTCACTCTATACTCAAGAATAATTAAGTCTTTTTCTTTTATTTTAAGATGGCTCAGCAAGTATACAAAATTAGATTTTTTTCTATGTTGTAACTGTTTTTAAACTAACTTAAGTCCAGTTCAGTCCAGATTTTCCATTACAGAAACATTGAAGTAAGCAAGTACAGTGTGTCATGTTTGCTTAACATCAGATAAGTGAAAGTATGACCTGTCAGAGATGTGTGAATTGTTGTGTTATGATAACTTTCCTCACCATATGATAACAAGCTTTTAGTTGATGTAAAGTGATACATTTGTTGTTTTTTTTTGTATGACATGTTGCTGCTGTTAGTGCTGTGTCTGTTTTAAATAATTCAAAATATGAGGAAAATGCTATAATTACTTAACCATTTATAGATTCTTTTTCGGTAACATATTTGATGATATCAGAAAACTTTTATTACAACTTTTTTTTTTTTTTTAACATTAAAATTTGTAAATCCAAAAAGGATTTCCCTAAATTTTGAGACCCAAACTTTTTAAAAATTTTAATGTGCTCTTAATAGATTGAATCATAGATGAAATGTAACTTTATTTGTATTTGGAGTAGGGCTTGTTCTAGAGTCCTTTTATTAGTGTAGCATTTTTTAATAAGTTTAAAAAATTGATTATTAAATATTGTTTCAGGAAAAAAATGTTTAAAAATATCATTTATGTAGCTTAACCCTATATTAACCCGAGAAATTTCAGCTGGCTTTCTGCTATAGCTAATCTTCAGTTTTATTCTTGAAGATATCCCAAATAACAGTGGGATACCAAACTCCTTTTGAAAAATATCACTGCTATCAATATTTTACTAAAACAGAGTCATTCATTTATTTAAACAAATATAGAAATATTAACTTTTTCATTGACAAGTAGATATTTTACAACTTGCACCACCTATAATACATGTTCAACACGTTTGGAAAAGTAAAATAGCAAAGGGTTTTCTAGTGCAGGCACTCCAGACTTTCTTTCCGGGAAGGAGAGTTCCTGTAGGGGTTTTTTTGAAAGTTTATACATGTACTATGATTATTGATGCTGGCTATGGATTCTGTTTTCATGTCTAGTATCAGTAGTCCACAGGTTTTTTTTTTCCTTTATTTTTATTTGTGAATTATAGTTATAAATTTTAAAGAGCAAGTTTAAAATATAAGCATTAGGAATTTCTGAGGATATTTGTTTTTATGAGCATACTGACAAATTTCTGGGCATGTTTGTTAATAGATACTCTTGGATATCCATCCTGGAGATAGAAGAACAGGTTTTCAGCATAATGGGAATTGACTAGAATTTCGTCATGTGGTTTATCCTGGGAGTGAGAAGTCATCAACTAGAACTTTTGTTTTATAACGACTTAATAATTTACCAATTTTAGTCTCTCCACAGTGCATGGAACTAGTGCCACACCACTCCTCTCACCAAATTTAGTGAGGTTTTACAAACATACGGCTTAAAGAAAAAATAGCTTAACTGATGTTACCATTCCTGAGATAAAGGATTAAAAAGAAATGTCATGGCTTACTAGAAACAGTATATGACTATGTTACATAGAATCAACAAATTTTTGTTTCATGTTAAGGTCTAGACGGATATTTTTATCTTTCTGTTGCCATTTTGCAGTTTCATTGTCATTTATTGCTAAATTTACTTAATTATTCATTCTGTGGAACTTATAGAAGAAATAAGCCATGCTGCTTTGCCTCTGTAATAACTAAATTGAATTAAATTATATCCATGCATAAATGTTGCTGCTAGACTACTTAGAAAAGTTAACGTTAAAAATAAATAAAAATTTTTTAAAATTATTTTTTTCAATTAAAAAAAAAATCATTGCAGTTATATTCATTTCCTAACTACAAGAGACTTCTTAATATACAGTATTAAAAATTTCTTTAAATGCTTTTAGCCAGTGTAATTTAAAATAAAATTATAAGAACTTTCTGAGATTGTGGAAGCCTCTAAATAGTTCTTGCTGGAACCAGAGAAACATTTTTGACCACTATGTTTGTATATGTCAATTAATATTTTACTTTGGTGAATCTGCTTAATTTTAAAAATCATTAATGAGTAGTGTTATCTGTTGCCAATCTGTATCCATATAAATTGGCTTAAAAAGAAAATTTTAAAAAATCTTTATAGTATTCACTGTCTAATAAAACAGTGTATGAACTATAATTAGGTGTTGCCCCAAACTTAGCGCAGGTGCAATTCCCTCTTCTCTCTTGTTTGTGGTGTTCAGAATGTGTAATAGAGTTCTACTAGAAGGTAGCAGTTTGTTAGCTTTCAGCATACTGTATTATGAGAATTTTCTCCTCTTATAAGTGGATAGAAACTAGTTCAGATTATTTGCTACCTAACCCTATCCTTGGCTTTACATTGTGAGATAAACAAAGAAACATTTTCAAAATCATCTTCCTTTTAGATTATAAGAGTTAGTAGAAGGATGCAATTGAATTTTTATTCTATGAAAGAATAGTGGCACACCTGAAAAAAATTTGAGTAACCTGAGATATTTGTGAAGAAACACACACAAAAAAAAAAAACAAAAGCAAAAACAAACAACACCTGCACATACAGGAAAACAGAAAAATGACATACTTCAAGTTTCTTAGACACCACAAACAAGGGAGTACATAGAGGGGATGCACATTGAACAGTGATCAACATACCATACAAAATGGGAAACCTAGAAAGGCTGGTTAGAATGCTATAAAAATATGGGTACATTATTTATTTTTTCCATGTATTATTAGCTCAAATCTATTTCTTATAGCAACAGATTTTAAAGTGGGTAAATATTCTCATAGAGTTAGTTTTATTTTTTGTTTTGTTTTGTACATGCAATAACTTGATTGAGATGTTCTACATTTAAGATAAAATACCATTGCAATAGGTACTACAGGACAGAACCATTAGAGCCCCTGATTAGATTTAGAAGAGAATTGGAGCATCGGGACGAAATCCAGGTAGAACAGGTTGGTACATGATGGGAGAAAACTTCACACCATACCTTACAACAAAATCCCCAACCTATAGGAACTGAATTAAGCTGCCTCTCTTCATCTGGACATAACTCTCATAACTCAACATAGGGTGGAGATAAAACAGAATTTAGGTGACAACAATCCAAGAATTGATTCTGATGGAAAACGAAAACTTTTTTGTTGCATAAACAAGTTTAATTTTGAAGACTTTTAAATATTTATATTTTTGTACATTCGTTTTTAGCAAGATTTGGCTTTCATAATAGGATTTTGCTCAGCTCATACATATAAGCATAAATGTAATTTAAAAATAATATACATATAAAATTAAATATATTCAACTATTATAATATGAGTGGAGAGTCCGAGTTAGAACATGACAGAGAAACTTTGGTATGGTATACATAAAAGTTTAATTGAAGTGTCTCATCATTGGCAACAGTATGATCTTTTGATCTTCAGTATAGCAAGAAGAGCTAATCTACAAAAACTCAGACCAGCTGAGAAATAAACAGCACATAAGAAGTATCATGAGTTAATCAGTCAATCATAATATGGAACACCCACTTTCTGTGCTATATTAAAGCTTTTAAATGGAACACTGGTAGCAAAAGTTAACTTTTATAAAGATGGTGTTCATTTATTTTCTTCACAGCACAATAGTTGAAAATTTATAAAATGTTTTTTTTTTTCACAAAAAGTTAATTGTTTTATGTTTAGAAATGGAAGAGGAAAATAAAATATATATTTTATACAAGAATAGTAATGCATTGGCGCATTTGTGTGTAGATGTCTTGTGACTTATGCTCTGGAAACTTGTGTTTACTACACTAATTCATATTCTATTGCAGTCAGACACAAGTTAGTCTGCCATATTTATGCACAAACGGTTAGCAGCAGTAAGTGTAACATTACTGATTATAGAGAATGAAGTGCTCCAAGGCTTTTCTTCCATACTTGGGGGATGGATATCCAACCTACTTATGTCAGCTGGAATATCAGTTTGTTGTTTTAGTGCAATAGGTTGTCATGAGTTGTCTCCCTGTAACATTCCTGTTGCTATATCTTTGATTACTGCTTCATATGTTATGGTGCAAGTAGAGGTTTTTTTTAAGTATAGTAATAACATTCTCATGCATTCTTTAATTAAAATAACATTAAACTTGTTTATGATTTGCTATGGTTAATTTATTAAAATGATGTTTTAAAGTAACTTCAATATTGAAACTGCTAGTTATAACTAATTTAGCCATTTAATTTTTAGATACCAGTTAACAGGCTGACTGCAGTGTACCATATTTGTAGTTGACAGTCAAAGTGTTAAAATATCTCATTATCATCCTTAGTTTAAAGGTGAAGTGTTGCCCTTCCCCTTTATCATTATTTTGTAAAACAAAATGTGAATGGTGGATTTGGTTATATATATATATATTTTTTTAAAATATTGAGAATTAACTTTAATTTTCTGGGTTAACAGTTTCAAAAAATATCTGAAAATATTATGCGATTGATGAATTTTTCATAAATAAAGTTGAAAAATATTCTATAACTGTAAATAATTAGTGTTATAGAAACGATTATGATTTCTTTCTTGGGCATTGATAGAGTACCTAATTTTTTTGATATCTAATCAGAGCCTGAACCTATGAGCACTAAATCCCAACTAATCTCTCGCTAAGTGATCTTATGGCATTATCCAAAATATAAGAGAGTAGTTTTGAGTAGAGAGATACATCAAAGTGAATGTACATACTGTATTTTTCGGCGTATAAGTCGATACTTTTTTCTGCAAGGGCCTGACTATTGACTTATATTCCACTCCGACTTATATATGGACGAAATCATGATACTGGAAACATGGGACCCTTAAGTACTATGGGGAAATTTAAGTATGATTGTACATGCATGTGTGGGTGCATGCTGACTCAGATTCAATTACCTCCCTTTTATTAGTGCTTAGGGAGCCCAGATATCAGTGTGTTAGGGGAGCTTCTATTTGCCAAAGTTGAAAAAAAATATCAACCCTTACTTGAAAATGCCTGCAAAAAAAAAGGAAAGCATATACTGCAGTTTTTAAACTGGAAGCGGTGAATTTCTCTGAAAACAATGGCGTGAAAATGGCAGCAGAACACAGTATGGCATTAGTGAGAAATGTGTTCATGATTGGTGAAAAGCAAATGATTCATTACAACAGACTGTAAAAAGAAAAAAAGCAAACCATGATTGTAAAGCAAGATGGACCAATGTTGAAGATCAGCTGGCAGACGGAAGAGTTGATTATGGAAGGGTTTTTTTAAAATAATACATTAAAAAGTAAGAAACTTTTTTTTGTAGATTTTGTATTGCAAATATTAATTTTTATATTAAAGTTCATAAATTTGTCCTATAGAAATTTAAATTTTGTATAGAGTTTAGTTAAAATAACTGACCGACTTCATGACAAATGTGTTTGGAAAATGGATCAAAGATACCCTATTTTAAAAACGTCACAGCTTAAAAACTACTCTAAATATAAGATTTATTTTTTAGATTTTAACTCCAAATACATATAATGATATTATGTCCAATTTTTGTGCATATGTGTTAAGAGGGTAAGTAGTTATGGGGTTGGAAATTCAAAATATGTCTCATTTAGACTCATTCTTGAATGACAGACCCTATACAAAAACTCCATCTTTCCTTAAGTCGTCATCATCATCGACACCTGTTCCAGCTTCTTCATGCCATATGGCATTTTACAATTTCCCTTCACTCATCTCTGCCATGTGGTTTGTGTATCAATATCTGTATGGTCAAGCTTTTGGATTTTAGATCTCTGTTGACCTGGGATGGCCCCCTTCCCAGTTGTCTTCAGTCTACTCTGAGGACGATTTGTAAACAGTTTTTTTTATCACTACACAAACACACAAATAACGTAGTCTAAATGGTCATACCACTATACTCAACTAATTTCTAAGGGCTTACATAATTTGTACCACCTACACGTGATTCAACCTTTTATTTGATAGGTAAAAATCCTATACAACTGTTCCATACAGATTTTTACTTTATTTCGCCTTCATTCTCTTTCCTTCCTCAAACCTCTCGCTTTGATGTTATCCACCACTGCTGTTTTACAACTCTGATGGAAATTTTATACTGGTATTACTGTACTAAAGTACAATCGTACTATCAACTTACACACAACTTTGACTTATATTGAACGAAGGTTTGGAAAACATAAAAATTGACCTATCTGACTTATACTCCATATCGACTTATAACTCGAAAAATACAGTATCTTCTACGTGTTCTTGAATTTTTTTTAACCAGATTTATGTCCCTTTAAACATGCTTGTTGTTGACACTGTGTCACTAAATCTTTGATGGTTGCAGGAAAGCTATTCTGTTGAATACTTTTACCATAGAAACGAAAATTTTATCTTGGTGCTACTATTAACTGCATTCTTTTGTTCTTTATCACTTTTGACTAGGTTCTTTACTACACAAATGTTTGCATCACTATATTGACAGTACAGTACTCGCTTGATTTACACAAGGGTTGGATTCCTAGAAAATGGCATGCAAGTCAAATTAGCATATTTCAAGCCTATTATTACACAGTAAACAGGGGATTATTTATGTTCCATACTGTTAGAAAATTAAGTATCTTCACATCCTCAATGGAAGAAAACCTGATTCTTCTATGCTGCTACTGGAGTTAAAACACTATATAATAAAACCTTTGCTTTTTCAATCCTTTTTTTATTAAGAAAAAGTTTAAAAGAAATAAATTTACACACAAGACTGATTGACTGTCGTGTTGACCAACAGTCTCTCACCTCCAATGACTCATTTCTCCTTTCAACACTAAATACATGGAAACACATGTTTATGTACACTTATTCATTCAGTATAAATTACGTATTCATACATATTCCTTACACAGTGATGGACTCACTCTTCAAGAGCATATAAGGTATTAGTGAATATAAAAACACTAATAATTTTGGTCACATCCTTGTCTTTACATATTAAATATTTTTGATAAATGATAATTATGCAAAAAAATTAGTTTTTTTTTTATGCTGTACGAAATGTTTGCAGAGATAAACAGGCCATGTTCATACTCATCAGTCACCAACTCAGTTGCTGTTGAACTTAGCTGGTAGAAGAATGAAATTCATGCATCTTCAAACCATATGTGCATATGAAATTTTTCGTATTAAAAAGTTGATGTAAATCAAGGAAATACTGTACTTACTGTACCTAATAACAAAAAAATGTTAGCAATAGCTGCATCTCCTGTTTGCTTTATTACTTGATCACTATAGGTAACAGGTACTACTTGTGTTGATAGAAGATAGGATGATGGTTCTTTGAACAGTTAGATATGATAAAAACTATTTACTTAGCTTCTTGCCTCTTTATAACTAAACCTATCACATTCCAGGTAGGTAGTTTTAGCAAAATATATCAATTTTCTTAAATTGTTTTCTTTGCATGTATCTTCTAAGCATGAGTTTCCTTAAACTATGGGGGCATTTTTAATTTTAAAGAACATTAAAAAAAATTAGATGTAATTTTTTGTGATTTTATGATTTTATTAGTAATTTGTCTCTCTTTTTCATGTAAACAAACATTCACAATACTTCTTCCAGTCATTAGAAATTTATAGCAACAAACTGTATATGTTGTCAACTTGTATATTCTTTCTGTATGTTGAATTGCTGGAAATTTATTCATTGATGATTTCATGTTTGTATTACAACTTTCAGTTGATCTTAGTTTTTAATTCACAGATCCTGATGACATAGTATGGAGAAACATTTATTTATGATATGATGCAATAACCCAGACCTGTTTAACATAACAACAAATATAGGGCTTTCAGACGTCTCACAATTCTGTACATTTTTGATTTTTGGATATTGAGAAATAAATGTCATTTACCACTTGTACAAATTTTGTTACTAGAAGACTAGCTACCTAGAAAATATTCAAGAATTAAACATTGAAAAGAAACTATTAGATCTCTTTGAGTTTTTCACTTTAAGAAAGTAAGAAGTGATTTATCTTAGAAAATTTAGAATATTTTCATTTTGAATATAAATAGATAATCTTTGAGTTTTAGACATTATTTTAGATGGGTTCATTTTAAAAGAACATTAAACTGTTATTCTTAACAAACAAAGGATTCTTTTGATTTGGTCATTCAATTAAAGCACTAATTTTGTTTTTGTAATTGAACCTAATGCTAGCATTTTAACATTCTTAAATAATCTAAGGGATATTGAGTCTGTCTTTGTCTCTCTGGCTGACATTTTAAATTAAATTGTTTATTTATGTTGACCGACAATGCTTGGAGGTCATAGATATTGTTTGTAATGAGTTTTTCTAATTCCTAATTATAAACATTTTTTCCTTGTTCCTGACAAAGCTATATATCATCTTTCTGGTGACCTCCATCTTTTTGTTACCCTATTCTGATATGTGAGGAATGTAAGATAATAAATCTCTTAATTTCTCATTTGAATCTCCTGCCAATCCCATTTCTCAAAGGCCACCTACTTTCAAGACACTAGCCTTAACTCTATAGCTTTCATTCCTTTTGTATTTTGGTTTTTTTAAAGGTCATTGAGCAATACTTAGTTTTGTCATTGTGGTCATAAGTAATGCAAAAGTAATTTTCAAAAAAAAAAAATCCTAGTTGCCTAAATTGTTAGAATTTATTTACAAGCTTTATTCAGAATTACAACTGATTACCTAAGAACTATGAAGAGAAGAGAAGTTTTTTAAAACCATTAATATCAAGACTTGAGTGTTTTCTTTGTTTAAATTTGACACCCTTGGGGGCAGATTGCTTAATGCTAACATTGATTCTGTTACTTAGAAAAACAACTTGTTTTAATAAATCAAGCCATGCTGACTGATGCTTAGCTAGTTTACAGTTCTGACCTTAGTGAAGATAGCTGACTGAGCACATGTTCTAAACTTTAGTTTTGAAAACCATATCTTAACACCTAACAACATCCAAACTAGGAAAATCAGTATTTTCAACTTCAACATACTGTAAAATACTGTGTATTATATGTGGTTTTTAAAGAAAATCTATCCTTTAAAAATTGGGTGCATATTATACAAGATATCAGACGTCACAGACTATTTTCCAGACCGCTGGGGCCATCACCGGTGACAGATGAACGAGTGATAATACATACATATACATTAGAAAATCCCACATGGCAATTTGACTGAATATCAATGAAAGATGGTTGTTCATGTCTTGTTTTGTGTGTTTTGGGGGATATGAGTATTGAATGTCACTGGGCTGAGTATCATTGATATTGGCAATGAAATGAGTAGAAACAGAATGAGAAATTCATACTGAAACACTAACATTTAACCACAAAAACAAAGATGCAAGTAATGTTCTTTTCACAGTTTCATTGAAATTCGATGAAATTGATAAATACAAGGTCTGTCGAAAAAGTATCCGACTTTATTTTTTCTGGTGGGAAGTAATGACGTTAGGGAGGTAAAAGTGTACATAGTGGAGCCGCATGCCTTCATGCGCATGCGTGGTTTTTGGTGGGCTTGCTGGATGCATCAGTCGCTGTCAGGCAGCCAGCGTGTGAAGTGCTGTACTACTTACTCGTCGCATTTTCATTTCGTCCGTGATGACAGAATGTGTGGAGCAACGATCTTGCATCAAGTTTTGCCAAAAGCTTGTAGATACCCAAGCGGAAACAATTCGCAAAATCCAACAGGCTTTTGGTGACAATGCCATGGGTGTTACCCAAATAAAAGAATGGTACAACATGTCAAAAGATGGCCGCACATCGGTGGAGAGTGAATGACCAGTGTTCTGCAGTTGTTATTGAGAAAGTGCGGACCTTGATAATGGAGGATCATTGTTTGATGGTGTGGGAAATTGGTGACGAGGTTGGGATCAGTAAAGATTCTGCACATGCAATTTTAAAGGAGGATTTGGCCTTGCACAGAGTGGCAGCAAAATTTGTGCCCAAGCTGCTTTCTCAGGAACAACAACTTCATCTTGAGGTTGCGAAGGACCTACTGGATACTGCCAACAGGGATCCTGAGTTCCAGAATACCATGATAACTGGAGATGAGACGTTGGTGTACGGGTACGACCCGGAAACCAAAGCTCAGTCATCACAGTGGAAGCACCCAACGTCAGGTCCAGAGCAAAATCAAGGTGATGCTGACTATTTTCTTTGACTACCGAGGCATTGTGCATCACGTATACGCACCAGAAGGACAAACAGTTACAAAGGAGTACTATTAGGAAGTCGTCCTATGTCTTCGTGATGCAGTTCGGCACAAGAGACCAGATCTGTGGACCTCACAAAACTGGCAGCTGCATCATGACAACGCCCCAGCTCATCTGTTGCAGCTGATCCAAGGTTTCATGGCAAAGAAAGGCATTTCGCTCATTCGCCAGGCTCCCTACTCTCCAGACATGGCTCCTTCTGACTTCTGGTCATTCCCAAAAATGAAGATGCCACTGAAAGGCTCCCACTTTGAGAGCCGAGAGGACATCTTGTGGAATGCGATGGCGGAGCTGAGAGCCATTCCGGAAGAAGCATTCCAGACGTGCTTTGAACAGTGGAAGGATCGCTGGGCTAAGTGTGTGGAGGCACAAGGGGCCTACTTTGAAGGGGATTAACAATTGAACCCCATCAAGTACGTAATTTTTTTCCCAGCCTAAGGTCAGATACTTTTTCGACAGACCTCGTGTAATACAGGATAAGTAACCTGCATTGATATAATGTACATCTAGATTAAAACCCATCAAACTCATCCCTGCTGCTGTTTTTCCTCCACTGCAAGAACTGCTCATCAGTCATGGTAACAGTTGTGTCATAGTAAATATTGTTGTTGTTGCCCTCTGATGCTTCTACTGCCTCGTCATCCCTCAGCTCAGACTATAGGATGTCAAGTTCTGTCCATGGCATTGGACAGGCAGCACCTGAATTTACTTCTGTCAGCCATACACCCTAGCATGACTGTAAAGCAGGTCTTCTCGTGGGCAGTCGTCTTCATGGTGATGGTCTTTGACCCAATGGGGGCCAGTGTTGTTGTTGGGATGGTTGAAAGTCATGAGCGTCTGGTCAGTATTCCCTATGTGACTCAGAGGTTTAATCATGTTGTTTTCTCATTTTGATGACAAACTGTACCTCAATAGCTGATCTTCATAATCATCAGGTAGCTTCTGGGCGATGGTGGTCCACTGGTGTATGCTCAATTGGTTGTGGGCCATGAAGCGTGTGCACCATTTCTGAGATGCCTTAAAGTCAGGCACAGATCGAGTTTTGTAGACAAAGTGTGTGCCTGCCTATCTCTGTGGTGGAAACTCCCATACCCTGCATGCACCTTTCAGTGACGAAGGAAAGTATCTTCTCAAGCTTGGGATAGGCTGCACCCTTGTCCCGATCTGCACATTTTGAACACGACATGGCTTAAATTTTCTCCCAAGAATGTCACCAGGACCTGATATTGGCCTCATTCACTCTGAACCTTCTGGCTGCAGCTCTGTTGCTGTGTTCAGCTGCATAGCTGATCATTTGGAGTTTATCTGCGGCAGTGTAGCTCATATGTCGTGCTGACAGCATGGTTGTGTCCAACAGTATGTAGAAACAGGGACTGAAATAAAGATTATTCCTGTGTGGAGTTTATGTGCATGTTATTCTAATACCTAGATCAGTATGCTATGGTATAGTAGGTGAGGTGGCATAGTAATTGAAATGGAATTTTTTCATGAAGACCTTTGAACACCATGGTGTAATATGCGAAGTATTCATGAAAACCTGATTTTTGCATTTTGGTGAAATGGTTTACCACATCACTACTGCAGCTGAGTGAATGGATTTTTCAGATTTTTGTGAAACTATTATGTCAGTCCCATAAAATATCTCCATATTTAGTTTTTTCTGGATGATCCCACTAAAGGAAAGACTACGTAATTTTTCAGTTGATTTTAAGTTGAAGATGGCCATTTGTCTGTTGAATGACACCCGTTCTCCTATAAGTTGGCCCAAACTAACAGCACATATGAGCTAAATATGTCTGCATAGTATAATGGGAATTATACATTTTTGGAGCTTTTTACAGATCAAAATTGGGGTGCACGTTATGTACGATAGCATATAATACACGGCATTTTGCGGTATTCTAAATGCTTAAAACCTAAAACTGGAAATATTCTTGTGAATCTGTTAAATGTTCATTCTTTGTGTATATAGCATACTCAGGTTTTAGATTAAATAAGTACATAATATAATGTTGCTAAAAATTTCTTTGATTTTACTTGGGGTATTCAAATGAAACCCTGTAAAGTACCATTATGGTGCTGCTTTTGCTAAGTTTTATTTGAACCTCCCTAGTAGTTTTGATAGCATGTGTAATTATCCCTAGTACTTTATTAGCAAGTGAAATATGCTGTTTTC
This sequence comes from Nautilus pompilius, assembly GCA_018389105.1. Classification (NCBI taxonomy): domain Eukaryota; kingdom Metazoa; phylum Mollusca; class Cephalopoda; order Nautilida; family Nautilidae; genus Nautilus; species Nautilus pompilius. Next base: position 432,523 of record JACATO010000908.1, on the reverse strand, counting down.
CAATAATCCCCTGATCTTTTTTGAAATTGTTTTTGTTTCTAATCTAGTAACTGCTGTAAAATTATCATAATTTCCCCTCTCTCTTGTTTTAGTAATTTTTAATTTATGGGTATTAAATTCTATTTTATACTTTACTGACAAATGAAATAGGTTTCAGATGAATCTAAATAATTCTTTTCTTACTATTTTCAGTATTAACTCTGACATACATTTTAGTGTCTGCAAACTTATTAATATTTACATCTACTACTATGTCAATATCATTTCTATAAATTAAGAACAAGAGAGGACCCCAAACAAAACCTTGTGGCACACCACCAGTGATTACTTGTTATGACACCATTAAAAACTGCATTGTTTTCTACTTTCTAAGAAGTTCATCTATCCTAAAAAAAAAGTACCACTGACATTAATATTTTTTCTTTGTGGAACTTTACCAAAGCTTTACTAAGTCTAAACAAATCATATCCACTTTTATTAGTCAATTTTGATTTTCTAGTCATTCTATATAATTTTTATTTTTGTTGAAAACCTTAATAAGTTTCAAGTTATTCATTTGGTTTGTTTTTATATTTATTGAATTAATCTTTACAAAACGAATTTATGGCAACCCTTAGTTAATATTGAATGAAATATGTTCCATTGGTCATTAACATTGTCTAGATCTAAAACCTTCCCAGTAAATTTTATTAATGTATTAAGTTAAATTTGCATCCATAGTTAATTTACATCAATTTAAGAACTGTACTCATTATTAGCCATTCTAAAATATCTACTTTATTTATAAGATCTGTGTCTGAAGAAAGTGCTATGTCTTTCATTGCATTTCCTTGTAAAACAGGTTGTTTGGGATAAAAATGTATTATGAATAGAGTTAATATGCTCATATTGCTTCTAATTTCCATCAGGATGGAAAAAAATTATATGATTATCTGAAATTGTAAATATCAAATTTGTTTAACATAATACTGATTATTGTTTTTTATAAATGGACTTCAAGATTTGGACTTATATATAATACCTCTAAAGTCTAGTGTAATTTTATTTTGTTTTCAGCAAATATTTAGTATGACCCAGATGTTTTCACTTAGAAACACAGAGAGAAAAATAAAAAAACCTGTATTTGATATACCTGTCCTGTACATCCATCAATTTCAAGTTTTATATATGCCTATTATTTCAGGACTAGGACATAATAACCTTCATTTATTTAATTCCTTGAACTGGCATAATAAGCAGAATTGATCTCTCTTCAGAAAACATTAAAAAAATGTTTAGAAATTTTATTAATTTTATTTTTTATTTAGTAGTTCCATAAAAAAAATAATAATCTACTTGTTACCTATAGATTTAAGAAAGTAGAGTGGGTTTAAGTATTTGTCATCACTTTAATAGTAGTAGTAACTTTGTGTTTGATTTTGCAATCTACCAACCTCAGGGTTGGAAACTGTTTTGGAGGGTTAAACTCTATTAATGGCAAGGAAGTTAAAAAAAAACAATTGTCAGTTTACTAAAATGATGGGAAATTCCTGGAGAAATCTGCTTTCTATTCTTAAATTTATTTAGGTTTTCAATACTTAACAGTATGGTATCATCACATTTATTTAATTTTGGTAGCAGAAAGAAATTTTTATTAAGAATATAATTTTGATCACAGCTGTACAGGCACACATGCTCGCTCGCTCTTTCTAGCTTAGGTTAGCACTTTGCTGATCCAGATGCATTTCATATCTTGCATACAGAAAACTTGTTTAGGTGGTCAAGAATCCTAATACCCACCTCATGAGAATAGATTTGAGGTAATACAAGCTTGCATACTTTAAATTACAGATCTTGTAAATTTCTCCTATTGTTCTTTGACCCACTGCTGTCAGCTGTTTTTCAAAACTAAAATAAAAAAGTTATTTCATTTTGTGTAATATAAAAAATTTAATTTTTTTTAAATATCATGTAAAGCTGGTGATTAACAAAATTTTTTTAACCCTGCAAACAATGCAATTACATTACATTCAACGACCATCCAAGACAATTAAATTTATTATTGACTTGTTCTGTCCTTCAGTAGTGCTGGTAATGAATATAGACTTGCTGTGTAGGTTCATTAATGAGACTGTAGATTATATTTACTTGTGCTTAGCTAATTAGCTGACAGTTTTCTCCAGTAGCAGTTATAAACTACTATTTTCACACCATCATTTTCCTGACAAACATTGTCATAGCAGTTTTCACAGCTAAGACCAGATGGAGCAATGTGCCCTGCTCTGGCTGGCTGATGATTCATTTATCATGGTGGGATGCAAGCAAACTGCAGCTGCTAGAAACTTCCTAAGTAATCCTGGTGTAGGGATGGCCAAGACTACAGCTCCAGCCCCACCTTTGTGTCTGTGTGGGGCTATGGGTCCTGTCCTCTCTCCCAACTTAGGCTTCCTTTCCCCAGAGGCAAATCGGAGACACAGGGTAAGTTATTTACTAGGTGAGGGGAAGGGAGGGTAGTTAGGCTAGGCTGGTAAACAAAGAGCCAGTCCTTAGAAAGTCATAGATTGTTGTGTTTATCAGGTTAAAAGGTCTGTCTGCATGAATATTACAGAGTACACCATTATCTTTGTCATGTTTTGACTAAACAGTAATAAATATTTGTGGTGCAAATATACTATTGGTTATATAGATCTGAACCAGCTAGCTTCTGCTGCCAGCTAGAGAAGTGATTTCAGTCGCCATTGTTACATAGTTATGCAATTTATTTAGTTCCAGAGCACTTATTCTCAGAGATCCAGTCTGAATCATCCTCTCCTTTGTAAACCCTCCTCCATACAGGCACACTTGCAAGCTCTCTCTCTTTCCCTGTCAAACACTGGAGTAGAATTCTTTTATATCTTTGACTAACCTAATTTCCCTTTCCTCCTCTATTTTGCTTCCTTTTTATTCTTATTCTTTCAAAAAAAAAATTGAAAACATTTTTATTAATCAGGAAATTAGCCCCAGATTTGTATGGTTCTAAATTTAGACCATGATTTCTATATAAAATTGTTTGTTATAAAGAAGAAAATTAATGTTTATTAATAACGAAGGAATTATAATGATACTAAATCACTATGATATTTTAACTACTATTTATGTATGTATATGGATTATTGCCAGTATAATAATAATAACACCACCACCACCACCACCACCTGAGCAATATATTTGAATCTACATTTGTTGGGCTGAAATTGGGAGGCAGAAAAAGGAGAGTGGTCCATGTTACTTAAGTCTTTTCCACAAAGCTTCAGCCCAACCACCTAAGAATATTTTTTTTACAACAATTCATATAGTTCGGTATTTTTTTTGGTAATGGATAAATGCAGCAAGCTTGGATAATACATGTCCAGCTACTTAAATTCTTTAACCTCATTTAGCTTTTCTGAATTCAAAAAAAAAAAAAAATTCTAATTAATTGTTACATTTCACTTTTCATCAGTGTTTTAAAACTGCATTTAAATAGTGTACCTTTTAGTTATTCATATTCTTGGTTCTATCAATGTCAGATTTTGCCTGCTTATACAGTGTTAGTGTTCAGGATACCACATGTTCCTCATAGCACTCATGCAAAATACCCTGAACTTTTGTGCCTACAAAACAATATACATGTTACTCCTGGCATGTACAAATTTTAAGTTTAATTTCAAAAAATGTCATAATTGATCTACCTGTGTAAACAGGGCTCTCTCTATGCGTGACTTATATGCAAATCTAATGCCAAAATATTTTGTGCTGACTTGCCCTCATAAGTTTGAAACATGCTTGCTTGCATGACTTGCAATGATACTCAAGTCATGGCTTTTGGTTGCTGCAATAATTAACTTTTAACAGAATTTTTTGAATCAAATACTAGTTAGTAAATTTATGAAAAGGGATGGGCGATGATGTCATGTATGTTGGTGGGCCTATTATCAAGACACACACATAGAATGCCTTAACTAGGAATTTTAACGTTTTGTTAGTAAAAAAATGAGGGGGGGTTAATTCATGTTTATTGACTGACTAATCACATTAAAAAAATCTCAGAAATAGAGCATATTTTTTTAAATACAAACTGTAAAAATTTTTGAGCTTTGATTCATGAGTTAGTTCCCTTAGATTATTTGTGCATTAAAGGGTCGGGAAGCTTACCTGATTAAATTAATTAATGAAATTGTAATTTTCTAACTGCATTTGGTAGCTGTTGGATTTTTGTCTTGGACAATTTTCAATTATGTCAGTAAGCAGCATGGATTAGTTTGATTTGATTGGAGACTAAGCAGAGAAGCATTTTACCTGTGTTTACAGGTGGGCTGTTCTGTTGGTAATAGTGAGCTGTTGTTTGGAACAGACCATTATGAAACAAGGTAATACAAAAAAGGGATGGTCAATGGATTTGGTTTGTATTGACTGGATCAAGAACTCTGTGGGTAATAGATAGATGGTTTACACTCTGGTTAGCTGAACTGTGCTTAACTGATCCACTCACCTGGGCATATAATATGTACATAACTACCTTGGCAGGGTGGCATTCAGCCCATGGCTATCTAATGTAACAGGTTCATGGTGGATGCTACTTAACTCACTGATAAAAGCATGCCTGGCCACAGGAGGAGATCAAGTCCTGGCACCACTACTAAGTCACTGAGCTGTCTGAGGAAACTAGGGGTAAGAGCTTAAATAAAATGGCATTTTTACCTTGGTTGACCTATGGTCCTAACCACCACCTCCATTCTATTTACATAAACATTGCTGCTGAAAAGTTTAATTATTGTTTATATTTTATCCTGGGGATTTTGTTGTCACAGGTTGTAGAAGGGGGGTCAGAAAGAGAGTGAGAACTTATTGTCCTCCCAGCTGCCATGTGTGAGAGATTGTTTCTTCCTGTGTGGTAGGCACAGGGATCAAGAGGAGGTAGTATTAGATTTCTTTCTCCTGTCCTGCTTGCTCCCTACTTGGTTTTATCTTTGCTTCACATCAGTCATGTCACTTACACATCCATCATTTCCTCCCTGCCAAATAGGATTTCTGAACTATTACAGTCCCTCTGGTATTGTTGAGATAGAACACACAATATGATGAATATCCATTGACTTGATTGATAAATTCATGAAGTATCTAACACTGGCTTCATTTTATCCATTTTAATAATAATTTAATTTATATTTATAAATGTGCTGGATTCAGTATTAACAGCTTAATTGCTATGGCTTAAATAGAAAAAAAGAAAAAGTTATTTTTTGTATATGTTATTAATATAAATTGGGAGAAGATTTGAGCCAAGTTCAAAAAATGTGCATGAATTAATAAATTAATAAATCAACTTTTTAGAAAAAATTTTTATTATTATTATTGTTGCTGGGAGCTGTTTTTATTGTGGTTATTTCTTTCTTATCTTATAATTACCTTCATAGCAAGCAAATTTGCTGGACCAGTATTTATCCTTAGTCTTTCTAGTGAATCTACATGGTTGTTGACAAAGCAAGTATAAGTGAATAGAATAACCAAGATAGTGACTGCACTTTGCCTTTCAACTGGGCTATATTTATCAGTCATTTAATGGTTATATAAGTGTATCTTTTTGTTCTGTGATGCTGAAAGTGCTTTTGAAAAATTTAAAACAGTTGACAGTTCTGCCACAAACACTGTTTTTGTTTTACTAGAACCACTAATGTCCAATTATATATCTGTTGTGGTCTGTTTTGAATGTTTGGCTAGAACTAGAGTTTATCTACTGGAGATCTACATACAGTTTATTTTGCTTATAAAAAAAAAAAACAAACAAACTTTCCTTTCTTTCTTTCCACAACTCTCTTTTTATAATCTTTCTGTCTTTTTCCTGTTCAGGCATCACAGGTTACACAGGTAGGTATCCCTTCCCTTTGTTTGTATTTCTCACTTTAATGAAGTTTTCTTTCATTATTAGAGAAATAATTCCTTGACTCTGAATGCACGCAGAAGTGTTAGCCATTGGGCAACTCTAAAGATCACGTAGCACTATCTAATTTGGTGTTCACCTGCAATAAAGAAACAGCATGTGCATTAAATTTACTTCCGTATTTTGTGTCTTGCCTGGCCAAGAATGAAATAAATATTCCTGTAACAACCTTACCTGGTTACCATATCAACATCTGCCAGAATTTACATAGCAGCTGCATTCAGTGCTATGTGAGGTTAAATGGTCAGTGTGCTTTCATTCCTATTTGATCTATACTTTCACTCACCTGCTTCCCTGCAGAAATATTGGAAGACTTCCTTTTTTCTTCTTTTTTTTTTTAAACAAGGTATTTTATTTAAACCAATTTCACCTTAATGGTCAATAGGAGATAATCTGAGAAATTTATATTAGAAATTATTACATCTGTCTCCTTAGTAATCATTGCTAGTTGCAGAGGTGTGGAATATGGTATTTGTATTGCCTGTGCAAGAAATGATGAAAAAATTACTTTTAATTGTATTTCTAACTTAAAATCATAAGCATCATCATTGGAAGTGATCAATTAAACAGGTGGATTCTAATGTTAAACTTTTTGTGTTCCAGTGACTTATGACCAAAATGGAAAGGTGTGTTGTCTAAATATCGAGAGACATAGACTTATTTTATAGTTGGCAGAATTATTTTAAGAAAAAAGACTATTATTATGATGGTGATTATTAATAGCATTCTTCTCAGAACTCCTTGGTTTGCTCTAATAAACACTTGTCAACAATATTTTAAAAATCTTAGTTTCTTAATATGAACAGTCTCCAAAATAATTTAGCAGCAGTACAATTTACCAAATTCAGTTTAACTCTGATTTCTTTCCCGGGTTACATTGCTATTTGTTTTACCTTTCCCTTTGTAGGTAAGGCTGCCTCGCTGTCTGCTTTAGTTCTCCTATGGTCTTAAAGCAACACAACACCAAGCAGTTTGTTTGTTTCTGGTTACTGTGGGGTTCTCTTTTGGCTAAAAACACTTAGGTTTTGGTGTCTCAGAATGCTGAGGATGAAGAGCAATGTCAGGCAGTGGTTACTTCTGGATCTGACTGGTTATTGTGGTGATTTGCTGTATGCATGAATTAAAATACTAACTCTTACAGTAAGACCAACTTATTGCACGACTTTTGGGATGTGCTTTCCACTAATTTCTCTAATACCATGACAGTTAATAATTAAATACAACCTGTGTTTTTTCTAAATTTATTCATCAGTTACAGATGTCCTTTTTTTTGTTTGTTTAATTATTGTCATAAAAAAAACTGAACTGTAGCAACTATACTAGCTTTTGTTTGTTTATTTTATTTTTTTTTTAGTATTGTTTAAACTTTTATGAACTTGCATTAGTGATGATAATTATTCTTAGGGGTTAAATTTTGATTTATTTTTGATTTTCTTAAACTGACATCTTATTATTTTTTCTATGGAGTATGCATGGTTTTTCTATTTCTAGACAAAATCTGAGGAAGATGTAAAGTCAGAAAAAGCATGGTTAGAAGCAGATGGAGTTTGGTTGATTCACAAGGGTGGCTACTCTGGCGCAACCTTGCTAAAAACTGATGGTGTAGCCAGCCTACCTGAGGGTAAAGTCAAGATCAAAATTAACCGTGGTGGGGAGCTGCTGGAGGTGGATGAGGAAGATGTTGAAAAGGTAATTTTTTGCATTCTTTTTATAAAGCTCTTATAAAATTTATTTTTAATGTTTTGTCTAAGGAAATTAATCTACTTGTCTTCAAAGTAAACTAATTTCTTAATAAAAATTATTCTCTCCTTCAGAATGCATATGATAAAGTTACTGTAGAAGGTCTTTCTGTAAAGGAACCACAGTTTTCTATTTTGAAATCTAAACTACCCTCACGATTCCTTGTATCATTCAAACCAAAACAAACATTGAGGAAATGCTGCCAGTCTAGCCTTGTTATGGTGCCATATTGTCCAAAACTTTTATTGGAAATTTCTTGTTTTCTTGCAGGCTAATCCGCCACAGTTTGATAAGACAGAGGACCTTTCATCATTGCGCTATCTGAATGAGTGTAGTGTGTTGCACACACTGAGGCAACGTTATGGTAGCAATCTGATTCATTCTTATGCTGGTCCATCAGTACTGATTGTTAATCCAATGAGCCCACTACATATTTATTCTGAGAAGGTGAGATACTAACATCTAAATCTGATAACATCTGAAGTGTTGTGTGTTCTTTTTTAGAAGGTTGCTGTACATTTACTGAGGCTTATCAAACTGGCAATGAAACCAGAATTGTGTTCATCCCTTCATGTTTGACTGACTGACTCAGCTGTCAACACTAGTTACTGCTATCAAGAGAAGGGAATGAATTTTTGTTTGCTTATTTTAAACAGTGATAATTTCCCATAGTTTTAATGATTGCTTTGTCTTGGCACTTGTATTGCTTTTATTTCTTACATGTGCTTATATGCTACAACATTTATTTACAGTTAGCAGTGTATTTTTTTTTATTTTCATAAAATGTACTTTTGGAATTAACTAAGTTTCTTTAAATCTAAATAAGCAGCTCCTAGACCCTTGCATAATGTGCTGGGATGGTATCTACAGGGTTTAAAACAAAGTTTTACTTATCTTAGGAGTTACCACTAAAAATCCACGTGTTAGTAGCATTGTTACAGAACAAATAAATTGTATACCATCTGATTCATTGATCTGAACCCAAAGCAATAATATAATGATTTTTGTTTAATTTATATATCATAAGTGAAAATCTGAGCAGTTTTGACTCTAAGAACTTTGCAATACTTTAATTTATTACAGTGATGCATTAGATCTTGTTGGTTATTTACCCTTATTTTTTACTCGGGTCTAAAGGAGATAACTGAATGGGTGAATGCTTCTTTATTAGGTGTTACGAGGGTATCTTTTGGAGGATATTTCAGCAACAAAATTATGTACATAGGATTTATGAATCTGCAGGAAAATTTGCACTGCTGAATGTTTAAATCTGTAATGGACATTTAAGAAACCTAATAGTGTGTGTGTGTGGGGGGGGGGTTATGCTCTATTTACAGGCACCAGCTACGTTTTTTTTTGCTTTATAAATGGTTTAGATTAAAAGCAATCATGTTACTAAATAACTAAAGGCTTTTTTTTTTGTCATTTTTTACATTTTTTTTTTATTTTAGATTTTTACAACCCCATCTTTTTTTTTTTTTTAGAGCACTCTATAATTGAAAGGGGGGGAGGAGCCTTGAATGATTAAATGGCATGTTCATGAGTATCATCTGTATTAGAATCAGAGGTTGTTCACTGAATTTAGTTTCTTGTGAGTAGTTATTCTCTGTACCCTATTGTTACACTGCAGTGTCATCTTATTTGCCAGGTTGTCCATATGTTCAAGGGCTGTAAACTGGAGGACATGCCACCACATGTTTATGCTGTAGCTCAGCATGCTCACCGGGAGATGTTGAATACAAAGATGGACCAGTCCATTGTACTGATGGGGAGGAGTGGCAGTGGGAAGTCTGTCAATGCTACCCATGCTCTCACTTACCTTGTTATGGCGTATGGAAGTGTCAACAATGTATTGACAGGTAAGATGGAAAAGCTGCTTAAAAAGACTAAATTTTAACTGAAGGGAAAACAAAAGAGGATTGTGTACAATTTTATTTATGCAAGAATAAAATACCACTTATTTCGCTCTGAATTATTTTTGCCATTTGGACTCACTAAAATATATTTAAACATTTATTGAAGCCTTAATTGTTTCACTGCTAAGTTTTCTCAATGTATGGCATATAGAAGAAGTTTTCTACATCATGTTACACTGTAAAAATTGTTATTAATGAATCAGAGTGGTTGTTTTGCAAGTTTGGCAGGCCACGATGATGGGCCTACAGTAGTGAAACAGTTTGAGATATCATTACTTTTTTGATAGGGTTAGGTTTAGAGACAGACAAATGAACTGGAGATTTTCTAATAAGGGTAAGACAAATTATCTATATCTCGATGATGGTAATTTTCCATCACTGCATCCACTCCCTGAAACCATCCAACCAGCTACACTGATATCTGTCACTTTGTTTCTAGTTGACAAGTTGAATGCCATCAGAACTGTACTTGAATCAATTGGCAACAGCCGGACAGTGCTGAACACTAATGCTTCTCGGTTCACACAGCTCACCTCTCTGAACTTCGACTTTTCTGGTCAGATCTGTTCTGCAGCTATCCAGGTAAGTACTCGGTCAATGTTCAGGTGCTAGTAGCTTTGGGAGCCACTAAAATATTAAGGATGCTCAAATGAAACCCAGCTGAAACAGCATCCTAACGATGACACCTGACCAGGTTCTATTTAGTTGTCTCTAGTGTGTTTAGTAGTCTTTGGTGAACTACGAAACTCTGAGATTATTATATTACGTAAAGATTTTGAAATTTTGTTAGTTATATTTTGTGATATCATTAGGACAGAAAACAGTGGACAGGTTAGACAAGAATAAGATTAGACAAGAATCTGTTCCAAGACACATTTTAAAATCCCTGAGTCATTATATACTAAAAATGTTGAACCAGCTGAAAGATCTCTTCAGCATGTTTTGAGCTTATTGTTTTTTTTTTCTGTCTTTATTTTTTTGGCAGGATGATTCTTAATTTTAAGTTATTGCTGCTTTAGTTTAATATCTGTGTATAAATAACCTTTACTCTTGTTGACATTATCATATTTAGTTAATAGTTTTATTTTTAAAAAGAAAGCATAACTTTTAACTTTGTGGAAGAATACTTTGTATGATTGATAATGTTTATCCCCCACAACGTGATATCAGTATTTTTATTTTAATTGTAGCTTACATGTCTTTGTGTTCAGCTCTTGCTTTGAAACTTGTCTCAGTTTTGGTGCCAACTTTGACATAAAGTAAATTCTCATTAATTAACTCTCTTCTTCTCTCTCTAAATATACAAGATAAATGTCTGCAATTACATTAAGTTTTAAGTGAAATGAATATTTAAAGTCAATTTCATGGGGTTTTATGAAAAATATTTGCATAAATTCCCAGTTGTTTTATGTCTTTTATTTTGAGAATAGCTGTATAAGCCCTAGGTAGATAAACGCATGTCATTCAGTAATTGCATTTGTGCATTTGTTTTCCCAGATATTAATGTTTGAAAAGTCTCGCGTAGTGAGACGTCCTGAAGGAGAGCCTAACTTCCATATTTTTTATGAGATGTTAGCTGGAGTTGATTCTAATCTTAGGTAAGTGAAAGATGGCATTTTTGCTTCTCTTGTCAGGTTAGATTGATTTTAGTCATCACAGATGACTATTTAGCATGGTCATGGAAAGCAGAAAATACAATCAAAACTGAAGATTATACATATTATTCAGATAAAAAGCAAATACCTACATCAACCAACTCTAGAATAGATAGACAATAGATCTATGTACACACTTGATTACTTCCTGTGAGCTGACTTTTGTAATTAAGTATACTAATTATATTTAGGCTTAGGCTTATACAGATTTGTCAGAAGTAGCCTACACCTACTGATTTTATGTCCTATGTAAAAAGAAAAAGATTCACTGTACAGATCATAACAGTATTGCTTGACAAAACTCAGGGTGTCAGCACAGTATATACAGCAGATCTGAATCCTTGTCCATTGAGTAATTTAGTAATAATCAGTAACAATGGTGTTTAGTTGCGATAAAATAAATGTATTTCTTCACTTTTTTGGTTTCACCATATTTGACCCTTTACACAATCAATGAACCATTGCCTTGATTTCAATGAATTCTCTAGTCACCTGTGCAGTTGAATCTCACCAGATTGTTTTCTGTTATGTGAGTTGACAGATTTTTCATCATCTTATGCAGATTTCTTTTCTTTCTGGAATTTTAGAAGTGAACTTCAGCTGGGACTCTTGACAGACCACAATTTATTTATGACTCCCTTGCAGCGGGTAAGTTGATGGTGATATTGTCATTCAAAGTAGTCTGTATGTCCAGTCTATGGCTGAGCAGAGTTTTACTAGTTTTTAGTGGCAGGTGCAGCAAGTAGTAAAGACAGTATGTAGAAAGTTACAGAACCAGGTTCTTAATAGTTTTGGTATTACATCAGATGCTTTGCATTTATTATTTGATGAAACATTAGTGTTGAAATCACATAAAAGTCAATTTAATCAATCTTTGGTTTAAAATAATTTGGATAGAAGAAACTCTAAGCTTATTTCCTGGTTTATGTACAAATCTTCATCTTGGAAAATGTAGATTAAATAACATTTTATACAGAGAACAAGACAAAGAAGAGTCTGTGTTGTCTTGATTTAGTGAGCTGATCAATTTCTAGAATTTTTTCTGAGGGATAGATATAAAGAACTTAGCATCAGCTTAATCAAAGTAGATATATAGGAAGGAGTGTGTGTCTGAGAGTTGCTGAAGTTGCTAATAAGGTGGCAACATGATATTTGCATTAGTTTCATTGCAGATTAAAAATCAAAGGTTTTAGCAGGTGACAGCTTAGACTTTTACATATATTCATTATACATGATTAATAATCATGTGTCAAGTTTCTGGATTTAAAAAAAAAAAAACAACCATAATAGCCATTAACAAAAGTTGAATAGCTTTATACCTGGTACTTATGGGAGGAAAGAATCTGAAATTATTGTAATAAGACTGCATGATATTATTGTTTATTATTATTTCACTAATTTTTTTCTGTATAGGTTGTTTGAGATTTTCTGGATACATTTGCTTTAAGGTTTAAACAGATCAGTGTTTTCATTGCATATCTAGAAAAACAAATTATGTACAATGTGAGTACTATCTCTAATATATTGCAGCCAGAAGACAGGCAAAAAGCCTTGCAGTCTTGGGCCAGAGTCAGTAATGCACTGGAAGTTCTGGGTGTGTTGGCCAGTGAGATGAAGGCCATATACTATGTGCTAGCTGCCATTTACCACTTAGGAGCAGCAGGTGCTACAAAAGGTGAGAAAAATGTCCTGATAAAGCAGTTTAAGATTTTAAAACAGGTACAAAAACCACTTAAGGTCATGGATAGAGATCTAAATGAACTCTTCCTGATCCATGTTGTGTAAAACAGTGATATCCACTAAATACTGGTCATAAGATTTCTTTGTGGTAAGGATTGAATATGAAATAAAATGCAACCTCAGGTAAATTCTTCTTGAAGCAACTGACCAAAGTCTGAATAAAGATCAGTGTATATTATGTTCAATGAAATCCTTTGTATCAATGCTTTTTAGGAGCCAACAACAAATCTCAGTTTGCTAAACCTGCTCCAGCACAGAAGGCTGCAGCTCTGCTTGGTATCAAACCTGAGGAACTTTCTAGAATGATTTTCAGCCCATCCTCTGGTTCTCCTGGGTCACTCACAAGAAGTGCCTCAATGAGGTGAGTGTCAAGTGTTCAGTTACTTACCCTTTGTATATGCCTTGTAGGTCGATCATTGCATGCTCTTCACTGTGTTGCTCAATTGTGCTTATTTTTAGTTTTTGTTGGCCATTTTGATTGCAGATTGACCAGTGCTACAGAAAGGCAAATGGCAGAAACTGGAATGTCTGCCATAGATGCTCTTGAAGGTTTTGTGGTGGGGCTGTACTCAGATGTCTGCAATGTTGTTGTTGCTTTAATTAATAGGTAAGTCATTCAAATTAAAAAGTCCCAATTATGGGGAAATTTAGAAGTTCATTCATATGTAGGTTGAACATATTTTTAAAAAACTGGATACATGTGTTTGCACACAGATGAACTCATTAATACCATGCTATTTTTCATGGTTATAACTCAAACAGCTGGTGTACAGTTTTTTACTAAAACAAAAAAGAAAATTATACTTATTTGATAAGTTACATGTTTCTGACAACTCACTGAATGAGTAATTTTTTTGAATTTTATAAGTGTATGTATATAGTGATTGCTTCAAATAAAAAATTTTAAAAATATAGAATTTTTCACTATAAATTAAGAAATCTTGTAGAAAATCATAGTACTAGATTATCTACTTGTAAGATGATTCTGATGGTCAGTAGATACTTGATCTGTGGAATATTTTTATAACCATAAACATTCTTCTAACAGGTAAACAGGAGTAGTCTGATGTTGTCATTTGTTTAAGCATCAGCTGTCTTAATTTGATATGGATATTGTGTATTGTTCAAATCAAACTTAGCCAAAGGTAGGTCATAACCAGAAGGCTTTGGAAAAGTTGATTTCAATCTATACATTTCCAAAAATCAATATTGGTTTCTTTTCAGATGTGATTTATTGTTTAAAAATCTTATTTAATATAGTATTTGGCTAGAAAAAAATTATTATACAAACCAGGTTTGAATTGTTTCCATTAAATTAATTTTTGTAATAATGAATATTTGTGCAACCATACTTTTTAATTTCTTTATTTTTTAACAATGTTCAAAATAGTTAAAAACTTTGATTTGTGAAAAAAAATATCCCTTGTTATTGGTTTTTTAAATAAGATTTTTAACTAAAAATCTTGAACTGCTTTTATAGATGCTGTACTTTTGGTGTTTTCCATGTTTGCACTAACAACTTGTGTTGCTGACATTCCTAGGTCTCTGACTTCAAACTATCGCAGCTTATCCTCCATCAACGTGGTAGACATGCCGGGTTTTCAGAATCCTTCATCGTGTGGCAAACAGACTGGTGCAAGTTTTGAGGACCTGTGCTGCAACTATGTCCAGGAACGGCTACAGCTGTTCTTCCATGATCTCACTTTCACCCTGCAGCAGGATCGGTACTCGCAGGTGCATATTGCCAAGCAGTTTGTTCACATTGAAAATTTACACAAAATTAAAGTAAACCATGGAAACTGGTTTCTGTTCATTGAATTAATACAATTTATATGGGTTTAAAAAAAATATATTATCCACCCTTTTCTATCCACTTCAAAAGCAAATTGAGAAAAGAACTGTAGACAATTTGAATTCCATGTGTTTTTCTTATAATAGCTAAAATTTGCATCCACATGTGAATGCATGAATGGTCTGGCTTTCCTATGTATATAGAATAAACATAGTCTGGAATTTACTGGAGGCAGGATGGAGATGAAGTACTGAAAGGGGGTGATTTTAATTTTTTTGTTCCTTTACAAGTAATTAAAAAAAATATTTTAGCAAAAATATCAATGCACAGGTTTAAGTAAAAAGGGTTTTTTGTTTACATTACATTATACTAGCCAAACAGTGCTTAAAACTGCTTGGAAAGATTGGTGATGGATGATAAAAGAGAGAACCATTAATAAAGACTGGAAATGTTTATACAATTTTAAAAAATCCAAAACTTTATTATCATGTTTACAGTAAGAAAAATTTTAAAAAATAGAAACATTTACTAAAATACACTTTTAAGTTATTCAGTTAAAAATGTCCAGATTTATTCAAGACAGGTGTATTCGTTTTTAGTTAGAAAAAATCTGTTCCTTGTTTCCATGTTAATGATAAATTTTACAGGATTATAGGAATCAGTCAGTCAACTAAAGGTTCAATATCTGATTGACTGTTGAACATTTTATCATCTGGTGAAGAATTTTCAAGAGAAATATCTTGTGAAATATAAGAACATCTTATAAGATGTCCACAGTAAGGACAGATGCAGTGTCTTGGACAAACTCATCTACTTTTTGATGAAGGGAGCATCAAGAACAGAAAAGGTTTTGATCAAACAATGTTCAGGGATTTATTCTTGACAATAAATAAAATATGAGGTTTGACTCTGAAGAAATATTCATTTTGGTCTGTCTTAACCAGTTGTATACTATGTCACTTTTTTACTTTATGCATATCACCTTTGGTGCTAGTTTAAAGACTCTAGTATTTGTGTTGAATTGGCTGTATATTTAGTCAATGCACTCAGAACATGTGGAGTTAAAATGATTTGGATTTGTCATCACAAAGGAAGCTACCATGTTTCATAGCTCCTATGGCTCAGCCTGTGCTGAGTAGTGCAGATTTGAAGAATAGTGGGTTGTAAAGGGTTAATAGGGACTAGAACATTTAACTAAAAACGAATAACTATTGACAAAATAGGATAGTACATGCATCTTGCTTGATGCTTTATTTTGTTACAGGCTCAGTATTTTCTAAACACAGATTTGTGGTATGAATCATTTTGTTACAGCAGGAGGGATAAAGCGACATGAAATCTTGTACACAGCATTTACTTATAGCTACTTCACTGTCTTCACTTCTGTTTTCATGCTTTTCTGATCTCAATTACAGGAAAATGTAGAATGTGATTTTGAATTTATGATGACAAGTCCTGCTGCAATTGTTTCCCTGATAGACAAACCAGCAACAACAATGGTGAGTTGTTTTTTTTTTTTTTTTCTGTAATTACAAGGTGAGGTCAAAACATTTTTGGACTGAATTTATTATGTACAGGGTGACCACTAAGTTCTCATTCGAAGTTTGTCAGATAGTAGCACGGGTGTTTTGATGTGTACCCTGTCAATAATAATAATAAATTAAAACAAATTTAATAGGCTGTCAGTCATGATGCTAATGTGCTCACTTTGTTGTGGTGGAAACAACAGAGTCATGACAGATTCTGGGAAGCAGGTTGTAGTTAAGCTGTTCATTTCAAAATTTTCTGAGAGCTCAAACCCAATGGAATTAAGTGGAATTTCACCCATCAAACCCTCAGAAGAATCACAGAAACCAGGAGTGTTAAAGACCACAGAAGAATCAGGTGATCTTTCAATGCCAGCTAGCAGATCTGACTTCAGGCAACATCCTGTTTTCTAATAAAAAGTTCACATTGAAGAAGTGTTGTGTCTTATAATAACTGGAGCATGGCATCCTCAACTCAGAAAACCTTATGGAGATGTAATATGCCCTCAAAGTTCATTACCTGGCTTTGTCATGGTTTGGGCAGATGTATACTGAAGTGGGCAAAAAAAAATTGCTACTTGTCTGGAAAGGGGTAAACTGATCTTGGATCTAGTGGTGATGGATTTTCCAGGAGGAACTTGTAGAGTTCATTACCAAGGAATCAGTTTTGAACACATTCAACATTGTTCCTGGTCAATTTCTAGAGAGAGAGCCTGAATTCCTCAATACCACTTTCTGCTACTGATGACTCGATGCATTAGGAGTTTTTCAGCTATTATTTCAAAATGTGATTGTTTCACTCATTTTTTTTTTTTTTAGTCATCTTGTGAAGTGGATAACATTGACAAAGTAGTCTGTATAATTAATTTTTTATCTCAGTGTTTGTCTCTGGTAATTCTGTATTCATTACAGAGCTGCCACTATACATATTTTAAATAACTGTTGCCACATCATCAAAAATGCCTATTTTAGAGTATTTCTCAGTTTTTAAAACACAACTGAGTTAGATAGAACAAGATCTGGTGAGTAAGGTAGGTGATCAACAATAATAAATACTAAGTTTGGTCAGAAAATGGTAAAATAAGGACTGTAGTGTGCACCAGGCCTTTATGTTGTAGGTCTCATTGTTTTGTGGTATATATTTTCTTCTACAATGTCGAACAAATGTATTTTACATGTGGTGAATTTAAAACAAAACCCAGTTTTTGATTATGTCTGTCTTAAGATTCGATCATCGAACACAGATCTCCGAAATGCTGACAAGAAAGGCTTGCTTTGGCTGTTAGATGAAGTTGCTATTTTTCCTGGGGCAAATGAAGACTCATTCATGGAACGACTCTTCACTCAGCATGCTGATCATCCCGTCAGGCGTATGTATGTTCATTCTCATAGCCCTGGTATTCACTCGTTGGTGCAGTAAGTCTGTGACTATTTATCTATCTGATAAATTACAGAAATTAGCAATATTTTAAAAGTCTAATGAAGTTAAGTTGAGATGCACAAAGTAGATGTTGGGTCTATTGAATATTTTCATAGACAAAACCATTCTTCTGACAGGTTTTTTTATCATCTTAGTCTTAATTTGGTATAATTAATTTAAATCTACCATCAGATACAATTAATGCAGACTGTTCTGGTTTCCTCCCACATCCAAAAGCATGAAAATTTCTAATAGGGCTTTTATTGCATTCCCACATTCATTGAGCAAGGCGTCTGGAAATCTTTTCAGTTGTTTATCTTCCCGGTATAGCTTAGGACTAGGTGTTGGTAGGCTGCTGCTGATGGTGAAGAATGCAGATATTTTGTGTAAATTATTCTTCAACATTTTGTTGTGCCAGAACAGAACTTTTACCATCAGTGTCCTAATAAAAATTACACAGGTTTTTAATTTTATTTTAAGCTTTTAAATCATACATTTTACATGCATGGTATTTGTGTATTAATTAGTAGTCTATAGTATAAAGGAGACATCACATCTGTGGTATGGTTACAAGAAGTATTTGACATGCTATGTAGTGCAGGTATGGGATAAATTAAGAGATTATGTCTCAGGTGCTAAAATTTCAAATGTTTATCTTTAGGAGATAGCCTATTGCGGAAAGGATCTCTTGGCAATACATTTGTGCTTAACCACTTCCAAGGGACCAGCCCTGTGCAGTACAATGCCTCTGGTTGGCTAAAGTCATGCAGGGAGTATCCATCAAGTAAATCATCTATCACTGTCCTACAGGACTCAAGTCGGTATGTGCTTCATTGTTGCTCTTCTACTGATGATACTGTAGTGTTTACAGACGACTTTAAACTATGGCTCAGTATAAGACCTGTTTTTGTTTTGCTTTGTTCTTTCTCTTAGTATTTTCATGGTGCTACCACACAGGGCAATAGTTATAATTTTTTTTTTAAAATTCTGTACAGAAAAGACTGAATCAGTGAGACAGTAGGAATTTGCAAGGGTTATACATAAACCACTTTCTTCACCTGGAAAGCAAATAAAACACCAGCAGAGGCAGACAACATTGATGTTGAGATATTCAGTTAAATATACCTGGCATCATCAAAGCAGCTGTTTGCTTTTTGTTCGGTGCCAATCATTAAAAAAACAATTATCTTTATGGTAGTCATTAAAGATGAGTCTTTGTCCAGAGAAAAAGGTTTTGCAGACTTGTTATGCCTTTGTCGGGGCCTCAGCAGCTGACGTTAATGTTCTGTCAGTGCCAGTTTATCTTTCGTCAAAGATACAAAAATGGCTGTACCAAAAAAAAATTGCATTTATTTTCCTGGCTGAAAGTTAGCTTCTGCCACTTCACAACTTTGTTTTGAATCTTGTGATGAGACAACCTGTAGTTCTCCTGTAACGTTTCTAACTGGAACCTACTGAATATTGAATATATTTTATATATTAAAAGCCAAAATCTAGGATAGCTATTGGCATAAATAGATTCAAAGGTATAAGTATTAAAAATGACATGATGATCAGTTAAAGCTGAAATAATGGTTAGTTTAGACAGTGTTTATAGAGATTGCTGTCTGATTTTTTCAGGAAATATGTAAATTTTTAAGGACTTTTATTTTTTGGTATAAAGAAAATATTACTGACTGTAAAATAACGATAAAATGAAATTTGACCTTTTTTTCTCAAAAATCACTAATAGATGACAAAAGGTGGTGGGGATAGAAGTAAAATAACACTTTGAACTCCAAAGTTCTTTTTTGTTTTTTTTTTTTTTAAAAATGTAAAATTTAATCATGGGAAGGAAGGAAAAAGTTTTTGTTTTTATAATGCAATATGTGTATAGCAATGTCTAGTACATTCACTCCTTCCTGCCTGTCTTGATGTTGAGGGCTATGTGGTGGTTTGCTTACATTGTAGTTTGTTTGTTTGCAGAGACAACATCAGTGAACTGTTCACCAGCCTCAGGGGACCAATGTCGTCAACAGTCACTGGGTCCATTGTTGGCATGGATGGATCGACATCACTGAGGCGTGTAGCAAGCATGAGACGCACATTTACATCTGGAGCAGCAGGACTCAAAAGGAAATCTATATGTATTCAGATAAAGTTACAAGTGGTAAGTAACATTTAACAGGCTGATAGCTCCCTTACCTTAAATTCTGACTTTCTGTATTTTCAAAAGCTTAAAATTCTTTAGATTGACCAATTTTTAAAAAAATTCTAATAACTTTAACTGTTGTTTAGTTTATTAATTAGGTAGTGGTTTAGTGTAGCATACTTATTTGCCATGGTGGCAGCTATAGTTTAGTTCCCCTATGGGTCTGGGTTATTTGTTGTTGCTTATTGTACCAGCTCTCACTCATCCTGCACGAGTTTTCTGAGTACTCCAGTTTTCTACATATAATAATGCAAAGAGTTCTCATAAATGCTTTCCCCACTGAAATCAGTAGTGTTTGGCAGCCTACTTGTACACACTGCAGCTTATATACATCATGCTCCTTAGACTTAGAGGTTTTTCTGCTGATAATTTAGGAAACTTTACAATATGGCATTACAGAAACTTGCAAAAAAAAAAAGTTCTGATGATTGCCGTTTGCTTCCATACATTTAGCTATGAAATCAATATGGATGCTGAAGTAAAATGCTCAAAGAAAAGAAAGAAAACTTCAACCAAAAGAAATTTTATCAAACCTTGATTTCCTCCAAATAGTACCCACAGTAAAAGAATTAGCCTTGGATCTGCTTTTGAGGATTTTACCAACTTCTATTTATAGCCAGTCATGTGTTTTAGTAGCATTGTATTGTGGGAAGGTTTTCTAATTTATCAGCAAGCACAATAAGCCAGATTCTACTTGCATACAAACCCACTGTTTTTAGGTGGGGGGGGGCATTAGTTTAAAAAATGTGTACTGAATAGATTAAAATTATTCACAACATTGAAGTGGGCTAAAAAAAAAGAAACATTTTATCAAATTAAAGTATACCAATGATGAAAAACGGGGAGATAATTCTATTTTTTGTTTGCTATTAATAATACTTTTGTTTAAAATTCAGCTTTGATAAATCTCAGTATAAACAAAAACAAAAGTAAACAATTATTTGCAACAAAGGAAAAAAGATTGAGGAAAATTCTAACAATGCTATTGAGCATTGAACTGTGCAGCTGGGAATTTGGTTTGTTTATCACCTTTCTTATACGCAAACTCTTGGTTTTGTTTTAGGATTCAATAGTTGAAATTCTACGGAGAACCAAGTGTCACTTCATCCACTGCCTGCTACCACAGAACAATGCTGGACTATGTGAACTGAAGATGCAAAGCCCAACAAAATCAGACAGCCAGAAGGATATTCTGCTCAACATTCCATTGGTCAGGGCTCAGATCCGGGGCAACGAAATTCTTGATGCTGTGAGAATCTTCAGACAAGGTAAACTAATGGGTTGTAGTTCTGCATAACATGGCAATGATTTAAAGCTCAGCAGCATTGAGTTCCTTGTCTGCTTTGCTCCATTTACTGGGTACTGTGATGTAAATTAAACATTCAGTAGAACAGAGAGAAAAATATTCAGATTCTCTTATTATTATTTAAATTACAAACTGTTTTTTTTTTTATTATACTGTTGAAGATTTCACCATTTAAAGTCTTTAGTTTTAGGAGGCTTAAATATGCATTTAGCTGCATGTTTGTGCATTTACACAAGTCACATTCCAAATTCAAACAACTAAACAGATTTACTACTACTATTATTATTATTATTATTTTCCCCCTCATTGTTTTATACCAAAATGACAGCCATTTGTAACTTCAGAAATTTTCTTTTTAAATTCTAGATTGCTTTTGAGAGTTTCTTGTTTTTTTAAATTATTTTTATTTTTGACATTTTCGTGACAGCTGAAGAATACCAATTCTTTTAATGATGAAAAGAAATGAAAAGCTTACAAAATTACTTTCTTTTTTGTTTTCTTCTTTACTTAGGATTCCCTGATTCTATGCAGTTTGTTGAGTTCAAGCACCGGTTTGGCGTTCTTGTTCCAAATGTAATCAAAACAGAGACTACTACAGATGAAATACAGGTAAGATTCATGGGAAATTAGTCTGAAATGTAGAACACCTAAAACAAAAAAGCATCAATTCATTTATGACTTGTTTGGCCATCGATTAGGTTAGCCTTGCAATCTTTACACATTGGGGTTTTGAAAAAATGAGTTGTCAGATGATGGAGCTGTTATCTCAGATAATCATTTTGTTTTTGTTCTTTTCTTTCTCCATCTTTAGATGATTTGCATAGAAGCCAAATCCAGTTTACCCAGGATGCTGTAATCTTTTTTAATTTAGAAATCTTAGTAAACAACAGAAAGTTGGGGGAACTGTTGTTTCATTTATTTATTTTATGTAGTATTTTTACATGTTGAGAGATATGATGTGGCAATGTTGGAAATTATAGGCATTTTTATATGTAAAAGCACACCTAAGCTGCTGCGCAGTGGAATGCATCTTGGTGCTGCTGCTGCTGAAAAAAAACTTGAATCTATGTATTGAATTGTGTCTCCTACATTTATTTTGGGTATAATTTGACTATTGCTCATTGTTTTACTTCTTGGAAACTGTAGCTTCCTCTTTGAACAAGTTTATATGTAGTTTACGATTTTGTGCACTGACATCAATTAATTTAATTTTTGTCTGTTGGTGCATTTAATACAAACTCTCTCCATCCTCTTTTAGCTCATTAACCAACTTCTGGACCACATGGACATTGACAAGCTTAACTACAGAGTGGGGCTTAGCCAGGTAATGGTGATATTTTTCTTTCTTCAATAAAAATATGTTGTGATTCATTAACTATTTCTGTGTTAGTTAGTTGTGTGGTTTATATGAGCAGTAAGTAAGATAACTAATGTTCATAGGAATTAATTCTCTCATTAGACTGGAAATACATGGGAGCTCTGAAGAGATTTGTTGGGATATTGAATTCATTGACTTAACTATGAGGGCAGACAGAACTTTCATAAAGACACCAAAACTGCTTTTTAAAATTTATTTTGTTTTTTCTCTTAATGTTGTTTTGATTATAGAATTAAGAAAAGACTCTCAATAAACAAAACCTAATCAGTTCTTGATATTTAGGTGTGTGCTTTACAGTAACAGAAATCAAGCAGTGTTCATAGTTTGATTATTTTAGTATTTATATTATAAAAATTGTTGAGGAATCATCGTTTTATACAAAATACTTTTAATAAAAGAAATTACATTCCGTTTAGACCATGAATATTAGTAGTAATATGCTTATGTCTCTTACATTTCTCTTAACATATCAGGATGAAGATTTATTTTGTAGGATGATAAACTTCTAATCTTTCTAATTTTCTTGGACTTCACCAGTCTACATGGTGTGGCTACTTGTAGCCATTGAGGAATAAATAAATAAGCAAAATAAAAAGCATAAAATTTTTTATTATTATTTTAAAAAATTAAAACAATATATTGCAAAACAGGATTTTATTTTCATATGTGTGTGTGAATATTTGTAAAATCTAAGTTTGAAGTCTTAATAAAGAATAAATTTTTACCTTTTTCTAATATTTATATGCTAATTTAACTATGTGAACTAATAATGATTTTATATACATTATGGCTGCTAGTGTGAGTATGAATAAAGATGAGAAAAAACTATTGAAATGCTTTCTTCTTGTATAAATAATAACAATAAACTTTTTAAAAAAATTAATCTTTTCTGGGACCCTCTCAGCACTTGAATTTTTTGTGTACTGTTTTTTATTTTTTTAATGAAAGCAAGAATATTTTAATAAATTTTGTTATATGGACTGAGGACATTTAGTGCCATGCTTCGCTATCAGAGAGATTTTCTCATTGCTTGTGGTAATGGTAGAGACATCAAAGCAGCAGGAAATGATGCTCTGGTTGTTATGGACAGTAGTTACAAGCATAGAAGAATGTTCTATTTCTGTCAGTGTGTGATGTGTGAATTCTTTTACTTCAGTCTTGGATAAAATAAGTTTTCTTGCTATGATTCCATGTCAGTGGACTGATTGTGTCTAGGAGAAAGTTCAGTTATATAACTTGGCTGTTTCTAGAAATTTATAAAAAAAGAATATATTTTGGCAACGTTTTCTTTAAATTAGTTTTATAATAAAAGTTCAAAATATATTTTAATTAAGATTTTCAATATTTATTCTCATGAGAAATTTAAAAAAAAAATTGTTGTATCTATTTAGTATGTTAACTGATTTAAAATGTAAATTGCCCTTAGGTTTTAAAAAATTTATTTTTCAGTAATATCTAATTATTATTTTTATTTATAAACCAACCAAAAATTTGTTTAAACAAGCTGTCTTTTCTAGCCTTGTTGTTTCAAACAAACATTTATCAACAAGGCAATTCATGTTTTCCAGTAACACATTCCAGCATGCTCCAAAAGGTGTGAGGTCCTTTTTGATTTGTGTGGTCTCCCCCTGCTGGTTTGTATTGAAGTAGGATTATGAAGTAAAGGATTACTGTGTTATATAGCTTGCTGCCATTTGTTTTAGTTTGAGTATGTTCCATAATTAATTAATTTACAAAGTTCGAGACACTGATAGAAATAAAAGTAGACTATGAATGTAATTCAATATACTAGCTTTTTAACCTTAAGAATTTTTCTAGTTCAAGTTTGAAATTTTTATACCTGAGAAAGCCTATTAGTCATTTGATAAAGGAATTTTCTGACCACTTGTTTATTGACGGGGGTAGTTAACTTTCATTCCAATTGGACAACTTTATGATTGTCAAGCGGTGGGCTCCAGGATCTTGACAAATACCTAACCTATAGAGCTGGAATTCTGTATAAGGAAGCAACAAAGTTCTCCAGTACCTTGAGTTTCAATTTGTTTTGCCTTTCTGATGTGCATACAATCAGCTGAGCAACTATCCAGGCTTCAGGAGACTCCATAGTAGCTTACTCTCACTGATGGGTAAACCTTGATTGGTTATATTTATCATGTTCTAAAACTATTAAACAGAATTTATATTCCCTGGATCAATCAGAAATGACCACACAGCAGTAGGCTGATTTGATTGGCAATGATCCCTGCAAGGAATCAACTGGATAGACAGGACTGCAAGGACATTTTCCACAAGTTATAGACCGAAGTACCTTCTTCTTTCAGTGTTCACCTAATATTTTGATAACTTTTAAATTTATGCAGCAGTTCTGCATATCAAGTATTTTACAAAGTAATATTGTGGATGGTATACTGTCTATCTTTTCATTCTGCTTAAGAAGATATTAAATTTATAATTATATATTTCTATTTCTGTACACACATGCTGCTTTCTTTTCATCTATCTGTCCATTTGTCTGATACCTGTATTCACAACAATGTGCATTTAATCTCTGATTTCTCGTTTTATTATGAATAAAAAAGAATTAACACTATCAATATAAATTTTCAAAAAATAAAATGACGACTTGATGGCAGATTCATTTTTAAGAGTAGGCCTGGTGAGACTGGGTTGGCTGAGTCAGTACTAGATGGGCTGCCTGCTTGTTTGATACTGCAGCAGTCAGTCAGAATTAATAATACTTAACTGCAAATGTGATATACTCATTGATGAAGGTTCCTTTGGAAATTATTTGCAAGCAACCAGCCAAGTCAAGAATTTCTTTGTTTTCTTACACATTATTTAAATTTGCAGTCCAAATAAATATCACCATAAAGAAAAATTTTGATTCACATTTTTCTGCTTCTGAGAGAAACTCAATGGGATTGACTTCAGACAAGTCAGTTCTGATTTTTCTTTTTTTAACTGGTGAAATATATTTAGGTGTTTTCTTTCCCTCTTTCAATATACTAGTTGCTTTTCATTACTTGTAGTAAATTACTCAGTTTTTTAGTCCATGACTGTTCTTACCTGAAGTCTGTCTAAAAAAATAGCTACTCAGCTGTTTAGTTTTTCAACTATCATTCAATCTTTGAAAAAAAAAGTGGAAAAATTTAGTAAAAAATGTTAATCTGTTCATTAGAAGGGAAGAAAATTATTTTAAAATTGTACCAACTTATATTTTTTCCTGCTTTGTATTTAAATCTAAGTATGAATGAGATCAGCAGATATCTGTTCTTGATTTAGTACTATTATCAGTTAACTTTTTAAAAATATTAAATTTAATATTTAATTGAGAATCATACTGGTTTTATATTACTCAGGCTATTAAAACATAAAGAAAAAAATATAATTGAAATTTTATTTCTACAGCTGAAAAGGAAACTGCTTTTAACTTAAAAATGTTCAAAAAGTATTATTGTGGATCTAAATTTAAAAAAAAATAGAAAATATTATTTTTAAACTCATCAACAAACTCATAGATACTAGTGACATTTTTGTTTGTTATTACTGTCAAGATGAGTGCTGCAGCTGAGCTGGTTAGCAGGGCTGCTAGGTGGATGCTATCTTATGATTCCATGTAGCTCACTGAGACAGGAGCATGTTTTAGTTTCGTGAGGAGATACTGTGCAGCTTTCCTCTGCACTTACCTACCTCTGCAGGGCTGATTAGCTGCTATTGTCTGCTATCTGTCATACAGCCTTTTCAGGAACCAATTCTGACCTTTCCAGCATTGAAGAAAAGACAATCCAGCAGAATCTTGTTTCTGTACAGTAGTAACCTGCTGCCAACTTTTACTTATTAACTGGCCTATGAATCACTAGTAGTGGGTGGCAGTGATGATGTTTTTTGGTTGGGGGGGGTTATTATATATCTGCGATTCGTCCTCAAGCTGATTTACCTCAACTGTATCTTATTAATTAGATGAGGAAGATTGTGGCCATCTGTTGCTGTGGAGAGAAGGCCAGTGTAGTGGAACTACTTTCCCATTATAGATGAGGTTCGAGTTGATTAATTAAGCAATAACTACTGACTTACCTTCACCTCTGCTGAGATGGAGGCTGACCACCATCTTCAAACCTGGCTTCGCAAGTTTTGGTCCTATCGGCTTGTAACTTCTTTCGAGGAAACAGTTTCTCAGCAGGTGTTTTGTTCACATCACCTCATCAGACCCACCGTCTATTATTCCGAGCTTAGGGTGCGTATGTGGTTTTCTTTATCATTACACTGGAGTTGCCAGGGGTTAGTTTTTGTTGAAGTTTGCTCCTTTGTTGTTATTATAGTTACTAGAACTTGTAATGTTTTATTGTTGTTATAATAGTTAGTAGTAGTATATATTATTTTATTGTTACCAGAGCTAGGAGTATATTATTAGTAAACTGATATTGTATCTGCGGTTATTTTTGTTTATTATTTTTATTATTATTATTATTAAAGTTTATTAAGTTGAATAGTATTTATTTACAACACTTTTAAACAGTTAAAATTACTACTGTTATTAGTAGTAGCAGTAGTTATCATTAATGTTATTTTAATAATTTATTATTGCATAATGATTATCAATTTTATGGATGGTTAGTATGTAGACATCCTTGAAGAAAACTTATCCTTTAACATTCTATTGAGTTTAGCATCGGACAGTCAGTGTCAGTCTTGTGTCAAGATCAACACTTCCTAGGGGAACATCCTTAAAGTTAATATTGTGATTTGTGTTTTGTATTAACTGTCTGTAATATTTTTAAAAGATTACAACCCACTATTAGGTCTTTGTTGTTTGGGGTTAATATTTGCTTACTTGTTACTTTCCACTTCTTCAAGGTTTACAATAGAACCATTTATATTCTATGAGACTTTCTTGTGTCTTCTGGGTTTATATTTCCGCTTTGTTTGATCTTTCTGAAAATTGATATTGTGATAGAATTTTATTTTACTCACAAAAAAGACAACAAATGAGCAACTTATAATTGCTCAGTGCACCATGGAATGTGTTGCTGATATTCCCTTTTTTCTTAGATCTTTGGTAGTAACGACAACTCTGAAATCCTATCTCTTCAAGCTCTGTAAACTAAAATGTGGGTTGCCAGATATGTTAGGAAGTATCTTGTTCCATCGAGTTAAAGCTATGCTACATGGTGCACAATCCTGTAAAAGGAATCTGTTAATTAAATATGTATCAGATGTCATAATAGTAGCTGTCATCTCTACCAGCATTCTGTTTTTGTTGTTGTTTTTATCTAGTACATCTTCTGATGTGATAGGTTCTCCTTCAACTTTCCCTTTTTGAGAGATATGTCCAAATCTATTCAGGGGGGCTTATATAAGCTATAATGTCACAAGTTGATCATTTAGACTGACCAATGTAATAAATGAGGAAAGTAAACTATTTTAAAGTATCTAAGATGGTCAGGTTTATACAAAACCTGCCATGTATCTTTTAGAAATAAATGTTTAAAAGTCAAGAAACATTCTCAATGATGCTGGGGAAATATTTTCTTATAAAACTCATGAAATTAACTAAATAAATCTGCATTGTTCACCTGTTGGATAGCATTAAATTAAAATAAGTTAGAATTTTTCTTTTAATAGTTTCATGTTGAATGCCTGTAAATATTTTGTATGGCTATTTATTAACTAAAATATTCCATGATTTTCATCAATATGGAATCTTTCACATCCTGCTGTGAACATTGATTACATTGGCAATAAAAATACAAGGTAGAGATTTTAAAATTGCAGGTCATGAGAGTCAAGTGAATTTCAGCTGCTGGTATTTGATACTAGCAGGTAAATTAGGTACTACTGCATTGAAAAATGAGTAGTAAAAATATAATGGTTGCAAATCAGTAATGCCACCTGTATTTCTGAAAAGTGAACTCTAAAGTTTAGAGAAATTGAATGCATTATGCAAACAAGTGGTGTTGGTATTCTCATGCTGAAGTTGAATAGTTTTTGCTTTGAAAAATATTTACAAAAATAAGAAATAGAAAGGAAATCATTAAAAAATTGAGTTGATTAATCCTATGCATGTATCTACTTAAAACTTATTTTAAAATTTTGATAATCACATGAAGTATCTGATAAATTGTTTTGATTATACTTGCATCTTTTAAAAACAATTCCATAACTTTGAAAACCATCTCCAACCTTTGTGAGCCAATTTACTGAAATCTGTCAAATTAGATTATGCATCAACCTTATCAAATATTTTAAAAAATTTTATTTACCATCACAAATGAATAGATGAAAATTTTTTTTTTTTGTAGAGAATATGTAAACACATGGATAGCAAGGATCATAAAGTTTCACTGAAGCCACAAACAAAATACAGTTGTGATTGTCGGTGGTGTACATAATCTGTTTGGTCTCCTCTTTGATGTGAAATTGATGAGTAGATTTCATATTCCCAGCCCTGAACCAAGGTTCTGTTTGGCTTTTGGGATTGGCTAATAGGTTAGGCTATGCTTCATTAATTTCTGGATGCCATATTCACAAGTTTTGCATAAAAATAAATTTTAAAAAATACATTTTTTGTGGACACATACCTTTTAAGAACTATCTTTTATTGAGTTCATTATATAACAAATAATCTCTGTAGAGGTCAAGCAAAATAATGTAAATAGGTTTTTACTTCTGTATTTAAGTAATCCAAACTAAGTAACTCTCTTCATTTCTTTTATTTGTCTTTTGGATGGATTTAATGAGCAGCTGTCAGTTTTGTTTTGGTATATCTGACTTTCAGTTATTCGCATTATATTTCTTTATTTACAAAAATATTTTTTTATACTGAACCAATAGTTATTTTGGTTTATACATTTTCATATACATATTTACAACTAGTCTTAGATAACTTATGTACATAGCTTTTAATTTTATGACATAACTCATCTTTTACTTTAGACACAATTATGAAAGCCATCTCCAGGGTGAAGAAGAAATAAATATTTTGAAAGTTTACTAGTCTATATATATATATATATATATATATTTTTTAAATTTTGTTACTTGTTTCTCTTTTTCAATTTTGGTTGTTTCCAAGTTGTATATATTTTTAAAATTAAAATGTAATTGCTTTGTTGTTTTATGGATCCTTATAACTACTGAACAAGTACTGGTTTCCTAAAGTTCAGCAGGAGCAACAATTTCCAGATGGTTAAAATTTTATTCATCAAATGATTAACTCAGACTCCTTCATGTAACAATGAGCATATTTCAAAGAAATATGAAGATTACAAATAATCTTTATGAGTGTAAATGGAAACAAGAAGGAATTCTAATAAAGAAACATAATCAATAGGAGCAAGGACAGTAAGGTTCATTGTCTAATCAAAGAAGATTGCAGATTTTTTGCAGGCTTTTGGAAGTGAGTGAAGATTGACATGTCTTCCTAAAGCATCGCAAACATTCTCAATAGGACTTAGCTCAGGAGAATGTGCTGGCCACATCATATAGATAATAGTTTGGTCTTGAAGATATTGGTTGATTACTAGTGAGCTGTTGTGTGGATGGGCATTATTGTCCATTAAAATGAAATTATTTCCAATTGCAAATTGGGTTGTGTTGTTGTTGTTGTTGAAGTCTTGCTTTGCTGAATCAAAAGTAACACACCAATTATCTGCTGGAATTGTGACTAGTGGTTGACCTTAAACTGGTCTTCAGACAATATCTCTATGCACTTGAAATTGTTCTTCATATCTGCCAAACTAGTATGGATGCCCATTTGTAATTTTGCCCTTCAAAACAAATATCCTAAAAGAGTGAAAATTGATACAAACAAGCCATTTTTTTTTTTTTTTACATGTTGTTATTATTATCAATGCCAATTTGTTTCTACCAAGATTTATTTACTTACTTTGATAAATGCTGTTTGAAGAAGAATTTATCTGTGTTGAACATTTGGTGAATAAAACTTTAACCATTTTGGAAATATTAATATTTTTGTTTTTCTGTTTGTTGCTTAACTTTTAGAAGAGTAACAGTCTAATAATACAAATCAATCATATATGTAGCTGGAAAAAGTATGTGTTATTGCATCAAACTATGTTTTTAAATTTAAATAGAGCTGGTAGGTCCAGTATAGAATTAGAATTATTAACTTCTGCCACAACAAGAGAATAATCATTCAAAGAAGTTACACTGAAAGGTTTACATTTCCTCTTTCTCACATTTATCATCATGGAAAAGAACATTGAAAATCTTAGTAGCTGTGGTATACGTTTTCTGGCTCATATTTTTTTCATTTTAAACCCATCCAATCTTACACTTCATCTACATCTCTTAGACTCTAGTTTCAATTATATTTGGATGGTAATTATGCTCCCCTATCCTTTTTTCTTATCTCTTTTTTTCATCTGATTCAATAGCCACCTTATTCATTTCTTTAGTCTGTGAAACATTCTTGTGCTCCTGCCTATTACACAGAGTGCAGAGAGTAATGATAATGCTTTATTATGAATCCTGTTGGAACAAACCTCTATTCATCTTATCATTTTCTTTGACATCACCTTTACATCATCAATGAAAGGAATGCCGTTCACACAAATAACAATTCTGAAATCATATGCAGAAGCACAGGAGAATGTTTAATAAACCCTGAGTTGAATTGGTGTGGAACCAATCTAAATGGTCAGCCTTCCAGAGATGATTCATAATAAACTCAACACCTTTTTTTTTTTGAGTTGTTTCCCTGATAGTCTTGTCAGTTTTATCAATTCAGCAGCTGTACCCAAAGCAGCCTAGAACTAACATCTGGAGAAGTTTCATCAGTGGATGCTGTCAAAATTATTTAAATCCTGACTTACACAAACCGTGTGTATATATAGCACTGAAACCAGGTGGCAACAGGAATAAACCAGAGTTTCATACTGCTTTGTAGCTACTCTCCATTCTGTTCTGTGCCCTCATTCATACCTAATTTTTTTGTGTATCTTTTTTATGAATGTTTTACCCCTTATTAGTTATTACATCTAAACAATGTTAATTGGAAATTAGGCTGCTTTCCGTTTACAGAATTAGAACACATTGCATACAATTTTTTCCCTAGGTGAACATTCTAAAAAAAAAAAAAAAATTTTTTTATAGCATTTTATTTATGTGCATTTTCAAGTTCCTTTTTAACAGCAATTAAGGCCCATCAAAAGATTGCTTCCGTCAAAGTATTCAGTTAGAGGACAAGCTACAGCCATGGTCAAAAGTTTTGAATCACCCTAGAAATAACATAATTTTCAAGTCACACTCAGTTTTACATTGTACCCCTGACGACTTCTAACCAAGTCACATTTATCACCATGGTTTATAAGGTCTTTACAGAAATCATGTATTTGCATGTTAGCTTTCAAATTATCACACTTCACAATTTTAGTCTTTTTACCATCAAATATGTGAAGGTAAACTATAAAGTAATATGCCCTTCAATACATTAATGTAACATCATTATGTAAATTTAGCAGTTTTAATTGGTCTCTATTTATCAATCAGAATTAGAAAATTCTATGTGGTGCAAAACATTTGGCTGTAAGTACAAAGCATTTTTTAACTTGTAATTATCTTCTACAGAAGGTGATTGCAACTTTTGATATATTAACTACCAGTAATGTATGATATGAAATAATACCGTATTTTTGGTTTATAAGTTGATGTGGCGTATAAGTTGAATAGGTAAATTTTCCAGTTTTCCAAACCTTTGTTCATATATAAGTCAAAGTTGTGTGTAAGTCAATAGTATGATCATACTTTTGTACAGTAATACCAGTATAAAATTTCTGTCAGGGTTATAAAACAGCGGTGGTGGATAACATCAAAGCAAGAGATTTGAGATTTGGGGAAGGAAAGAGAATGAAGGTGAAATAAAGAAGCTTCAATCCATATGGAACACAGTTTGATAGGATTTTTCCTATCAAATAAAAAGTTGAATCATCTTGCTTTGCAACCATGGTTTTCTTTTTTGTTTTTTACAGTCTGTCATAATCTTTTGCTTTTCCCCAACTGCAAACACATTTCTCACTAATGCCATACTGCTGTTCTTCTGCCATACTTCCGCCATTGTTTTCAGAAAAATTCACCACTTCCGGTTTAAAAACTGCTGTATATGCTTTCCTTTTCTTTGTAGCAGACATTTTCAAGTAAGGTTTGATATTTTTTTCAACTTTGGCAAATTGAAGCTCCCCTAACACACTGATATCTGTGCTCCCTAAGCACTAAATAAAAAGGAGGTAACTGAATCTGAGTCAGCATGCACCCACACATGCATGTACAATCATACTTAAATTTCCCCATGGTACTTAAGTGTCCCGTGTTCCCGATATCACAATTTCATCCATATATAATTCGATGGTCAGGTCCTTGCAGAAAAAAGTATCGACTTATGCGCCAAAAAATACAGTATATTTTTTAAAATTGTGCGTTGAATTTTAAAATATTTATCTCTGGTCAATCAGTACCAGTTCTTATTAGCAGTGATAGCTTATGTTATATCAGATTGTGAATTAAGTTCATACAGTACACACTAATATTAAAAACATTAATACGTAACTCATTAACATGTTTGTTTGATTGCTTCAGTCAGATAAAGCACAATGTTGGTCAACATGTGATCATACTGTTGATTTTTAAGAGAATGATATTGTTTAGGAAAGAGACTTAATAAAATGGTATATTTTAAAACTTTACAATTTCACAAATTTTTCTTGGGGTTTAATACAAAAGTAAAATAGATTGACATTATTGTAGATAAGGATGATGCTACATTAAATGCAAAAATTCTTTTTAAATTTAGATCTAAAATTTCATGATGGTTGAAAGTTTGACAAACCATCCTTGACAAAGAAAAAAAATTTAATTACCTAGAATTCAAATTTAAACATATAGCATTACAAGGTATTAAATATAATCTTTCAAATACTGTAAAGGAAATATCTACAATTATCTGGAGGGTTTTATTGATGGGGAGAATTTAGCAAGAATGCTAAATCTGTAATGGAGAGAGAGAGATGGCAGGTGGAAGGAAAGCTGATACTGGATTAAGCTAGAAGCTTGATTAAAATTTAGTTTATTCTAATTCCCTTTGCTGAAATTATGGTTGCTTAAAGCAAACTAAATCTCTAAACAGGCTTGATTTCAGTCTACCACCATGGCTGAAAATAGAGCCTTCCCTGAGGAAGGCAAACATTGTGACAAAGTACAGATAGGTTGGAATCTGTAAAACACCTGTCAGGGAACAGTTTCTTTGCTGCTGGAATGTGCTGCTCCAGTGCTCATTTACTGGCACATTTCTCCTCCCTTCCTTTGTGGAGTACTATTATTATTGTTTCAAACTCTCTTAAGCTAAATTAGAGCTAAAATCTGGTGTGTGAAAAGCTACTGAGCCAAGGTAGCCCCTCTGAGTTTTGGGGAGATGTTCACAGGAAGTGGATTGTTCTTTGATGTGTGAAAATTAGAGCCACACTTCCTGTCAGCAAGCCTTAAACCTGATATTTTGTGAATACCTTAGGACCCTGTTTTGTTGTTTTATCATAATTAACCGTTAGTTCTGCATCTACATTTATTGGAGTAATAGTGTTAGCTGGTTCCTCATATTTAAGTGGTTTATCAATTTGTGCCAAAATGCTAATTAGCCTTTCATGATGCCCTTCTCAAAAATAATCTTGCAATTTAGAAACCTGTGATACCAGTTGCTATGGAAACTAATACAATTGAGTTACTCAACTATTTATTTTCTGGAATATGGCTTAAATTAATGTTAAGATTCTTTGTCAAAGAATCAGTTTTCTAGAAACATGGTCTCTTATTTTACAATAGTGTGTGGATGGGTGGGTGTGTGGTTAGTATAAACAAATGAATAACAATAGGCAACTTTGTCCATCAGTGTCAAAAAAGTTGTAACAGTTGAATTATGAACTGCCTTTGTCTTAATGTCAGCCTTTTGCAGTAGAAGGCTTAGATTCACTCATGCCTGTATGCAATCTATTTCACAAACATTTTGCATAAATAATTTGCAAGTTAATTGTTACCTAAATGTTAGCATTGCATGCTGGTATCTGGGCTATTAGATGGAAACTGTGGCTAGCAAAGCAACATGGGTTGCTTTATAGCAGCAAATTTTGATTCTAATTAAGTTGGTAGACTAGGACACTAAGCACTAAAATTATGGGATACTGTAAGGGTTAATTAAACCTAATGACTTCAGATTTGGAAAGATGAATGTTTTAAATAAGTACTTGGCAGGTGAAGATAAACATGATCAACCAATCAGAAACGAGAATGAAACAGAAGCAGTGATGTTGTGCAAGATTTTGGCAATTATGAGCAGTTGTGAGATTAGATGAGCAGCCACAAGCTTAGTATACCAGTCTTTTGTTGGAGTTTGTGAATATTTGCCTTTGTAGAATGAGTGCCTAAAAAAAGAGAGAAATATAGAGAATGCAATGTTTCTAATAAGAAGTGGACTGAAATTACATTTTTACAGACTGTTACTCCAGAGCCATGTTTTATTTGCCACACCACAATTGCTGTATTTGAGGATTGCAACTTGAAACACTGCTTTATTTCAAACATGGAAGTTACCATTCTAACTTGCCTCTAGATGCAAGAGCCAAGAAAGCTGAAAAAATTGGTATTTTTATGAAGACGGCAAAGTGTTTACTTCTCAGAACTAGGTACAAGAAACTGCAACTCAAGCAATTTTTTGTGGTATATAATATTGTAAAGCACAATAAACAGTTCTAAAAATGTATGGTGGCTGTTGCTGAAGTGCCAGCAAATGATAACTTTTGAAAAGACAAGTTTATCTAGAACAACAACTGTGTCACAGAAGAGTTGAACAATGATTTGAAAACAAAATGATTTGTCTGATTTTCTTTAGCACTGGATGATAGTACTTATGCAAATGATGCAGCTTAATTATTAATATTTACATGGGGAATGAACAACAAGTTTGAAATTATCACTAAACTACTTTTCATTGGACCAATGAAAGGTACAACAATGGGTGTGGACCTATATGACTGGGTATAATAAAGTACCATGGGAAATGTCATTTGTGTAGCCACAGATGGAGCACCAAATTTGACTGTTAAAAATGTGGATCTTTTGAAAATAATTCAAGATACAGTAAAGGAAAAGTGTCCCTAGGAAATACTATTTTTTCACTGCATAATTCATCAGGAAACTCTGTAAAATCATCCTCAACATGAATCACATGATAAGCATGATTGTAAAACATTAATTTTATATGGCCAAAAGGTTTCAATCCTCAAAAATTTGTCTTGTCTTGAAGATGTGGATGCAAATCTCACTGATGTGCCATACTGTTCTAGTGTTTGATGGTTATGCTTAAGGAGGGTTCTTAAGGTAGTGTGGGACTTAAAGAAGAGATTGTAATATTCTTGGAAATGAAAGATATGGGTTAAATGATCTTGCATTCATAGTTGATGTCATTGACCAACTAAATAAATTATTTTTCAGGTGAAAAAAATTCCTTATCCACAAGATGTGTTCCACAATAAACTTAAGGCAAAACTACTTTTATTTTCAAAACAGATAAAGAAGGAAAAAAATACTTGTGCATACTACTTCAAAGTAATGACAGCCAAGAAGTACATAAAAACGTTTAGCAATTTGCATTGTTGTTTTAAAGACTTGAAAAAAATTGAAAATGAAATTTGCTTGGTGACTTGGCTTTTCATTTATGTCAAAAAAGCTCCAGAAAACCTTCAAGTATAATTGATTGATTTGTTAATTCTTTAAACTATGTCAAATTTAAAAAAAAAAATTAAGTGTTTAAAAGTTTTTTCAATATGAAAGATTCTGGAAAATGCTGGGTATATTTGGCTTCATATACCTCTACAAACAAACTTTTTCACTAATAAAGAGAAACAAGGGAGAGTTAAGAGTTCAGCTAATGGATGTGCATTTGGCTGAAACATTGCATATTGCTGTCTGAATTTACTCCAAACATTGAGAAACTTCTCAGTGATTGCAAGCAGCATTATCCTTTCATTAATGTTGTTGATTACTGATAATATATGACTTTTGTGTTGTACTTGTTTGCTTTTGTTTTAAGAATAACATACTTTTTAAAAATGGATTTTTACTTCAGAACCATTTATCTGTAGATTTATATTCAGCCAACTGAATCACTCAGAACTTCTGATGTGGCCTGTGTTATAAAAAATCCCTCCTCACCTGCTGTAGAAGTAAGAGGATTCATAGTTATGCCATAAAGGCATTTCATTTTTAAAGGCTACATAATCTGATTGCTAAAGCACTTTGTTCATTGGCCAGCATGAAATTTTCTTTAGAAATCAAATGTCACCTCATTGATAAACTTCTTTTTTTTTTTTTGGTTACCAGCTCTGGAAAGGGTTACCACATTTGTGTAACATCAATAATGAAATATTTGATACCTGTCTTTCATATGTATTTGATAATTTCTGATTATAATTTTAACATTGAGACCAATTCATAAATAGTAGTGAAATATGTTGAATCCTTGTGGTCTACAGAGCCCTTATAAGTGAAAGTTAACTTTCCTTAGTTTCTTGCCATTGTAAAAAATATTAGGAAACCTTTTTTATTGTAACATAACAATTAGTCTTTTTAATTTTTTTTAGCAACCTTTTCAGACCTTTAGTGAAGATATCCATTTTTAGAACACACGCATACTATTTGGTCACTAATTACCATAACTTAACTGACAGAAATTAAATTTAAATCTCTTAACTTAAGTGGATTACCCGACTGATTATTATAACAGAAGTCTTCTCACTAAATAGTGCTTATATACTGTTTCGTATACCCCCCCCTCCCTCCCTCCCTGTCTCTGAATAAAACTTGTCATCACTTTGGGCCAGCTGTGCAGAGAAACTGACCTTTCTCATTAAGTAACTTTCCACCAGCCCAAGACAGCTGACTGACTGAGACCCCTTGATTCTATCACATTCTAGCCAATCTGAATAATTTTCTTTTCATGCCTTATTACAAATGCATACATTATTATTATTATGAGTCATCTGATTGGTTGGCAGTTCTAATGTAGTTTCAATAGTAATTAAACGAATACTACTTTTTGAACGTTTTGTATCTTGACTTCATTCCCTGGAAATATCTATACCTTGCTGGGGTTTGTAGTCATTCCCTTATAGGTATAGGGAGAACAATTCATATCAGTCACTGCCTGTTGCTTGTTGTTAAATGGCTTAAATCTATTTTTGTTAAAGAACGCCCTCATTTTAAAGCCTCTTTATTCTATGTATCAAGATAACACTCTTCCACAGAGTCTCCACTTGTGATTTAGAAATGAGCTTGTCAAAGATAGGTAAACTGATATAGATAAGACTTTTAAAGCCATAGTTAAAATCCCATGTACATGCTAGGTGGTAGAATAGGGAGCTATTTGTGCAACCAACTCATCAGGCTTGGATACTTAATGAGATTTTTAATTTTTTTCTCTCTTAGGTGTTCTTTCGTGCTGGAGCCCTGACTCAGCTAGAGGTAGCACGGGATGAGAAGATCACCGGAAATATCATAAAGTTCCAGGCCTACTGCCGTGGGTTCTTGGGCAGGAAAAAAGTGGATAAATTACGTGTAAGTTGTTTTTCTCATCTGTGGGAAATATGGGGTTGGAATTTTGAGAAGTAGAGCTAACATTAATGCTTTCTTTCAGTGTTATTATTCTGGCAACAAAAATGAGTTATAACTTATTTGGTATATTTTGAATTTTCAGGTAGGTAAACATAAATGAACATTTCTTATTTTAATTTAGCTCCTGCCTGTCTCTTTGGCAGGTAAAAATAGAAGTTTATTTTTGCTTTTATTTTAATTATCATATATATATATATATATATATATATTTCTTAGGTTATATGAGTTATCTGTTTAAAAATTGTATGCACATTTCAAGATGAATACAAGTTTGAAATTAGATCAGTTTAATTTTCCAATTCTTTCACAGCTATGAAACAGGGAAAAGACTACTAGTTTTCCCATTTGTGTAATAAAGAAAACGCACTTAAGTAGACAGCTGGATTTTTTTCTCTTTTTCCAAATGATTATTTTAACTAAGTAGTATGTTCAGTTTTTACTTCCTAGATGTTACATGCTTCAGTACATATACTGATGGTGGACTAATAGATTTATCTGGGCAGTGTCAGATGTTGTGGTTTCAGGCATTATCATGTATGGGCATAACCATTTTACTGTTTTAATTACTGGAGGTGTAAGTCTAAAAAAAAAAATTTGCATGTTGAAAAAGCTGAATAAAAAGTTTGCTAGCCAACACTGGGTTTTTTTTTATTAAGCCCTTAGGATAAATGAAAATGCTACAGTCACATGCCATCTAAATGCAGATAACCTTAACACATTGAATAGAGGTGGAACAATTTGGTGAAGTGGATTAAGTCACACGTCCAGTATCTCAGTGGGTTAAAGTAAAATCTGCACCAAAAACTTAACCACCTGTAAGTTGGGCCACCACCTGTTTTGTAAAATTTAAAAAAAAATAAAAACTGCTGCAATTTATGAAATGCCTTCACACCAAAACAATGATCTCAGTACTTAACACAGATGATGGTGACTGAGGGAGATTACTAAAACAGGTTCACTAGTTATACTAATAAATTGATGGGAAACATCTGAACTAACCGCTGCCTATCTACACTAAAGGAAATTCATTTGATTTAATTTCCATTGGAAACATGCTGTAAATACAAGTTTATTACCATTTGTTTATTAATTAGTTTAAAAATTATATTTGGAAAGATTTTATTTTTGTATTGATGTTTATTAATTAGCACGGGCTCATATAGTTTAAGTGTATATGTCTGGGTTATGGGTCACACCCAAAATTCTAGGGTTATAAAAAAAAATGCAATAAAATTGTGATTTATTGTCCATAATATCCATTACCCCTAATCTGATTTTCATTAACCTTTCTGCATGAGACTGACTGTTAATTATATTTTGAATTTTGTGGAAAAAATTTGATTTACATTTTATACTGTATACACCCATTGCTGCATGCAGTGTGAGGGTTCTCCTATGTAAGTATTTACTTACCTTTTTGTCATGGTTAAAGTATAGTCAGAATTCTGTGTATGCTCCTATTTACAATAGCAATAGCAAATGTTTTATTTGTCTTTGTGAACAGTTTTCATTAAAAGGGATACCAGTTAAGAAGCATCTTAATAAGAATGCAGTGAAATAGAGCTGCTGCCTCTTCCAGTGAGATGGGAAGTATGTGCTCCCAGGCCAATTTTTCTTTGTCTAGTTTTAATAGGCAATAATTATTGGTAAATATTCCAGTTAAATTTCATGGTCTAAGAGTCTCTCTTTAGATTCAGAATGCAGCACATTTTCATTGTAAAACTTGAGAAAATGTGTATTTAAAAAAACAACTTTTGTTTTTGAATACATTATTTGGTGGGGGTCAGATTGGCTTTAATTTTATTTTAATATGGGCCTTGACAATGGTTATTTCATTTACAGAGGGAAGTTTCCAGGATACTAACTTGGATATGGATATATGGAGCAAGTGTGTAGGGTTGAGAGGGGAGGGAGTTAATAACTGTTAGCTATTTTGTGATTATGGGTGTTAGGCTATCTCTTGAGCTGAGCTGGGGGCTGACAGATCTATTCTTTGTCCTTTCCCACAACCCACCCACCACCACCCACCCATTCCATGATAATAGACAATCAGTCCCAGGCACACACCTCCTGGGTTCAGTAATATGCTAGTGCAGAGAGGGGGTATTACTTAGGGCATCAGCAGGAAA
This sequence comes from Nautilus pompilius, assembly GCA_018389105.1. Taxonomy (NCBI): domain Eukaryota; kingdom Metazoa; phylum Mollusca; class Cephalopoda; order Nautilida; family Nautilidae; genus Nautilus; species Nautilus pompilius. The sequence goes on along the minus strand of JACATO010000908.1, from coordinate 392,120 downwards.
TGAGAAATTACCAAATCCCTGTTGTTAATGCTGCACAAATTGGGAGATTGTTATATTTCCTGCCCATCAGCACCACTAGCTCTCCCACATGGCTCTGACCAGACTGACGGATAAGTGCCTTGCAAAAGTTCACATTTGCAGTTTTCACAGGGTGTCTGCCCCTTAGCATTTACATCAAGCTGACAGATGGTATCTTTCAGTGTACACTAACCCAGGTAAGATACAAACAGCATTGCTAAACTATTTATGCAAGCATTATTAATTTAAGCCAAATTTATCTTAGTCCCCATAGTAGCATTGTCACTAAAAATCTTGCAATTTTAAGTGTCTTTACTTAAACTTTAGGAAGATCAACAGGACCCCATCTATACTTGGTTCCTTACCTTTTCACCTTTCTTTGTACCATGTCAATTCATTCTGCTCTTTTAAATGTATCAAAGAATGATTCAGATTAATGAATATGTTTAACTTAAATTTTCTGTTTGCAATCTGAATCTGGTTTTTATCTGCTAATTTTAAAAACCTCTCACAACAATGTTACAAAAACTCATGAATAGGTACAATTATCACTGACTGTGAAAAGAAAATATGAAACATTGAAAAAAATATCAAGAATTAGTCTTGGATTTGCTTTGAGATTAGCAGATCTTTTGCTTGCTTTCTTCTGTAGGTATTTGTGAGATTTCATAGTGTTGGATTTTAAGTAGTCTTTATAAATGCCAACCAAATAGAAACCAGATTTAGATAACATCTGCAGTTATATAAGACTAAACTGGCCAGGAGTCAGAGTTTCTCTATTTTTCATCTTGTATACAGGATAGATTTTATACTGATTTTGCATTTAATTTTCATTGGATCCACAGACTTGCTCATCTCTGTGACTGTTATATTTTAATTTTTGTTTGTATTAATTTAATATATTTACTTTCCTTTATTTCTATTTGTAGCCTTCTATTTAAGTTTTAAATTGTGCATACAGTCGACCCCCGCGTAATCGTGGTTCGGCATTCACGGCCCCAGTTATTCGCGGAATTTTCCTTAGAACCTAACTAATAATTATTTGTGGAAACCCCCGCATATTCACAGAATCGCAAATATCTTCCGCGATTTTTTTTATGGCAATATATATTTTTCACGCTTCTTAGTGCTAAATTATTAATAACAATATAATTTACTAATTTTGTAATATAAATACTAACGTAAATTCAGCAAAATATCAATATAAAATAAACGCTATTGGCTGGAGGTTTGAAAGTAGCCAATCCGAGAGCGTTATTTATTTCTCCTCGCTGCTGATTGGCTGCTGCCCATGAGGCGCTGTCTCAGGCAGATGCAGCCCAGCATCATCCCAGTTTACCGCATGTATTTATCTCGAATGTTTCTCTGAGTGTTGTATTTTTTATTAAATTATTATTATATATTTACTTATATTTTTTAAATTATATTTTATATTATATTTTGACATTTATAGGCATTTTTATGGACCACGTCCAATATTCGCGGTTTTTCACTCTTCACGGGTGCTCTAGGAATGTAACCCCCGCGAATACTGAGGGGGGACAACTGTAACACACACCTCCAACTTTGCAGATTAATTGCTGTGTATGTATAGACAAAAGTTTATGAGTATTTATTTAAGGAAAAAATTTATTTCAGGTTTCAGATTTGTTATAGCTATCTTGGGCAGACTCACTAGACAGAGAATTGAGAAGAGCTATCCTGTTTAACTTAATCACAACTGTCATTGATAAGAGGGACTTGCAGGTCTTCTACATCAGTAGTTTCTCTAAAAAAAATTAAGATAGGCATACCAGGATGGATTTAGTAGATACCTACCCTTCCTATTTATCTTGGTGCCATGCTCGAAATTGATAAGATCATCTGTTTATTCCTTTTTCCTTTTAGTTAACTCTATAGCTACATTAGGAATGATCATTTTCTAGGTTAATATTTACTAGATTAGTCAGCCCAAATGAAGAGCAATAATGAACAATGTATAAAATTATTTATATTGCATAGATGACAGATTATACAGACTTATTTTTGTTGTACATATCTTGTGTGCTGAGGAAAAAAGATCTGTATGAATAAAGTAATTGCTGTTTGTTTTTGTTGTTGTTGCTTTTATCTGGTTGGTTGATAGCAAATAAGAAATACTACCAGCATTTAGTTCTAATTGCAGAGATGATATTAATAGAAAGAATTAGTGTGGTTTGTGTATAAATATTGATGTTATGCTTAATAAATCAACCAGGCCTGATCATTTCTACTATTAGTGGAATTAAAATTTTATGTCCTATCTTATGTGTGAATGATTTAATAATACTTAGTGCTGGGATCAGCTGGGTTTGAAGGTTTATTTATGGTGGACTTAGCATGGTGCTGATAATATTACACTGTTATCCATGCTTTAAAGTAATAACATAGCCTTGTGAATATTAGTAGGCTCTGTGGAAGCAGTATTAAAAAGATATGCATATTAAGATGACATTGTCATAAATCTGTAAATTGACATGAGTTTTCATACCAGAGTCTGGAAGACAATATTGTTTGAAGGTTGTCATCTATTTATGGATTGAAACAGCTGTGAGACATTTAAACAAAGGGATCAATTGTATTGTAAATGGTTTATTCATAAGGGTTAACTGCTAGATTAGGCTGAAGCTGGTTTTGCATAGAAGCAAGAAGCTGTTTATATGACCCCTACTGTCAGCCCTTGGGAATTTAACACTAATTAAAGCTAATGGTATACAGATCATTTGAGGAAGCAAAGCTATCCTAGTCCTTGCTTTCCTTTGCTCTTTGGTCCATAGGGATTTTTTTGCAAATAGCTTACATCCTGTTAGATTCCAGTGTAAATATTACCATCTTGTGGGGGCAGAAGGTAATCCTTGAAGGTCGGGTGACTATATGTAAATGAGGGAAAGCTGTGCTTACTGATGTATGTAGCAAGCATTGGTTTATTTGACTTTAGTTTAAGCCATCTTTCTGTTAATGAAAAAAACCATTACAATTTGAAATACATTTTGTTTTATTTTTTGAAAAGATAATCTTTAAAAGCTCTTTCTAATGTCTTACTAGATTATTTATATTTTTGGTGCAATTTCAACAGATATAGATGTTTCTAGATTTATCCACAGTCCAAAAGTTGAATCAAGGTGGTTATTCAGGGAAGCATTGTGCTCTGGCTTTGGTTAAATGTTTAGCAGAAATGGATTTACATTAAAGGCTGAAAACTTTGCTGATAATCCATAATGTAAGGCTGATAAATCTGTAACAATTTAAACTGACAACACAACACTCTTAACCAATAATAATTAGTTCTCTCTATTTTCTCTTATTTTATATCTGCTTTAACCATTGTCATAAGCTCCCTTTTCCAGTAATTACAAATGGTTGTAGATATATATTTGTTTTATGAATCAAACTAACAGTGTTGCTCACCAATTGCTGATCTCTATCACTAGGTCAGTTTGCATCTGCTAAGCCTATGAATAAATTTTCATCTGTTTATTGAATAATTTGCCTGAATCCCCCAGTGTTCCTATCATTTCTCACCTTGCAGAATATCCTTGAGTTTTTGCATTCTTCATCTGATTCACTATTTATCCAAACTTTCCTAGCCTATAAATGTTAAGACATCTGCATCATGTTAATGAGGGCACCAGACTAATTCTTCTTCCTCTTAGCACATTCATAGCCACTGATGGGCTTTGCAATCAGTTTGCCTTACTCCAAAAATAACAAACACGTAAATACAGATTGGCAACATACCTTACATATGATGAAAACTAATACCAAAGCAATACATTTTCTGTGTATGATGTCACTGGCATAAAAATATATTTCTCAGTTGATAAAAAAAAAAAAAAAACACAAAAAAAGTTCCCATTAACCTGAGCTATCCATCTGCTGGTGGCATTGATCAAAATCCTGGGAGAACAGCCAAAAATGTGTGGAAATAATTTTCTTCAACTATTTTGCCATGTTAGTGCATCATACATACCTTTACCTCAATTTTCACTTCCAGGTAAAGGAATACTCAGTGTGTCTAGTTACAACAACTTTCATCTGTTAGGTTTTGTTCGTGTACCTTTCTCTTTCACACAATTCTACCTTTTCCTCCAATCCAATAAAAAGAACACTGGCCATTATTCTTCTAAGAATGCTAAAACTTTTTTTTTTTTTTGTTTCTAGCTATGAGCCATATACTTTTTATAGTACTATCTCCTCCTCTTCATTTGATTGGTTGTATGAATTATAATAAAATTATATAACATGTGTCTAACTGTGTAGATAAATTCACTTTGTTTTCACATTTCTGTTGCCTCTAACTGCCAGATTGTCTACTTGGAAAAAAAAAAAATCTATGTAGAAAGTAAAGAATTCAATCATCTTAATAGTATCTAAATTAATTTTGAAAATTATTCCATATTCGTCATTAAGGTTAGTCCTGAGGGGGAGGGGGGGATAGTCTAAAGATATGGAGAATGATTTATTTTCAAAAGATTGTTTTTTCTCATTTTGATTACTTTATCTGGTTCTAAACCCATTAGTTTTATGCCACCTGGTAGTTAGAGAATTTGGGTTTAAAACCACTGATGCCACAGAACGTGGTAAAGCTTGACTAATGGCTTTTCTTTTAATGGGAAGATTTCTGGAATACAGTGTATACCACTTGTGGACATGTTTGGGGCAGGAGGTTTTGTCCACACTTAACTTTTGTCATTGGAAGTTCTTGCACCATAATATTGCTATATTTTAGCAGTATAAATGCCATCTTTATTACATAACTTTGTCTTTCTTTAGCCTGGTGGTTCCCAACAATTTTTTTTTTTTTTTTTTTGTTGAAACCCTAAATTGGCCACAAACAGGACCTACAGACCCTCAAACTTATAAAATTTAAATATGTATGTGTATATATATATACATATGTGTGTGTAATTATATTTATTTGATTATTATTTATTTTCATTTTTTGATTAAAATTAAAACAAATCTGATGTAAATTCAGATTCTTAGAATTTTTATTCAATGTCTTGAAACATGAAAATGCACATTGGACCACTGATGATGCTCATTTAATCACATGCAAGCAAAATATTCATTTGAACAGGGAAAAAAGACAGAAAAAAAATCAAAAAGTGTTAGAAATCCTTTGAAATCCAGTGGCTACTCTGATGCATTTTCTCATAGCGAGGTCACAGTGCAGATCATGCTTTGGGTCAAGACAATTTCTTGCTCTTGATCACAACTGGACTAGAAAATCTTGTCTCACAAAGGTATGTGGTTAGAAAAGGAAGCAGAGCTTTCTCTGCCTCGCAGCATGCCCAGAATGATGACCAAGAAACTTGAGCAAAATTCTTTCACAGCACTTGTGCTTCACTCACACAGCCAGGATGATGGATGGCTTTGCCCCTTTTATAGACTCATCACAACTCACTAGTACAACCTTTAATTCCCATGAATGGAGAGTGCAAAAATCATCCGTACTATAAGTGATGAAAATTTATTTGGGGCTTTACACTTTGGCTGCTATGGTGATGGCATCAAGGATGTTGACCTGATCAACTGTTTCTTAAATCTTGATAATTCTTTGGTTGGTGTTGATGTATGCCAGTGCTGTAGATCATGGTAGTGGTGCACTTTTTGATGTCTCTATTAAATCAGAGAAGTTGTATTAAGGAATATTCCTAAGGTTGGTGACATTTGGGTATGATGAGGCATTGTTGATATGGAGCAAAATGTGGCATGACCTTTTGACAAGTTCTTTATCCCCACTTGTGTAGTTGTGAAAAAATTGTTGCTTTTTAAGCCACAGGAAGGCAGCAGGATAAATTCTCATAATCCTAGGATGCTGGCTCTTAATGATCAGAAGCCTTTGATGGTCAATCCTGGTCATGTTTGTGCACATCAGATATTTTGTAAATGTCCGATGAACTATATATTTCCAAAAACCACCTAGTCATTATCTCCTTGGTGGTTATTACTTTGCACCTCACCATGTGTGCATTTGTAGAGTATGCTGTTGTGAGTCAAAATTCTGCACAAGACTCCACTTTGGCCCCAATGATCAGTCTACTTGGAGGCAGGGTTTTTGCTCTGGTAAACCACAAGCACATAGCATTATCATCTTAGTGAATTTGTCCTTTTGGTTGCTACTTGTGGTGAGTTGCAGCCTTTTTGCACAACTTTTCATTATCTATCAGCTTGTCAAAAAGTTACTTTTGAAAAGTTCAGGTGAGATGATGACTTTCACAAATGTGTGCTGTAAGGCTTCATCTTGACTTTGTCCAATATCGATATCTTCTACAACAGCATAAGGTCCATCCATTCTCTTGGAAATGATATCCACCACACACACTGGTGACTAGTGTGGAATGTGAGTTACTACAGGTAGCCTGGACATTCAGACTACTTGTATAAGAACTGCCAGTTACATAATTGTTGTATGTATGGGTAAGGCATAGCAAGTGAGCATGTCACAAAACAATTGAGAGAAGCACATTGTCCACAATAACCAAAGAATTTTAATGCAATTTTCTAACAACTGAATTTAGACTAAAGAATTTTTCCACAGAAAAATTGCGTTCACTGTATTTTCTGTTAGCTTATAGTATTTTGCTGTTAATCCAAGATGTGCACCAAACTAGAAATATGTCTCTTTCTTATGTTTGCATTCACAACTTGTGGTGGTTTTTTGCTGCTGTTACAGATATAAACAATAGATTATAAACAAAAATGAGATTTTGAAATTTTTAAGGTCTTCCATGTTGAATAGATAGCTAAAATTGAAAACCATATAGGTAATTATATGCAAGTAGCAAATGGATAACAATGTCCATTTATTCTTGCCAGTCGCACATGGGTTGTCTAACTTATGGTTTTCTTGGTGTTTGCAATACAGTAGGTACTTTTCTATAATGTCATCTGAAATTTTAAAATGACTTTTTTCTGACACACCCCTTAATAGATCCTCACCAGTAAACATTTCGTTCTGTCTTTTGTTTACTGGAACTTTTAATGGTTAATAAGCTACCAAGATTTTGCCTCCTTTCTCTTGAAGTTTTATCAGAAAAAAACAAAGCAGTTTGTAAGAAAAAGTCTGTAAAAAAAAAAAAGTAAAGAAGGATGGAAGTGCAGAAGAAAACCTACATTGATTGTGGATTTATTTGCTAGGAACTGAATGTGTGTGTGGTGGCCTGTTTCTCTCTCAAACCATTTTAAATGAAACCGCACCAAACAGAACTAAGGTTAAGCCTGATACAGATGCTAGACTCGTACCAGGTGAGAAATTAAAAAGGTGGGGGTTTTTTTGAACAGTAGAGGCTAATGATTTTTTTTTTTAAATTAAAAAAATAATTATATTTTTGCACAGGTTCAGCACACTGCCATCAGTTGTATTCAAAAGAACATTCGGAAGTTTATGCTAATTCAGGACTGGCAGTGGTGGCGGTTGTATGTGAGGGTGAAGCCATTGCTGAATGTGCACAGGACAGAGGAGGAACTGAAGAACAAAGATGTAAGTTGATGAGGAAAAGTATCTATATGTAAATACCAATAAAAGTAAAACCTTAAGAATTTAGAATAGTTGAAACTATCCACTATTAAAAAAAAAAAAATTTACAGGTATAGTGTGGACTTAGAAGAGATTTGTTACCATTGTGTGCACTCACTTTGAGAAAGCTTTATCATTGATTCGTTTGTTCATTTGTGGAAGTTGCTTTCCTCTTAATCCATTTATCCATTTGCCCACATCTGATTTGCCATTAGTAGCTTTTATGTCAAAAGACTGAAAGCTTGGTTGACAAAAGGAACACCTAAAATGGTGGTTGGTTGTTTCAGCTGACAGATCATAGAACTCTTGCATTTCTGGATTTTTATGAAGGTATTTCAAGTCAAACTCCTCTGCAGCAGCTTGCCTGAAGAATGGTGTTGCTGCTGTCACTGGTTAGTTCCATATAATAATACATTCCAGGAGGTTTGAAAGCTTCAAAGGGCAACCAACCTAAACAACGATGTAGTTTTTGGCAATATTTTCATGCATCCATTTTGATTTCTGCTTAAATTTATCTCAGTGAGTGTCACAGCAAGTCACAAGTCCTCAAGCTCATGGTGAAGGCTAGTTGCCTACCTATCAAGCAAGCTTTTTGGAAAAGGGGTGGTTGTTATCTCTTTTTTAAAAAAGCTTTAGTGAATATTGCATTGCATATACTAAACACATTCTAATTTTTATGAATGTTTTTCTCTTTTCCAAAAAGTGCTTTTAAGAAATGCTTAAATATCTCAAATTTTAATATATCAAGCAGTTGTTTTAATAGAAAATGCTGCAAAAACCAGTTGACTTATAGCTATCAATCTATTTTTAACATATGTAAAAAAAAAAAAAAAAATAGTAAATATTCTAGAATTTTCTTTTTTCATTGCTGCTCTCATTCATTGATGCTAATCCTATGAGTCAGCAAAAGTATGTGTTGGTTGGACTTACAGGATAAAGAACAAGGGTGGATGAACAAATCGGCTTTGTGTGTGTCAAGAATATCTTTTGCTTCTGATGAAAGAAACGTTCCTTACATGGGGAAATAATAAAATACAGTATGAAATCTTGATACGTTCAGGTCTGACGACTGTCTTACAGATCCATCTACTGGTGGTTTGGTGTTATTCAAACAATTTTTAAAAATCTTATGTATTCCCCCTTTAAAGAAAACAACTGATGTTGTATGAAACTCTGACAGTAAACTGGTTTGAATTTTTCGAAATACCATTAATTTTTAAATAATTTTCAGTTGATTTATGGTAACTGAGATTTGACTTAACATTATTTCACAAGTTTAGTGTCCTGTTCATTTATTTAACTGTAATTAAACCATTTCATTTTTTAAAAAAATATATATGTAATAGTAGCCATAATTGTGGATGGCTGTAAAATAGTGTGTTTGTGTGATCAAAGTTTTAATAGAAACATACATTTTCCTCTCCTTTTTCACTAGCCATATGCTTATTTACACAAAGCTATACAGTAATAGATTGATTATATATAATATGGATACTTTATTGATGACTAATTTCACATTTATGGATGCCAGTGTACATTGATCTGATAGTCACAAACATTTTTTAAATCTTAGAATAGTTTTATTCTAAATTTCTTTTTTAACCTGACTTCTAAAATAATCTGTGGAAGATTTCTCAGAAAATCTTGTGTAACTTTATCAGCAATTAGAGATTTGGTATTTTGTTGCAGATTGAAATTGAACAGATGAAAACCAAGCTGGAAAAACTTGAAAGGGAAAGAAATGACTACAAACAGCACTGTGACAAACTGGAGAATCGGGTAACTCATCTTGTTATTTCTTTCCAAACAGCAATGGAAATCTATAAAATAAAAGAATGTTGTAATACAGATTAGCATTTAATCATTTTAGCAGCGAAGCACAGTAGATGTAAAGTTGCTTTGTTTGTTTTAATTATTTAAAAAAAAACAACAATGAATTCTTTAAAAACTATGAAGTCCACAGTGTTGATGATTCAAAGTAATCAGTGGAATATTCTCATTTATCTTTGAACTCATTTCACTTTTTAGTTTTTTTCATAGAGTAAAAATGGTGGTGACTTCAAAACCCATACACTGAACAATCTTGCACAGTTATGAGGCACAACAGAGCACCATATACAGCATACCAGTTTGCACAAATGATTGCAATGTAGCACACCATCTTGCATAACTATAGTGTACAAACAAATCTTATACCATCATGTTCATGTAGTCTTAATGAGAGAGCTATGCCATTGCTTATACATGATTAAAAGTATCAAAAGGTTATTTACTGAATTTTGCTTGAAACTAATGATATAAGTAAACTAACTATTACAAAATGTTTCTAGTAATGGAACAAATGTAGTGTCAGTAATTAGCTTTTTTATTTATTACTACATAGTTTTCAGTGTTCCTTTAACATCTATGGAGAATGATAAAGAATAATTTGAAGGATTTTTCTTGTGTAATATTCATCGTTTGCTTATATTGATTCAGGTTATTTAAGATAAATATTGTTAACAGTGGTGGTGCCAAGTCCATTCTGAAGCAAAATACTTCACTGGTGGACCTGACAACTTCACACAAGTAAACATAAGAACAACAATGTGTACACAGTTGATTGTATTATGTACAGTATAAAAGGAAGTTTAACTTAATGGATTAAGCTGTGAATGTATTAAACAAACTATCGCCACTATAACTGGGTGAGTAAAGAATATTAACAAAAGAAAAAAGCAGGGAAGAGTTTGAGAAAATTTACTGTTTAATGAGGTAAGAAACTGTAAATCCTGGCCAAGGGGTAACTTTTACAAACATGTCTGCATAGTGGCATTGGAAGTTTAGATCTGCCATCATAGTGACTGGAACTGCACTTTAACAGAGCCTACAAAACACCTGATAGACGCAAACTGACAGAATCTCTGTTGGTTTAGATACATCATTGTTTTGTGATAAACAAGACAGAAATTTTGGATTGTGAACATTTGGAATCTGAACCAGTAGACTAAGAAATTTTATAAATAGGGAAGTATTTCTTTATAAAAAGTACTATAGTTTCCATTTATTTCTATCATTAATAGTAACACACAAAAAATGAGAAAGGTTAACTCTAAAATTTGAAACATTTCAAGCAACTTGTAGTTGTTTGTCAGTGTGTTTATCCATGTAATAAAATGCTGAAAATTACTACCTTCTGTAGCTGGTATTAAATTGACACTAATTAGATTATATAATTCTAGAATCCTCTGATTGCTATAAATAGTTACATCCCTTTAATCATAGCTGACCATGGTTTGACTTTAACAAGTGTCAGTTTGTGGTAATCAGAGAGTGGAAATTTGATGGAGAAGCCAGATGTTTGTCACTTCCTGCAGTGGTCTTTAAGGATGCAGTGTAGGATAGGTTTTACATGCTTAGTTCCCTATGGACATTTTTTACATGATTGAAGTTTTACCAGATTATGATTATTGAAGAAAAATGATATGCTTGTCAAAAATTATTATGAGCTAAACATACGTTAGGTTCCACTGGAGCAGTGAGAGGAGGGGAATTAGTCTGCTAAGGGCTGGAGCTTAAAGTTCAAATAATTCACATACTGTTAACATTAAAGACATTTTTTGGTTGATGATAAAATTCCTCATACTCTGCAATTCTCAACAGAAAAGTATTTATTGAAGGAAAACGAAATATTTAAATAATAAATGTATAAGACTAATTTTAGCAACTTTTATCCTAACTGACCTAAAAAGTAGTAGTTTTTTTTTTTTATTATTTAAAATTTATCAATTATATACTTCTGCCTTTCCTCCTCACTCTTTCTGGCTCTGTTTAAAGAAAACATTTTTTAACTTGCCCTCAAACTGAGTCCCTATAGCTGCTGGCACTTCTTAAGTTACTAGAGGAAGAGAATATTGTTGGCCCTTGCCACAGCTGCTCGACCAAAACAAATAGCACACTTTAAAAGATACCAACAAATATCTAGTCTGAGGTGCAGCAGCATTTTATTTTATTTTTTTATGATTTGTAATATTTCTGTTTAGTTTTTACATTTTAATTTCACTTTAGAAGATAATCAGTGTTTTTTTTTTTAAATTCAATAGCCTCCTTTATATTTAGATTTTTGTTTTCTTTCGGTTGAGAACTTTAATAATTTCATGAGTTGGTTTATTTTTATATTTATGGAGTGATTTTTCTGGGATGGCTACTGATCTACTAAGGTTGAGGGCCTCATTTGAATCCTGAATTTGCATACGTCTCTAGCATGGTTTCTTCTTGCTCTTCTTTACTAACTTGCCTTGTGGGTTTCACCTCACATCTAAGAATAGAGAGTTTAGTAGGGACTTTTGATGTTACTGTGCACTAACTCCTGCTTGTCACCTTGTGCATGGTGTGACATAGGCCATTACGCTATAAACAACTTGTGCAGATCCTGTTGTTGAAGGAGTTATCAGCATTATCTTCAGTCACAAAGGCCAATAACAACATGGAATGAATTCATGCAACCATTAATGAATAGTGTGATCACTAAAGTTATCTGGGTCTAAAACACTCAGTGAATTATTATTAATGCAATAATTAAATCTTAATAATTACTTTTGTTTAAATCCATTGTTAATTTACTATTGTTAAAATTTATCAATTTTTAGAGAATTATGCTCACCTTTTATAAGGTGTCTGGAGGGGGGGACCCTATATATAATATTGCGTTACTGCCTGTAACACCTTAAATTATTTGGAATAAATTTTATAAATAGAGTTTCCATATTTATTATTAATGGCACTGTTTTCCTTTCCAATTTACATAAAGAATGGCTAAAATGCATTTCTAAAGTTTGCAGATTTTGCTACATATTTTATTGAGTGCCACTTATATTATATGACATCACAATGAAAAGACCATGTCATTTTAAAAAATAAGTTTTTTCTGAAATTGTTTTGAAACTGTAACAGAAAATATTACAAAAAATAAGTTACCAACACCAATTTATTGAAACAATTATATTAGCATTTTGCTAAAATACATTAACTCATTGCAATTTATAATTGCTCACATTGTCGACCACCATTCTCAGTAATATCTGCCAGATGTTGTTATACTGATACACAACTACTACTGTAAATGTCAAGAATCTTTTGCTAAATGCCAATCTTAAGATCAGCAGATAGTTGTGATATACCTATGTTTTCAGATACTTCCATACCCAGGGATCCACGGGTATGAGATCTGGTGACCATGGCTGCCAAAAGGTGGAAATGCCTTAATGAAAACATTTCATAGCATTGTGGTGTACCATCTTGCATAAATACAATGTGTTGGTAAATGCTTCTCTTATGCAAAGTGGGAATCACCATGTTAACTAATAATATGTTGTTGACATGCCAAAGTTACTGTAGTAATATGAAACCATGATCTGTAGGCTCTTCAAAAATAAGGCCCAACAATAACACTGCTGGTAAACCAAGCCTGCATAGACACTTCTAAGTCATGAAAGGGTTCTTTAACACCTCCAGATAATGTGAGTGTTCACTTGGCAAAGGAGGTGGTAGTAGGCTTCATCAGTCCACAAAATTTGTCAAGTTGATTGTCATGCACTGGAATGCACGCCAAGAATTTCAAGGAAAAGTTAAGTAGCTTTTCATGATTAGCTTGAAGCAGTTCCTTCTGTCTCCTATCTTGTATGGAACCAGATTTAGTATTTTGTACATCACCTTTCATAGAGTTTGCTGGTTTGGACCAGTAGACTTGACAACTTGATGGATTCTGCATTTTCCATGGGGATTGACTTGAATGATATCTGATGACACTTGAATTTTTGCAACAATTTCCACAGGTATAGGTGAGCAACCTGATAATGGTGTATTGTATCAACTACTGATCTTATCTTATCTCAAATTTATGATACATAGGCCTTGGTAAACACCTTTGTCATGACAAAAGGCTTGTAAAACCACCCTAATATTACGTTCATTGCTATAGAAAATCTTCACAAATGCTAAGCAGTCTTGGACTTGGAAAGTTTGCTGACATCTCTGAAAGCAAACTGATACATCTGACAATACTGTAAGCTCACATCCAAAGCAACAGAAGTGATGCCATTTTGTAAAAGGAATCCATTCTCTAATGGAAAAATCCACTTTGGAATGCATTCCTCATGACCCCCTTCCCCCCTTATGTGTGCATACTACTATTAACATCTGTTACACTTTGAGAGTTGGTTAATTTGTTTTTGTTATTTTTCAAATAACGTTTAGTTTGAATCATATGTTTTTGTCAAAGAAAACATGTTGAGCACAGATTTTCTTTTAGGTGTAGTGTAATAACTCTACCAATGTTTTCTTTTATCTTGTATATCTATCAATCTGGTCCAAGTTTCTGAGATACCTGTCAATCAGGACTAGTGCATAATAACACTAATTCAATTTATTTTAGGAATTAAGCTCTTTGCATTACCATATTAAACAGATTTTTTTTTTAACATTTACATCAGGATTGGAAATGTGTTTGATTATTTATTTTTCACACCAGTTTCATCATCATTAATATGGCCTTTTGCATTTTTTTTAAAACCAATTTATTAAGGTTTTGTGTACATCATTGGATTTACTTGATTTGATGATAGTAAGAAACTTACAATTAGGAACAATTCTGCCTTCAATTTTTATCTTTTGCTCCCAGAAAATTGCAGCTGCTTTATCCATTATAGACTTTTTAAAAAAGTAGTAGTTTACATCATACTAATTAAAGTGCAGTCCATCCCTGTGAACCACTAAAATTGTTTCCTTGGTTGAGAAACCTGTTACTTCTAATACTACCTAGAGTCCTGGAATTATGAAAGAGTGACCCTTCCATCTGTGGCTTCTAAAAAGACTAATGTATTTAATTTTTAGCTCTTCGGATCCTTAATGGTGTTTTCATCGTTCATCACCAGCACTCCATTGATATTTTCAGCTTGTGCTCCTTTCGCACAATTTGTTATAAGACTCACAAACCACAGTCTGCCACCTCTACCACTAAAAACTATGGGCAGTTCATCAGAAAAGTTCTGTTTGTTTAGGACTTACTATTCATTCTTGAATTACTCTGATTTACCTTTTATGCATTTATTTTGTTAAAGTGATGGCATTTGGAAAAAAACAGTATGTGCACTGATTGATATTTACTGCTTTATTAACCTAGAATTGCATCTCCATAAACTACTCTGTTAGGGATATGTAGTACAGAGGCCCTATAAATATCAGACTACACTTTATTTTTTATTTAAAAAAGCATTTTAGCATTGCAACACATACTGAGTTCACTTTTTATTTTTAGAAAGGTATTGATGATGCATTTTTAGCCAACTAAATTGGTCCATTCAGCAATTTTCAATGCATTTGCTTTTATGTTAGATATAAATCTTTCAATCTAAATGCACAACAAATATCAAACAATGAAACTTTTCATATTCGTATGATTTTAAAATTTGTGAAGCTAACACCATATAGATGGAAAACGAATAGTTATTTGCAACAATAAAATATGTACATTAAATATTCTGGAATTTTCCATTATTTTGGTGATTCTGATTCTTCTGTTCTGGAGATTTTTAGAAATTTCTTAACTTTTTCATGTGTGCAAATAGGCATTATTGCATCAGCATCTTCAATCAACATCCAAATAATTTTACAGCAAAAATTATTAATCATGAATTGTGCAAATGTGTGGAAAGTATCATAATAGACACGAGTTGTTGAAAAACTTAATTATCTAGTAAAATTATTAATCATGAATTGTGCAAATGTGTGGAAAGTATCATAATAGACACGAGTTGTTGAAAAACTTAATTATCTAGTAAGAACTATTGACAAGAAAACATCTTATTTTTTTTTCTGAAGGAAGAATTGGTTTTGGCAAATCTTCAAGAGAAGGATAGGTTTGCCTCATGGTATATTAACTAGAGAATTGAAAGAATGTATTGCCAAGAAGATATCAGATAGAATATCAGATAGATCTCTGAGAAGATATTTGGTAAGAATGGGTTTCAAATCATGCATCCTAACTAATGAACCAGGACTTTTTGCCATACAAAAACAAAAGAGATATTAGTTTTGCAAGAAGTGCCAAAAAATGGCAAGTAGACGATTGTACCAAAGTGATATTTGCAGATGAAAGTTACTCTCACGTAATCTTTTTTTGGTAATTGTGGTGCTTTGAGAGTTGGAAGGAAATTTGGTGAAAGATTTAAATCAAATTATATTTTACCAGTTCAGAAACATCTAGTGAAAGTGACCACATCTGGGTTTGTTTCTCTGTTAAATGGTAAAGACAAATTAGTAATATTACAAATTTTTTACCAAAAGGAACATCAATGAAAACAAATTTATATTTGAATCTTTTAAAAACTGATTTATTAGAACCTGTTAAGAAACTTTTTATCCTGATGGCAACAGTTGGTTTTTACAAGATAAGTCATCATGTCACACAGCAAAGGGAGTTATATTTTGGTTGAAGAAAAATAAAATTCATTGGTTTGAAGACTCCTGGGAATTCTGATTTAAACCAGTTGAGAAGACATGAGCTGTACTAAGGCAATATTGCAAAACATACAATGAATATAATTGGCAAAAGTCATTGAAGCAGCTCAAAAGAATATTTTGTAATACAAGACATTAATTGAAACAATTTTAGGTAGAATGAAAGTAGTCCTTAAAAACAAAGGTTAGTAGCCAATATTAACAGGAAAACAAGACTAGTTTTAACTCATTTTGTTATGGTTTCTGATTTTTTATTATTTTGTAATTTTTAAAAAATCCTGTTTGTTAATATCTGATACAACCAAATGAAGTCAGTGTTTTAAAAAAAAAAAAGCATTTAGCATTGAAAATTACTGAGCCAAATTGACTGCCACAGCTGTATTATATACATTTTAGTTAGTTCTTGAAAGAACTCACTCATCAGTGACATTTTAACTTTGAAATCTAATTTTACCTATAAGTTGTTGGTTTGTCATTTAAAATTTTGATAATAGCAGCAGAAAAACTAAATAATGATGAAAATTAGAGCAAAAATCTTATTATTTAAAGTACAATGTGAATGCTTTACAATTACAAGATTTGAGTTCTACTGATAACTTAAACTCATGCTAAACTGGCCATTGATGTTTTGTTTGTGCTGACATCTGTATTTCTGTCATCATGTGGTGCATTTAGAAAGAACTTTGCAGTATCTTGTTTCTCACATCAAGAGTATTTTAGCACTAGGCTTTTTTTTTGCATTTTACATCAATTCTTCTTAAGATGGTTCTAGCTTGTTTTCAGTTTTTATATTTTGACCAAGATTTTCTTTCTACACAGGTCTAAAAAAGAATAAAATAAGTCAGAAGATTAATTTTTGGGAAAACTTTGCTGTAAAGTAAATTGAAGAATTACGGATAAAATAATGCTTTTATGCAAACTAAACTGTAAACCATCTATTAAGTGGTTGGAATTCTTTGCCATCATGTTGGATGCTTAACCTGACATGGAATAAAATTTTCTGGGCAATCTTATTCCTGATGCAGTCTAACAGAGCACATGTTGCAGTTTTCAATAATCATCTTTTAAAAACTTTAAAAATTTGCATATACAAAATATCAAATGTTTTAAAAATCCCTTTGACCGTTGTTTCAAAAATTAAAACAAACATCTGATTTGTTTTCTGCACAGCAATTTCGAAGGTGGTTGATTTTTAAGGCTAACAGCATCTTAAATTTGAACAAAGAAAAATATTGGAAATGTATTTTCAAGCTTTTATCACTGCCTGATGATATTGCTTTTTTTTTCCTTATTGATGTTTCAACAGTGTTTCTCTGTTGTTGTCTTCAGGGTTTTCACAGCAAGGATTTATTGGTTTCACAGGGTCAATTTTTTATTTAATCTCAACTGCGTGATTAAGATGATCCATCCATCACACAGACAGTAATCTGAAATATTTCTAGATTATGTAGCAAGTGACATATTTTGAACCTATCACTTGAAAACCAAGTTCTCACTATCTGTCCAGAATCAACAGATCCGAGGAGAGAGAACTTTAAAGATTGTCATGAAAACAACAGTTACAAAAATTAGTTTAAATGAATTTTTTTTTTTTTTTTGTTACATTTTGTTTTACTTATTAGTTTTTAGAGCTGCATGTTGACTTGGAATAATCTTGATGATGAGTTTTGAAAATAAGATGATTGTGGAAGGATTTCCTTCACGATAGCTATCTTGGAAAAATCCAAAATATCAATATTTTTAGAAAATGGAAAAATTTTAGAAATTGATTACAGATTGCTTAATGTATGGATACTTGCTATGGATTTATAACAATTCCATTGTTAACTTTCCAGACTGAAAAATTAAGGTTTTAAATCAATATTTTTCTTCTGAACAATGTATCTTCATTTGATCAATTTTATTTGGCAGTTCATTTTGTTAATTATCTAAATGATTGATAAAACTCAGTGTCTTGACCCTGCTACATTGTATTCCACAGCCATAAAGAGAGATATTCTTTGTGTTTTGTTTAACCTTTTCTTGTTTGGGTTTTATTTTAAGCTGCAAGAATTGACAGCAGATTTGGCTGAGGAGAGCACAGCATCCACAAATGCCTCAGAAATGTTGGAGCAGGAGACTGCTGAAAGGATGAGGTTGGAGAAAGAACTTAAAGATGTGCAGGTATGGAGAATATGTTTTGCTTTACTATACTCCATTATGATGTAGACTAAAATGTCTCATTCTCTACTCATGCTTTGATTTTGTGTCTGCAATGACTCTGGCTCTATTTAGTCTTTAGTGAAAACAGGTTAATTATCTGCATTACTCTGAGACACCTACTTTCAGCTTGTCATCTCCAGATGTTTTTTGTTCTATATCACAAAAATAGGCAATTTCCAAATTTTCCATTAAAGAGGTTCTTTCAATAACATTTAACCCTTTACCACTAATTTTTCAAAGTAAGCACTGATTTGGAGGTTTCATTTTGATTTTAAAATATCAAAACTTCATTGGTAAGATTTTCTTTATTTACTTGTGAAATAAACATGGACACTTATAATTGGCATCACTCACTATGCTGACAAGTGGCATCACTTGATTGGTTAATGAAGAGACCAATCCAAAGATGCTACTATTGCAATTGCTGTTGATACCAATTATCTTACATGAAAGATAAAAGGTTATTTTGGTGAAAGCTAACATTTATGATGGTCCTATATAAAATCAGATTATTAGTGTAAGTAATTATGATTTCAGTTGTCTGCTTATCTAAGCAGAACAATAAGTTCTTAAATGTTATTTTGCTTTCATACAGATTTCCTCTTAAGCTTTTGAGTTTATGTATTTTTTTTAATTTTAGAGAAATTTAAAAAAGAAACATTATGCACACTGATATGGCCATGTGAATGTATTTTGATAGTTGTAACCATTGAGAGATGCTGGTACAAGGGTTGATCACCAACCAGCTACGTGTAGGGGTGGGCAAATAACATTCTGACTGGTAGCTATAATTCTACAATCATCAGTAGCTACATGTATGGCTGTTAGAAAATTTATACATGGTAAAACATGTTACAATGGAACTTTGAGCACACACAACTTTTTTTTATTGGTGATTCATAATTGTGGGTTAATTAGGTACAGGGGTATAGTTTTTTTCTTTAAGACTATCATTTCATCTCTGATGTCAGCATCACAGGGTGGTTTTTATAAAGTTTATTTTATTTATTTGCATCACTTATTAATCTTATGGTGAGAAAAGGTATATTTGCTAATACAATGGTGCACCATTCTAGAAGCTTAGAGAGAGTATAATATATCAGACACATTTTTAGCATTTGTATCTGTAACATAATCGGGTGTGCAGATCTTAGAAAGGAATGTGATTATTTACATCTTTCAGACATCAAAGAAATGCATTTTGGTAAAATACAAGAGACTGCCTACCATTTGACTTCAGTGGACAGTCATCTTGCTAGGGCCCCACCCACATGAAGTTGACAGCAAGTGAAGGGATAAAGTAAACAGCACATTTTTGGTTTTTTTTTGGACAGACAAAGTTCAGCATGACAAAACGTCAAAATGAAAAACTGGAGCATGAAGTGATGCAGACTAGACTTTGGCAAGTGCAGTCTTTCGATGGAGAAACTGATGAAGATGAAATTGATGGTAAGTAGAAATAAACCTAGGATGGAGATAATACATTTGATCAAAATAATGAATGAAATGTTAAAAAACCCTAATGGTAGCTAGGAACAGAATTTAGAATGTCTACTTCTTGAATGTGCATGAGCAAGAATAAGTAATGTACTCTTTTTATTTAACATCAACTTTTAAAAAATATGATGACAAAATGAGGTATAATTTTTTTTGGTGTTTTGTATGGAAGTTTTTAGAGCTAAAACTTTTACAGAAGCTTGTCACTGTTCATTTTGTCTTGCATAGGTGGGGTGTATAAGGAACGGTATGAGAGACTTCGCCGCGAATCTGATTATGCTAAAAAGCAACTAAGTCATCAGCATGAGGAGGAGATACAGCAAGAACAGATAATGAAGAAACACCTGGAGAAAAAGGTGAGGCATCTGGTGTTGAATTTAAGGGAGAAAATTTTTTTAAATGGTACTTAAAAGATGCAGATTATTAAAGTAAATCAAAACATTTTAGATTAATTTTGAATTGACAATAAGCTCATTTTCAGATGAAAAGGAACTATAGTTTGTGGAGGGATTACTGGAATAGGAATAGTATTCTGCTTCATTAGATTAGGACTGGTAAATTGAAAATTATTCAATAAATCTCAGCATAAAGTAGTTAAAAGTCTTACTAAATCCTCTACATTATCTACATAGAATTTGCTCTCTGTACAGGTAATGTGGCTGGCTGAGACAGAATCTTCACTATCCAACAGAATTAAATCACTTGCAGATGGATTTTGTCTCTTTTTTTGGCCAATCTGGCATTGAGTTTTATAACCTGCATGCTATATTTGTTAGGATGACAATTCAGTTTTTAAAAGAAAATCTTTCTTTTTTAGGAAAAAACTCTTTAATACATGCAAGAATAATTTATGAATCATCTGAGTTGTTTGTTACTGTTGTTTTCTGATCTTAGTTGTAGTATGGATATACACTGGCAACCATCTCTGTCTGAGGACTCACTGATAAATTATTCATCAAGCATAGTCATGAAAGCTACAAAGATATACACACACTTGTTTTTACATGCATGATTTTCTAAAAGTTGTATCTTTTTAATATTTGTAACTATATGCATTAGTAAATTGATTTACAAAGGAAATACAGGATATTCAATGGTGGGATGAGTCCACAGTTGGGGTATCAGTATAGATATTTTCTTTTTCAGTAACTGTGAAATAGACATTTCTTAGTCATGGTTCTCTTGTTGACTGAGGAAGAGTTTTTTTTTTTTTCTTTCTTTTTTTTTTCTTTCTGTGGATACTTCTACCAACAGTAGTCTGGCTGCTGCTAAGATTCCTGCTGGAGGAAAAAGTGTGTTGTAAGCACACAGGCAGTGAGTGCAGCCTATAAGAATCCTATTACTTACATGGCCTGTCTTGCTAATACCACATTACTGTGACTGCTGAAATGTCATTTGTAATGTTAGTAGTTTAACTGGTTCCAAACATTGGCTTGGTGAAACAGAAGTTGGTTTAGCTTGCACCAGCCATCTCAGCTGGTTGAAACAAAAGAAGATTGCCAGTTATTTTTAACATCTCATGGGATGGGGGGGGGGTGGTGGTGGAAGCTGGCTTCTGGTTGTGTCTCATTGCTTCTGATGTGTTTTCGCAGTTGCACGAGGCTATTGAAGACACTGAAGATATCCGCCGGCAACTACAGAGCAGTAGAAAGAAAGCCCAGAAAGTGAATGCTGAAATGCAGGACATCAAGCGCCATCTGGAGGAGCAGATTTCACGCAACAGTGAATTGGAAAGAAAACAAAGAAGGTATATACACTGTATCTGTGTACATAGTGACAGGTGGTGGTAATTCTACAGAATAAGGACCTGTCGAAATCAATCTTCAAATGTGATAAGATTGTTTGCTTTTACTCTTTCTGGATTGCATCTGTAAAATATTGACAACTTGTCTGTCTGTCTAACAAGATACCAATAGTTCTGATTTTTTGCATTTGTTATATTAAGTTTGTTTTTTTTTTTTTTTAAACTACAGCTTTGAAGACAGTTTAGTTTCAGATTTTGGCAACTAAGTATAGTAGATATTAAATTGAGCAAAAACTAAATTAAATTCATTACTTCTGTCTAAGAAAATGTAAGCTTTCTGTATCTATTTCAATCCATTGCTTTTCATGCCTGTGGTTAGAAAGTGTCATTAAAAAGACTGGTTTCGTGCTCAATAAAAAGATGTACATACATATTGACTGATATTAGATGGAAGATAAATTACCAAATTTGCTTGTTTTTTAGTTAAAACATGATTTATCATTCTTCATGTCAAAAAATTAGATTATTGTAATGGAATGTGTCTACCATTTACCATAATGTAGACTTGGTTCGTGTACATATTCTGAATTTAGACTTGACCATTATTAACCATTGAGAAACAGCTACAGGAACTGACATTTCTTCTCATCTGATAAGATAGATGTATCTGGTAACTTCTTCCTGCTTGTAAAAGAAACTGGTGAATGGCTCGAAATATATTTGGAAAATAAGCAAAGAAAAATGTGCTATGTGGTGCATGTCACCCAATCAATTACAAGTACATTAAAATGTATGAAACTGTATAATAAAACAGTATAAATCATGAATATTAATATCATGAAAAGAAATGACTATTTTATAATTACTTTGTTTGTTTTTGACAATTATCTAATTTAATTTCCCTTTGTCTAAATTGTGAACAAATAGCCAAAGGAAGGAAGGTGGATATTTGCTGTAAGTTTGAAAAAAAAAGAAGAAAGGGTTCTTAAATGGGTTATTGTAAAAGATCAAGGCAAGAATATACCAGCATTTAACCACCTTTTTTCCTAGCATTACATTACATTTTCAAAAAGCTTCCTATTCCAACAACAACAACAACCACCACCTACCTTTAGTTTGTAAACAGAACCCTGATCATCTGATGATAGTGGGTTTAATGAAGTGGAGCTGATGTAGATATCAAGTTCGCACATGTGGAAGTTGGTGGGACAATAGTGTTAGCACTCCCTGAACTCTGGTTTGTTTGTTTTCCATTTTAAACCATGTAAAGGACTTCACATTGATTTGAATAGCACAAAGTCAGAGGGGGGTGGCTGCATATGCATTAATCAGTAATACCAATGAAATGTTGGTGTGGAATTCTTTGGTGTGTAAATATGTCTGGAGCTTTAAAAATGAATATTGCAGCTATTTTGTTCAAGAGCAACCAGATTTTAAGTTTTGGTGGAGTTTATGGAATTTTGGCAAATGCTCAGTTATAAACTTGACTCTAAAGCAGCCTTAACTCTATAATTGAATTGTAATGAGGGCTCATGTTTGATGTGAGAATACAGCAATGCAAGGGTTAGCATTGTTGCTGTTTCTATCTTATCACAAGATAAGTGATTTAGAACTGCCTATTGGCATGGAGAATTCAGTTTTTTTGCTATTTTGTTAGCAAAGGAAGACATGCTCAGTCAGATCAATTCTCCATTAGTTTTGTCACTACATGTGGATATGCATAGCTCATGCCATCTGATTACTTACTTAAAAATGAGATGCTAAATTGAAGGAGTCTTATGAATTAAACCCTGAAAAGAAATATTTCTGTTTTTTTTTTATCTGTCTGTAAATGTTTTGTATGGAGATATTGTCTCACATCAGGTAGAAAGCAATTAAATGTAGAGATAGCAAGGAAACTAGGATGAGTGTAAATTATACTTATTAAGCCAGGTTTGGTGACAAATCAGGTATTATTTAGATGAAACTGTGTCTTCAGTGAAACCTGTGTGTGTGTGTGCTACAAACCACTGCACTAGTTACATTACAGAAAAGGTTTTTCTCTATATCTTCTCACCCTACTGATGATTAAAACTTTTATATACAGTAGAAAAAAAAAGCTTAGTTTTGTGTACACTTAGCTATTATTTTAACATGGCAGAAGGGTTAGAGTGTTGATGATTTTTTCATTAAAATGATCACTGGTATGACCATAAAACTCAATATTAAAATAGATTATCTTTAAGAATATAACCTTTAGCTGTCACAATGCCATATGGCAACTGCTGCTGCTAGATACATGATCACATCTGCATCTCTCTTCATACATGAAATCTGATCTGGTTAGGGAGGATACAAGTGACCTGTGTCACCTCAGCTAAGATTATAGCACTGCTAAGACCAAGATTTCCAAAACACAAAGCAAAATTTAAAAAAAAAAAAAATGTCAATAATAGATGTTTTGGACTTTTTATTACTGTAATCTTTATTTTGAAGCTTACTGGGAAATTTTAGAAGCAAGAGATGCAAATCTTTAATGAAGTCTCTGATTTTGGTGGAATGATCAAAGATGCTGCTGTGGTTTCTGGTAAAGAATAGTTATCTTTTTAAAATTCTTGTAAGCGCGTTAATTAAGGAAAAGAGGTTGGTTTTTTGCTTTGTATTTTTTTTCCATGTAAGTTATATTTGTTTCTACTCAGTAAATGATACTTTATTACTCACAAATGGGGGTAGGTTGATTGAAAGGAAGCAGTAGTTTGTATTATAGGCATCATCAGTGCTTGGTGATGGGTTCTCTCCCAATCAGTAATTGTAAGACAAAGCTTCACATTTTTATGACCAGGTTCGATTTGGAGTTAAATATGGCCCACCAAGATACAAAAGAAGAAAGAGCGCACCGAGAGAAACTGCAGAGAGAGAAAGATGAACTACTGACTGCAAAATTTTCATTGGAGCAACAATTCCAGGTGAGTGAGTCAGTGAAATCCTTTGCATAAATACCTGGACCCGCAGTCAATGAATAATTGTTGCAAATGTTGAATTTGGATTTCGTTTTGGGTGTAAATTTACTTAAGAGATTGAAAACCTCAAAACTGCAGGCTTTTGTAGAGTCACTAAGTAAGATTAGAGGTTTAACATGAGTAAATTTCAAATTCTATGTAGGCTTCTGGTGAAAGGAACTGATAGTTAAATTGAGCAACCTGCAAAGGAAATGGGTTCACTAAACACGTTTTAGTTCCAGTTTAGTCTGTGTGAAGACTGGATTTCTGGATAACTTCTGACACCTGAACATTAATCACCATCTGATAATAGTTTGATGTTGAGGATTTTTTTCAAATACCAAAACTTGCATTTGTTAACTACCAGAGATTTATTTCACTGCTAAAAAAAAAAACAAAACTTAATGATAATCTTGGCTTAGATACAGTGGAATTCATGTGTCCAGGGAGAAAAGATTGGAATTTGTTAAATGGGAAAAATAATTGTTTTTAAGATAAGAATAAAAATGGCTTGAAAAGGGAAAGCTATACAAAGGAAAAGGTATCAAGTCTGTAGAGGATTATCCAGTTATGTGGTGCAATCATTGTCATGATTCCTTACTTGAAATTGTGAAAGGCTCCCTTTAAAATTCAGATAAATTTGCTTTTTTTTCTTTTTCATAAACTAATGTTGTATGCATGAATTTAGTTTCTCTTTCATTAGAAATGATATCAGTTTTTGGAATTATCTAAACTTATAGTATTTAAAGATTCTTTAACCTATCATCTTATGTTTTATGATCTCATTACTTGATCCAGCCATGAAGGGATTATTAACATGAGTGTGTTTAAAACGAGGCTGGAGTTTTGTCATTGAAAGAATCAGTGTCAACAGATACATACACCTGGTAACTCCTCCATACCTTACTACCTTTTTTGGATATTACCTGTGAAGAAAACTGGTAAATAACTTGTATTCAGAAAACACAAAAACTACTTTGTCTGAGCTGCTTGACCTGGATATATACGCAAAGAATAAGTTGTTTGTTTACTTGTTTTTTTTTTGTATTTCTAATGCTAGTTTAATTACTATTTGTTCTGCTGTTACCAGATTGCCAGGTATGTGCTACAAGAAAGCCATTATTTTATGTCATCAGCATCTTAACAATTTTCTTGACCCTGTTTTCTTTGATGTCTCATGTCATTGTTCTAGACTCAGATGACAGGTCATTGGTATTCCAGGATACAGAAGTTAGCTGAGTATCCTTCAATGATGTAAATGGTGACAGTACATGATAAATCAGATTTGTGTATATTTTTGGGTTTGTTTTTTTTTAATATTTATTTTACTTTTTTTAAATAACTGATGAAAACTGGAGTCTGTTCCCTCTGATTTTTAATTGCAGAAATTAAAGATGGATAATGAGTTAAATGTGGAGAAAATTGAGCGGTTGGAACGAGAACTAAATGATCTTTCACAGACAGGAAAGGATGATAATGAGGTAAATTGTTCTGCTACTTTACAGATGTGGTTGTGTGTGCATGCGTGTGTGTACCTATGTACCTGCAGGTAGTCCTGATGAAGACTTTACATTCAGTACAGTGCCTGTTGATGCTATTCTGTCTTGTTTATAACAGCAGACAATTTTGGCAAATACACCTCATTTTCTTTGTCTCCCTTCTGGCCAGTAAAAGGCTGGGAGTAAACTGTATAGGATTTATAGGTTGTTATGTAACTTTAAAATAATGCTAAAAATACACACAGCAGCACTGAACAGTCATCATCATTACACCCACAATTTGTCAAAGTTCTTCATCTTTCTTTCTAACAGGATACATTTGTCTCTACTGAAGAAACTGCTTCAAGGGATAAAATTATTAAAACACTGCAGTATGTCTTCCACTTTAGTCATGAAAGTTTGGCAATAAAACATTGCATGGGTTCATTTGTTTAGTCTCCAGCAAAAATAACATCCCAACAACACCTTACTTAATACTCAGTGACTATGGTATCAAAGGTTGTATAACTAGTGTTGAATGGATTATTTACTATTAGAGAACAAAGTAAAAATATAAGAAACTATGATCTGTATTACTTCATGGAGCAGGTGTGAAAACAAAAAAGAATGTGTACTCTTTCGTTTTCTTTCTTCTATCCTCTTCATCATTCTGTCATATACCTTGACACTTTATAGGGATTTGTTAGATGTACCTTGGTGATTCAGCTTTGCTTGAGGCAATTCTGTTTCATCCAGACATGCTAGATTTAATGAAATGAGCTCTTCCTTAACTGCAGTACCGAGAGAAATTCACCACATATCAGCTACCCTGACAGGGTGGTCAGAACAAGGAAACTGAATGGTGTTTGTAGCTCTTGGTGATTTGAATCACCTCAACAAGATTTAGAGCCACAACTTATGACTGTGAAGTGTACATATCCTGACAGCAAAAAAATCTTTCTTAGTGTTGTTCGCTGGGAGGTTATCACTAGATACATGCACAAAAGTGAAGTGTTATGCTTTAAAAAAAAAAATTGAGAGCAATAAAGTTAGGCTGTTGATTGTATGCCCATCTGCTGCAGTAAGCTCATAACCACTGATAAAGGGAGAACTTTCTCTATCATTTAGGTAAGGTTCTTTCACTGTCAGAATGTAACCTTGTTTGAGGAGCTAATGGGTTGCGGGTAAAACGTGTCCAGTTACCTTCAATGAAGTATTTTTATGTTGTAGGGTTAAAGCATTGTTTTTTATTGCTTTTTTAAATTATTTGAAGCTGCTCACACTGAAGAGAGCAAAACATGAGCTAGAGATGAAGGTGCATGAACAGGAAGAGGAGTTGGATGATCAGGCGGGTCAGATACAGCAACTAGAACAGGTAGGAGCTTTATTACATCAAATTATGCTTATTATTATTTTTATGGATTACTTTAAATGGTGTGCTGTAGGTTTTAATTTTTTCCCCAGTGATTATTTGATATGACCAAAATACACTAACTTGCTGTATATTGTGTAGATGAAATTAATAGTCAGGATGCGAAGAGCTGCACTCCATTCTTTTTGCAGTGCCTCTTTCCAGGATTTTAGCAGCTGGGTTTATTCTAGCACTGTTACAGGAAATTGCCAAAGATAGAGTAGACAGGATTCTGATTAACCAGTGGAAGTCTTTTCATGATTGTGTTGTATGAAAAAAGACAACATTGAGATACATGCCAACATCTTCCTTAAAATGCTCTGTCCTTGTTTAGAAACCTGACTATTGCTTTAGACTGGAAGAAACCCTATTTTTAGAGTGAGAATTTAGTAAGGGAAATGTACTGTGCTTTCTCAGACTAGTAGTTATTTCTGGTGGCTTAAACTGCTGTCTCCCACTTGTTTTGTTGTGGCTTGGAACATGTTTTAATGAGAGTGCTCAGAATGAATGGCATCACACTAAGTTGCATCCATCTGAGAATTCAAAGAATTTCTGATCTATGACTTTATTCTTAGATAGAATAATTTTTTATCTCACACTTAAGGTTGATTAGTTTCCAGACTGTGGTCTACATATTTATATAATAGTTTGTTTGGTTATGCATGAGCTACTACTGTGTTTGATTGCAGTTTTGTTTCATTGGAAATCATTTGTGTTCTTACAAACTAAATGAGCCAATAAAAATAAAAAAAGGATTTGGTTTCCTCCCATGTCTGAGAATGTAGGGTACTATTAGGGACTTTCATTCATGGCCTCCAACTCACTCAGTATCTAAACACATGATCCCAGGGAAGAATGTGAGGATCTCATACGATAGAGAAAGGGTAAACTCTGGTGTTGATGCATGTGTTATCAAACAAATGTGCGCTCCACTTCTTGTGCATCATACTGTAATTAAGTTATTGACATCTTTAAAACAGCTGTGATGATCTGTTCATGTTTTGGTCCACCTCCACATGCTGTGTGCAGGTAGATACTAACCTTGATTCATCTGATTGGCACTGTCTGACTGGGAAGTGAATGTTTACGAATAATCTGATTGTAAATTGGAAAATGTCATAAAGTTACTAAACAATAGAAATTATAATTAAATTCAGCTCTGTTCATGTTTTTAACACATTTTAATTCAGCCTAAATAGATATAATCTATGAATTCTGAAGAAAATCATGGCTACATTTGTTGTTTTTTTTTAATCTTTTTTTAATTGAATTTTTTTTTTAAATGTTTCTCTCCAGACAAAATTGAGATTGGAAATGAATCTGCAGAAGTCTCGACAAGAACATCTGAAGGAATTAGAAGAAAAAGAGGAAGAACTGGAAGAAATGAGATACTCAACTCAGAAGAAGGTAAAGAGTTATACTATTGTTGGTGCAACTTCCTGAGATTAATTGAGACTTCTGTTAATTTTTCGCAGAGTTTATCCTTAAAATAAGGATCTTTTTTTTATAAAGCAATTAATCCTGGTTTGTGTTGCTGTTAATCTTGATATTTTTAAAAACCTTTTTCTTAATTTCAAGCAGGAACTCATCCCAGCATTCTGAAAATGTGCTTTTGTGCTATGGGAGGGGGTTGCGTGCCACAGAAAATTCAGAATGGAGTTTACTTTATTGCTAAGTTCAGTTTTAACATAAGAGTTGCTTTCTATTCTTTATTTCCTTCATATGCTTCTGGGAAAAACAGAATTGCTTTTGGTTAGTTTATCAGTTATTTGTCTTACTTTCTGCTGCAGTTAAAACAACTGGAGAATCAGCTGGAGGAGGAGTACAGTGAGAAACGGATGTTGATGCAGGATAAGCGGGAACTGGAGAGACACCTTCAGGAGTTTGGTGCCAAGCAACCTGAGAAAGATAAAGGTAAAGGGTTGGAGTCTAGTTGTTAAAAGCATTTGTTTGCTCAGTACTGATTAGAAAAAAGGGATTTAACTACATTGGAATAATTAAAAGTTGTCTTTGTTGGATTGTTTTGATTTATGTACACCAGGGAAATTGTTCAAGCAACACTAATATTAATAGCTACATAAAAACAAAGTCACTTTTTCTAATAAGAAGCCAGTCTTCAGAATTTCTAAAACTAATGAAACGTATTCAATGATACAAGTTTTATGAAAATAAAAAAAAAACAATTTTTCGTAATCTTTCTTTTTTTTTTAAATAAAAAATCTTTATACTGGTTTATTCTTAATACTTTGATCTTAGATGTAGAGAGGAGGCTAAAGAGAGACTTGAAACGAACACGGGCTTTACTTAAAGATGCAGAGACAGTGATACAAAAACAAAAGAATACGGAAAACACCAAGACAACAATAAGACAGCTACGAAATCAAGTAAGAATTTTTTAAATAGAATGCTAAGTATTTAAAGTACATGTCACTTTGTTTCTCATCCTCATTTACAGGTTAAGTTATATGTTTTTGTGTGTAGTGCTAATGCAGTTACTCTTGCTAAAAAAATTCACATGTATTTTTAGTTGGAAGATGCAGAGTTCTCAGCAGCAGCAGCTGTGAAGGCAAAAAAAAACATGGAACTAGAAGTTGAGGATCTTCAGCAGCAGCTGGACATCTTGTTGAAATCCAAACAGGTGGTGAGTGAAAGTGTTGAATTTGTGACGCTTCTTTGTATTGTAATGACATTCATCTGAAATTATGGACTTGTTTTATCTTAATTTTTCCTTTGTCAATATCAGATCTTCAGTTAAAGATGAGACTTTAAAATATTTCTTTTTGTTTGTTTGCTTTAGAAACAATAGATGTTACTGTACAGTTCTTTTTGTTTTTCTGTTGTTACTCTTACCATTACTGTTTTTTCCTATCCAGACAGAGGATCGCTACATGTCTACGCTCAGGGAAATGACAGAAATTCAGAGTCGTTTGGAGGAAAATGAAGAGATGGTTGAAGACAATTTGAAGAAGTTTCAGACAACTGTAAAACAGGTGAAAATAATTAAATTGTTTTAATTAGATTTACATTTTGTTCTTTATATCATTTTCTCAACTTTTTTGTTTATTTTTAGTCATTTTTACATTTTTTTGTCTGTGATCAACCCTATCTAGGCAAAACCTTAATATTGATTACAAAAAAAATTGATTATAATTTTATGAGCTCTAATAAGACTTTTTTTTCCCCTTAAATTTAGTGACTTTTGAGTTGCTTCCCCTGGCCTGGATCAGAATCTGTTTAAGCAAAGATTATCATTCTAAGTAAACTTATAATGTGTCCAATATGATTTAAATTGCTTGTTTTATTATTATAAAATTTCATTCAGTTTTTCTTTATTTTAAAAAATTTTTTCAAATTTCTACTAGTTGGTTAATCTCAACATCACACTGTATTTATGACAGTTTTTGTTGTATTGGTGTACCAAAAATTAAAACTTTTATATATATACCCCCCCCCCACAAAAAAAAAGGCAGCAAGTATTTTCAAGCCTATAGTGCTTGAATGACATTCAAACATGTCCATGTTCTTGTTGCAGATGACCTGCACACTGAGGAAAGAAACCCAAACATGACATTGCATATGCAACATTACAGTCATCATTTTCTTTGGAACTGAGTGACTTTGGAAATTTGTGTGCAAGTCACTTCTCCCACTTAATCTGCATATACTATGCACATGACCTATCACCATTTCTTCTATAAACTGGCAAATATATAGTGTAAATCAGTTTAGGAATGTCTAGTTGTCATTTAACACCAAATGAAGTGGTTCAGGCCACTCAGATGGTTCAAAGAGGCATATGACATAGTGCCATTGCTTCCCAGTACAATGTTTATTAGAGTATCATTTCTAGGTACTAACAAGGCATCTTCAGATTGGCCATTTGATCCTCATAGGCAGACAGAAAGACGTTAACTTGTCACCCTTTCCAGAAGAAATAATTTTTCAACAGCATGATCTCCAAAATGACTTCCAAAGGGTGATCACCTATGGAATTTCAACATGGACAGTCCACAGCAGGCTTCATGCTAGTGATATATGGTTCAGAATACTAATGCTGTATATCTCTCTAACACATTAGCATTGACAATTATGCATGCATTGATAATACTACATCATAACTAACAGTTGAACCATTGGTGCCATGTTCTTTTTACCAGCGAGTCTAAATTTTGTCTAGATAAAACTGGATGGGTTTGAGACTGCAGACAAGCTAGGAATGATTTGCTAACAACCATTTTCAAACATGTTCAATTTGGTGGGGGGGAAGCTAGGTAGTATGGGCTAACACTTGAGTTAGTCGGAGAACTGAACTTGTCATCAATAGGGGTGCTGTGACTTGTTGGCAGATTCATTATGAGTTTATGTTGTAGTTTCTCTATCCCAACAGCAAAGTCCCAACTTTGTCTTAGTCAATGGCAATGCCCACCCACCCATCATGTGCTTGGTTGTCAGTGCTGCACTTCAGATTGGAAATGCCTTTCTTTTTCTTTTCTGATGGTTATTGTTGAAGTTTATTTCATTCATTGGCCTGTTTGTTTGCTCTAACAGTTGTGAATAATCCTGTCTCTTTGTTTTCCATACTTGCCGGTGTTCTTTTATTTGAGTTGTCATTTGGGATTATCTGAATATCCATATTTATATACCAGTACACTTAGTTTGGATAATGTGGTAATTCTAAAAACAGACTGGTAAGTTCAGAAGATTTGTCTCTGTATGGATGATCTAACCGCATTTAAAAAAAAATGTAAAATGCCATCTTTTTATTCCAGCTGCTTTGTTTTTCTCTCTCTCTTATCTGGATTGGTAAACAAAATGAATACCATCCCTGTTTTTACAAAATATATAGCCTATATTAGATCTTTTGAGTTTTACACACAATTAATTGGAGCCACTAATTTCTTTGTTTAATATAAAATTTCCACAAGTTCGCATTAAATTGTCTTTTACTGATTGTTTTACACAGCAAGCTCTGGACCAAATGACCATAACCAATCAACTTCAGCAGATAGAACAGCTTCAGAAAGACAAGGATTTATTACAACAGGAGGTAGGTAATCCACTGAGAATTTGGTTTAACTTCAATTTAAATCAAGTTCCTACAGTGACCAGAATTCATTCAGGTTAGAATTACACATGAATATACTTCTGGGATTCTGGTACTCTCAACAGTATCCATCAGATGTGTGGAATTTAATGCATTAGCTTAAAACTTTCATCTTTCAACTTAAAACATCTCAATGAAATAATATCTGCAGATGTAAGAAATATTGGGAAGCAATTAGAAGGATATATAATTTAAAGGACCAAGAGTATTTGATTACTAGCTTTAGGCAGGAAATGTCCAGATCCAGATTTCCCTTGTGATAAATGCCAGCACTTAATGGGTGTGCATGCCTCTCTCTGGTTTGCTGCAAGTTGTAGACCAAAAGTGTTTGGCTAACCCTATCTTATCTTGCTAGAAATTCTAGTGTTTCAGTCAGGTCATGTGAGATACTTCTGCAACACATCATATTCAATTCAACAATGTTTAAAGTTCAAACCTGTGCTAGATCACTGCCCACAGGTTTGTTTGTTAATATATTAGGTTGTTGCAAAGGTTTTGTTGTTTTTTTTTTTAACTGCAACAATGAGACTTCATATCATTGCTGAACATGAAGTTTATTAATCAAAGTAAGTTCCATTACAATCGATACACTTCTGCCGATGAGTTACAAGTGCATTTATACCATTTTGGAAAAAATCTGGATTTCTGGAGTAGGTAAACTGTTGGAAGGCAGTTTCAATTGCTGCTTGGTTGGAGAAGGATTTCATATGTCGGAAGTTGTCGAAGTATTTGAAAAGGTAGTGGTATGTGGGAGAAAGGTCTGGTGAATAGAGGGAGAACTTGGTACCCCAACGTGTTCAGTTTCTAAAAAGTCACCTTTGCAACATGAGGACAAGCATTATTGTGGAGCAGGACTGGGCCTCTTTGATTCACCAGTGTTGGCTGTCATTGGGAGAGTTTCTGATGAACGACGTTTAATTCACAACAGTACCTTTCAGCTGTGATGGTTTTGCCAGGTTGCAAGAAGTTATAGTGGATGACACCAATTGCAGTCTACCAGACAGTGACCATGACCTTCTTTGGGTGGAGGCTGAGTTTTGGAATGTGATTAGGTGCCTTGTCTCTGTCAAGCCACTGTGCTGATTGTTTTTGATTGTCGTAAAGGATCCATTTTTCATCACACAATGATTTGGTCAAGAAATGGGTCATTTTGTTTCTTATAACAAGCAAAGAGCAGATTTCCAATCAACAATTATTGTTGTTGTTCATTCAACTCATGAGGCACCCGCTTGTCAAGCCTTTTCACTTTTTCAATTGTGTCAAGATACCAGGAAACAGTTGCACTGTTTACGTCAAGCTTTCCAGCAATTTCTCGCACTGTTTTTCTTGGATTGGCTCAACGTCCACTACATTCCTTATCTTCGAGGCTCACATCTCTTGATCGAAACTTTACAAACCACCATTGTACTGTGCACTCATTTGCTGTGTCCTCACCCCATGCTTGCTTAATGTTACGAGTTGCCTCGCTTGCTTTGTGGCTTAGTTTGAACTTGTGAAGCAAAATGGCACGAAAAACTCTTCTATCCATGCTTCACTCAGAACCCTGGAACAAATATCCATTTTATGATTTTCAAAAAGGTAGGTTTTGCCTAACGTATGCCAAAGCACTCTACAAAAGGATATATATATATAACTTATCTACATACACCTTCACAAGCATGCGAAAAAAAAATGAATCCCAAATTAACATAATATAGAACTGACAAAAACTTTTGTAACCACTTAATATATATATATATATTTTTTTTTTTTTTCTTGACATTTCATACTGTGCCTTTGATACACTAAAAACATTAGTCTCAACATCCATCATTGCTGCTGAAGAATCTCATGATGTTTGGTTTGTTGTTTCATTCCAGGTTTCTGAGTTGACAACCAAGGTTCAGGTTGTGGAGGACAGCACCATAAACAAACATGTGGCCACTCGGTTAGAAGGCAAAGTGCGTGAGCTACAGTCAAAACTGGAGTTAGAAGAAATGATTAAGTACAGGTTTGAGGTAAAGTGATGACTTCTCTTTCCCCACACAGTGACTGGAGAAATTCTCTTGTTAAGATGTTCTAAAAAACAAACTGTGTCACATGGTCTTTCAACTTATCATCAGTTTATACACATTGCAGAATGGTATTAATCGGATGTCATAATATTTTCTGAAGTCTAAAATTAGTTTTTAGCACTCAGTCTGCTCACATATTTTTTTTTTTTAAAAATTATTCCTGGTTGACTGCACTTCCAAAGGGAAAAATGTTTTTTTTTTTAATTATATATAGTAAAGGCATTTGAATGGAGAACTCTATAATCATTCAAGATAGACGAGCTACATTTTAAAATTTGTTTAAGTGGAAAAAATCACAACTAAAATAGTTAATCATTTTTTTTTTTGCATACGGCAGCAGTTTTGTTATCCAGGGTAATTTCTTATTATGCTTTATACACAGCCTGGGTTGGTTAAAATGTTTTGAAAAACCTTTATTCCTCTCTCATATATAGAAGTAAATCTCATTCAGAATAAACAACTTTAAATATGGCAGTAGCCTAGATGTGAATTCCATCCCTTGGTACAGTCTGGTAAAGGCTCAACTCAGTGTGGAGCCATTTCAGCATCAGTTTCTCTTCACTGTTTATTAAAATGTTTTATTTTTGTTTTTTACAGGTGCAAATCAGCCGCATCAAAGAACAGTTGGAACGAGCCCTGGAGGAGAATAACCACGTGTTAGCCAGCAAACACCAGGCAGAAGAGGCACTGAAGCGACTGCAAAGAGAGATAAAGGATACGCGGGAAGAGCTGGGAGACATCCAGAAACGAGAACTTGAAACCAGCCACAAAAGACTAGAACTGGTAAGAGAGAGAGAGGCATTGGTTTAAATTGTCAAATTCTTGCTTTGCAGTTCAGACAGTTTACAACATGTCTGATTTTATATCAGCGTCACCACAAAATGAAATGAAATGTGAATGAGCTTGAAGATGCATAACTAATAGTTCTAGGCCCATCTTACAGAAGGGTTTAAAGTTTTGAAATAAATTACAATATATTATGCATCCTTTATTGTATATAAATCTCCAAGTGAACTTGTGATACTAAGGATTTGGTGATGCATTAGTTTTGTTACAACAAAATGAACTGGTGATGTGATGTTTTTGTCTTTATGTATATTCTTGTTTCATGATATCTTTGTTAAACATCAAACTTCTGATGCCTGATAACCTAGACTAGCAGATTACAAAAATGCTGATTGTAAATTACTAATTTATAAATATACTCTTGTTAAATGGTTTGGAAAGCTGGACATTAGTTTTTGGTGTATTTATTTATAGTTTTTTTACTGTTAGTATACAGCATAGCAGTTGGGAAAAAAAATATTGTTTGAAGACTTTAGTCCAACCAGGTCAGGGTTGGTTGGTGATTTTCTTCAAGGTGACAATAAAATTGTAAGTAGAAAATTCTGTTTGGTAACAGACTTTTGCTATAGTAGTTAATTCATTTCTTTGCAAATAGTTTAAGGAATTTACTAAAAGGAAATGTATTTGATTATTATTATTTTTATTTTTGTTGTCATTACTCCAGCAAAAACATACACTCTCACTTCACCATAAGGAGGTCTGACACTTAAGAAATATGTATACATATGTATTTATGTGCGTGTGCGTGTTTGTATTTCAGGAAAGCAGAGTTTCAGAACTGGAAATCGATTTTGAACAGAGTCAGTCAGATCTCAAACTGGCATTTAAGAGGATTTCAGGCCTGCAGGCAGCGCTGGAAGAAACGGTGGAGAGTGATGATGTCAGTCCTCTGTCAGACAGGTGAGCAGACATGAGTCAGAGAACTCAAAACACAGATGTAGACAGGTTGACGGGCATTTTGAGATGGTTTTTTGCTTTCTTTACAAGGAGACTCCAGATGCATAATGGATTACAAAAACTACAAAGTTAGCTGGCATTTTTTTTTTCTTTTCTTTTCTTTTTTAATATTACCATTGTTTTAGGCAGAACGTTTTGTTTAAAAATAAGTGTTCACTAAAAATATAATATGCATTTTTAGATTCTGTCATTGAATATTAAAGTTCTTTTGTATTTCATTATTATGCATAAGTAATATTGTGCTTTATATTGTAAATACAAAACAAATCTTGAAAGAGTGAAAAATCTGACTGGATTTTATTTATTGACAAAAAAACAAAAAAAAAACTATAACCAATGCTCAATTAAGAAGCGGTTAAAGTAGCTCATGGTGAACAACAGTCTGATGAGGAGGAGATTAGAAACAGTGCTAGTAAAGTGTGACCGCCTCTTAGTTTTATAATTAAGACAAACCTCAAGGTTTTTGGTAAATCTTAATGAAGCTGGAAAGTAGGACTAAAGGCAGTAGTATTAAAATTGAATTACTTATGCTGGCATAAAAGCTATCTAAAAGTAAATGCTTATATTGTCATGCTCTCCATCCAAATGGACTTCTACTGCTTGTGATACATTCTCATTTTGTCCTCTGTTGTAATGTTCTCAGTGTGTTGGCCCTGATATGCTGCATGCCACTCCACTTCACAACATACATTATGCCTATTTATATTTTCAATGGAAGGTTTGGAACTATCTGTTTAAGTTTAGCAGAGTTTATTTTTTAGTTCTGAAATGTGTTAAATTCATGATAACTCTGAGAGACTTAGCAACTGCTACATTAAACCTTAGCCACATTCATTAGAAACTAGAAGCCCTCATCATCGCCATTCATTTAACCTGTTCATCCATCAGAAGGTTCCAAGAACTTTCACCTGACAAAGAAACATTTTCTTTCCCCAGTGCAGTAGGGACCTAGTATATGAGAAATGCCATCTATAGAGTTTAGATGATTTCTTTGATGGTCTGGACTAGACATAAAAAGAACTTGCTAGGTAGAATAACAGGAGTAATTTTACTACTATATTTTTGCGCATATATCCCATGGGTTATACCAGATTTTAGAAACCTCACCCGTCTTGTAAGGTGTGTATCTTAGTGGTTGGGCTACACCATATCATTTTTTACACAATCATTAGTGAGTGATTTGCTGTTTTGATTTTTGCATTGTTTTCAGATAATTTAAATTATTATATAGACAAAATTGGCTCGAATCTGTTGCATATCTGAAATTTTGTTTATGGTAGAAACAAAAACAAGATGGATGGCTACAGCCAGTCTCTTATTGTAGCCTAAAGTAAATTATTAAATGAATGAATTGATCAATCATTGATCTTTTATAGTGCTCTCTCTTACATGGATTAAATAAACTAACACTACATTAGTACAAAAAAAACTTTATTTTATTGGACACTACTTAAATACATATATTAAAAATAAAGCTTAAATAATGTTTATTCATCAAGATCTGCATCTTCTACTAGAATTACTGTCAAATACAACTTAAGCTGTCATTAGAACCAAATGCCATCTTTAAAAATAGAAATGTCCCTGAATGCTGCAAGGCACAAGTTTCCTTTGAAATTTCTGTCAACTTCATTGTTGGAAAACAACTCATTTTGCTGAAGTATCCAGCTTTGACTAATCCATTTATAACTATGTTCCTTGATACTCCTGTTCTCCTGGAGTGAATGTGTGCTCTCCACTCATCATCTGTTCATCCCATTCAGCCCGGACATAACACTTGAAAGGGTGACATACTGTTAATCCAGTGGCTGTAGTAAGCTTGTCAATTTATTCAGAATAACAGCAACATGGTTGTCTGAAGCATTGACAACTGCTTGCACTTAGGGTTACTTATGTGTAGTCATGGCATCAAAAACCAATAGCAACTTTGGTGCAAAAAAAAAAAAAAGTTGTGCTCTGTACATTATTCTGCCTTGAGCTGCTTCATGTTAGTGTTCATCCAGCCTTTCTTGTTGCAGTGGACAACAGTGCCAAATGAAAGTTTTTCATGAGGCATCTCAATTGTCTTGAAGATCACCATAGGCTTTGATTTCAGGCTACTCACAATACAGGCCAAAACCACTGTGAAATGGGTTCACTCATGTCCTGTTGTAACCAGTGCAACTGTTTTTGCTGCTCCAGTCTTGCCTACTGATTGTGTAGAATGCCAGGGGACATCAGAACTTCATTCACAACAAAGGTTTGGAAGTCATTTAGCAGCTTTTCTCAATCCTGGAGTAGACTTTGGCCAATGGTCATCTTGTACATACTGACATCTGGTTTTGCTTCATGAATTTGTGCACCTAGTTTCTGCCTACTATGAATTCAGGAGTTTTGTTTCGTGGCTGCAAGTAGCCAGGCCTCGAGTCTTATAGAAACAGTGGACACTGCTCAATTGTTTTCTCACTGTGCCAAAATCTATTTCTTCAAATCTTTTTTCAAGTGTGGCCATCTTGCTTTTGGTCCTTGTCATGAACACTTTGTTGGATTCATCTTTTCCAGTTGATCATCTTTTTCTCCATTCCCAGACTGATTTCTCATTGACAGAAAATTTGCAAATGGCTGCCATGTTGCTAGTTTCAAAAGCTTTAACAACTGTTAGCTCACAATCAGCATTGTATGATTTACATTTACGCATGATAGATTAGAAAGTGCACCAACAGAACTGTTGGTGACAGTAATCTGTGAAGCATTGTAAATGAAGAAGCAAAGTTCAGTGGCAGCTACATGAAAGCTGGCTAGTTTGAACCATTCCTCTAGAATCCTTTGAAAGATTGGAGGATATATCAAAACCTGGCAGCCTTTCATCTCTCAGGTATTTAAAAATTGAGAATTGCAAATTGAATCACTTGGCCAGATTCTAGTTGTAATCTTACCAAAAAGTCATTATTGCTGTTGATAATCTGGATTTTAAATTTCTGTACCTATTAAACTTTCACAAAACTTTGCTTATTTGCAATGCTTTTCACAGAGATTATTTTGTCACTGCACGAAACTTTGAGTTTGGTAAATTTGTTCAATAAAGTGTCAGAAGTTTACAGTATTACTCAGGGTTAGTGTTTGGTATAAGCATGGGTGGACTATATGAAATGTTTAGTGACTTCATGCTGGTATATGCACAGAAATATGGTATTAATTTTACCTGTTTACTTGAAAAATACCCTCATTGAGTGCACTGATTTAGAAAACCAGTGTGATTTCTACATTAAAACTCTCTCCAACGTTGCACATTAACAAAAGTTCTGGCTCACTGACTGGATTCTCACAGTTGTTGCCAAGGAGAAGATAATAGCCCCAAATCCTTCATGCATGGGAACAATTGAAAAAAATTTTCTTATACTAATAAAGTTATGGATTTTCACTATCTTCAGATACTTTAGAAATCGAAGTAGCTGGACAGTTTGTCAGACTTTCGTTAAAAAAGATGGTAAAATAGTTTGTTTCATCCAGCTTCTAGGCTTACAGAGAGTCAAACGTATACTTCAAAAGCTTGGAATGCCAGACTCTGAAGGGAGAGAAGAGAAAACTGGGCACCAGATGTATATAATTTGTGCTTTATTTACATCAATTGAAGTTGAAAGTAATTGCGAGTCTATATTAACTGTTAGCATAGGCAGCAGTCATGAAAACTCAACAAAACCTATTAGATGTGAAACTTTGAAGACAAAAAATTAATAAGTTTAACCTCATAGTGAAATTAAATACTCTACAGACCATTAAGATGCCTGCAAGTATACCTTAGTTAAAAGGGAGAAATTTGTAATGTTTTGTTTCCCAAAAAAAAAAAAAAGTAGAATTAATAGACATCCGTTTAAGCAACTTTCTACTACTTCTGAAAGTTTTGTTGTTTTTAAACTGGATAGATGGGAGCAATGTGTGTGTTAAGCTTTTACCACTCCTTAATTTTCAATAAAATGTTTTCTACAACTTAAGATTATTATGAATAGAAGAAATTCCCTAAAGTTGCTAATGAACTGAGTTAGTATTAAAGGGTTAACACATGTTTTGTTGTTTTTTTTAACTAGCTGTTTTAGAACAGTAAGGAACTGTTTTACTAACTTCATTTCATGTGTATACCTTAAAATTTGTCAAAATCTTTTGCTTTGAAGTATGGGGGTTTTCAGGACTCTCTCATCCTTGTGACCCTAATGTGTAGTCTGTTTAATTTATGTATGTCCGCCAAAGCACTGGGGTCCTTGGATGCTAAGAAAGCAAAAAATGGTATATTTGTGTTATGTATGTACAAAACTCTGAAGGAGATTAAGATGCTCTGCTTACATAACCTTATCTGTGAATTTTTCAGTACCCTAGCCTGTACACACCTGGACAGCTCTTTTCTTTAAAAAAACACACACTCTTAAAGAGCAAACAGTTTTCATAATTAATCATTCTTTAGTTAAAGCATCTGATTGCTAAGGATGATAGACAGAATGAGTAAATAGGTCACACTGTATTAATGCTTAGTTACATAAAATTAATTATATCCTGGCTCCAAGACCAGATTTATCAATGGAAACACTGGTCGATGATTTGTAGGAACACAGCTCCCAACTGCTGTTCTTTGACCAAAATCGCAGTTGACATTTTTCATCTCAGAACTAAGCTTACTTTTATCGATGGTTTGAATCATCCCGTGGGGCACTGTCTTCTAATACCCGTAGCTCCTCGTCGCCGAGTCCAATGACTGTCTGTAAAAAGCCCCGTTTTGAAAAATGACTGAAATCAGTTTTGTTATCACGTTCTCTTGAAGTGGATGCATGATTAAAAATAATAGTTGATACTAAATTGTGGTAACCAAAAAAAACTGTTTTGTCTTAACATTGTATGACTGCCAACATGCTTTAACTTGGCCAAATCAAGCAGTGAATAGTGTAAACTTATGTGCATTTTAGCTGTTTCTTCTTTGAATAGATGAGAGATAAGGTAGACAATCCTCATTTGGCATAGATAAAGAAAGAAAAATGTAGAAAATTAAAGTGTGTGTTATTTCTCTACATCCAGTGACTACTCTGATGATGAAGACGTTGATCTTGGTACATTCCTTGGTAACCACAGACCAGCTCCAATTGGCCAGATGGGCAGCTGCAGCAGCAGCAGTGTAAGGTCAAGGACAGCTTCAGCAGGAAGCTCAGCATCAGCTGACAATGTAAAGATACAGCTGGATTCCAGTAAGTATGCAGCATATAGTATACAGGAGAGCTATAACTCTAGTTTATCAGATGTTAATGTAACCAGGTGACAGTAGTGACTTGTGAACTTGTATATTAAATGCGTTATTATAGGTTATTTTTTTCTGATTATTCTTAAATTGCATGCTACTATTGGTGCTTCACACTTCAGATGTAAATTAAAATTGATTGACCTACCATCTCTGTATAGTGACATAATAATCTTTATATTGCCTTAGTCAGATGATATTTCATTCACTATCAAAATACTGATCTGATCCTCCTTTGTTAAAACTTTTTCTTTTTATAGGTTCCTCTGTAAATGCATGAGGATGTGAGAAAAAACAACAATTGATCTAAATGATGGACAGTAACTTTTTCTTTAATTGGTGATTGAAAACATCCACCAGCAACAAGTTGGTGAGCTTGAGGATGGCAGGAAATGACCAACACGCCTTACACTCACATGGCATAAAATTGCATTGCCATGTTTGTGGTCACCTATTTAATGCAAGGAGTGTTAACATGCATTTTTCATTCAAAGGACTCAAATTGTGTATACCTGTACATTACTGACACACACACTTAACACCTGGTTCCTTCATGTCAGCAAGGCTGTGATCTTGAACAGATTTGGTCTTTTTTTTTTTCTTTCCAATTCTCTTCCCAATTTAGTTTCTTGTCACAAAATATTATCCACATCTCTGCCTTTATCATTATTACAAAAATTCTCTAAAGTTGTTCCTTACAAACCGTATGTACCCCTATTATATATTTACATATGATAAGAAACAGCACTGTTACCCATATATCACAAGCTACCTACCTCGATGCGAGAAATCCCTGGATTCTCTCACAGGATGAAAGTCTAGGTTTGTTGGTGAAACGTGTGTAGTCTGGAGGACAAACAAAACTTAAGTTGTTGTTTACATTTTCAATACTATTTTTATTTATACATTTAAAAGTTTACTAAAATTGTTATTCAAAATATATGCAAATTGAAGGGGGTTTAATTTTTCTTGTTGATAACTAGACTTCCAAACAAAATACAGGTGAAAATTGACTAATAATAAGTATTATTTTGTTATCAACCAACTAATCTTTAATCACGCTTGCTTAGCAGCTAGAACACTAAGTTAAATAATACTAGAAGTATTTCATCAAGTGCTACTGCTAAGAGAAAATGTTCCGCTCCCTCATTGCTTTAAGAAAAAATTTTGCAACTAGTCTTAGCGAATCTGCCACAGTGAAGAGTAAACACTACTAATAAATTATGAGCTTGCAGAGAATCCAGCAAAAGACTTTCAGAATCACTTGTGTATTGTTAGAAAACCAGTCTGCCAACCCTAATCTGTTTGTTGAATCCATATTGTCTTTCCATGACAGCAGCATTT
Source organism: Nautilus pompilius (assembly GCA_018389105.1). Classification (NCBI taxonomy): domain Eukaryota; kingdom Metazoa; phylum Mollusca; class Cephalopoda; order Nautilida; family Nautilidae; genus Nautilus; species Nautilus pompilius. Next base: position 349,194 of record JACATO010000908.1, on the reverse strand, counting down.
GACAAAGCATTTTTTAGACTGTTGGTTCACCTTGAAATATTTAATGTGTTGGGTACTGTTTATAATTTGCTATAAAACATAAGCCAAACAATAGATAATGGCTGGATCCACATGGTTTGAGGCAAGATTTAATTACTCCCTTTTCTTTTTATTATTTCATTGAATTTAAGAGATGCAGGATTTAAAATATTGGAAATTGTTTTACTTATTGAACCACAACATTAAGGTATCCTAGTTTAAAAGGTAAGAAAAAGCAAACTATGATGAGCACTCTTAACTGAAACTAAAAGGTCATCAGATAAGAGATAAAAAATTTTTTAAAAAGCTGGGAATTTTCGGGTAAAGTAAATAGTTTACCAAAAATTTCACCTGACAATGTGGACGTGGATAAAGAGACACCATAACACCATTGGCTGGTGTAGATCACATGACCACTAGGGGCAGATCACATTTATTTCAGTATTTTATATTGACAATATTAGAAATTTGCACTTTATTTCAAACATAAAAATATGTGCATATACTATTTAAACCTTGATGTAGTATTGGGATTTTTTTTTTTTTTTTAAATTAAGGCACTATAACATGTTCAATATTTTTAATGTTTGTTTATCTGTGGTGAACCCTTTGCTTAGATTCAAAAAAAAAAAAACTAAGAAAATGCACCCAACCATCTAATAAAATTTTAGTTTCTATTAACCAAAAATATCCATTGGCCAAATGCGGTCTGTACCAATTATTTTGGTTGGGGGAGGGATCACTGTATTTGTAATATTTGTATTGAAAAATGACCTAATGGGAGGAGACTATTCATTACAAAATTGGCTATTAGGGACATGAAGTTCAAAGGCAACAGCTGTTTTTTTTAAGTCTCCATAGTTTTCTTTATGCCCCCCTCCACTTTTAACCACAATTATTCTATTTGCCACATTTCTGTAAATTTCACCAGGCTCTCTCCCAGATAGTTGGCATCATTCCCCCTCTGTTACTTGATTTTGTTTTGATGTCTTTGCAGATGCTTAATCTAGCTGTTGTAACCATTAACATTGTTAAAGTGTACAGCATTAACACAAGACAGATCTCTCAGCCTTGATCCTGATGTATGTTGAACAGGAAGATGGCTGCTGCAGTAGACAGGTATTCAAACCTCACTGACTCATCTTTCTAGTTCATATTAAGGTTGCCACTTTTCAAAAGAACTTGCTGTGTGATAATTTTATAACGAAACCAGGATCTGCAGCCATTTTGAAAAGAATAAACAGAAATGGCTGTGTTGTTCTGGGCGAAAGCTAATTAAAAAAAAAAAACCCATAATTTCCACATCAGTGCCAGGCCATCATTTCAGTCCTAGTCCTGCAGTGAGAGTAGATTCTACATGATGGACCTAACCACAGCTTTCTGGAGAGTATACTGCTTTGTTTTTTTACAGGTGCATAAGCTACAAATTGTCTTCAAATTTTCGAGTGGAAATTACCTAGAACTGCAATTTGTCATTGTAACAGCCAGTTCAGTGAAAGGGAGATTAGCTTCGGTCGGTCAGTGGTGGTGTTTTTTCCTTTAACCATCATTGACTTAAATTTATTTTACATGGTATCTGTAACATTGTATGTTTCATTACTTGTGGAGGTTTTAACAGATTTTTTAGATTATATTTTTAGTCATTTTTGTAATAAAAAATTAAAAATACTAAAAATTATATAATGCTATTTTATTAGAAAATCTATAAAGATAAGTGTTACATATATTATATATATAAGTTTAGCAGATATTTGGTAAAATAAACTTCGATCATTAGGAATTTAATCATCAAAAGCCATCAAGTATTACCGTGTATTCAAAAAATTGTTAAATATTTGTTGTTATGTAATATTTGTTTAAGGATTATTACATATTGTTATAGTCTACTGCTAATTTAACAACAAGCAGCTAAGGCAGGAAATTTTTCTTTGTTTTATTTCAGATTCAGAAAAAAAAATTCATCAGTGAACAATCCAACCACTTTGTTGTTCCCTCTTTTATTCTTTGCATCTCCTTCCAATCTAAGAGTTATATTTTTGGTTATTTTATCAATTCCCACATCTAAACAGGTAGTATTATTATTTCATACTCAGTCCCAGTTTTGATCATAGATGGAGGGAAAAATCTTTGCCAAAAACATTCCTCTCCCTACCCTACTCGCCTTTTCCTGTCCGAAAGGGAACCTGACCGGTATTAAAGACCACCCTGAGCCTCCCAATACTGTGGAATCTCTTCTTTTTGTCTGGAGGAGGAAAATTCTTTCTGGTTTTTCATGAGTTTTTTGTCCCACATCATTGCAAATCCTCTGACAAATACTTTTTTAAAATTTGTTTGGAGCGCCTGCTTAAATCTGCCTTCAGTTGTTTGTGGTTTTAGTTTTTTGCTTGCTTGCTTTCTAAGAAATTTTGCCACACCGTTATTTTTTTCTACAGCCAGGAAAATGCTAAGCTGTAGTGTTTCTTCATACACACATTGATGATACCGATCCTTAATCAGTGAAGTTATTAAACAATGTTTCTACTATTTCATTTGTTAACTTAAGATTCGGCAGTTCCATTTTAGTGCCAAAGGCCACACGTTTGGGGAATTTTGAGTATAGTCCATTCCCTTTTCTTGAGTTTCAGAGATGGTTTAACCATTAGCATTGCCAACCCAGCCGTATTAGTAATTGGTAGAAAACTTCTTGGTGACCACTGTTTTCTCCCTTCTAAATCAATAATCAACAAATAAAATTGGACTTTGCTATTATAGTAGATCCTGTGATGAAAAAAATGGTTAACTGATAATGAACTGATGTTTCTGACTAGTTTTCCTCCACAAAGCATCTGCAAATGTTTTTGTTTTTTTGAAATATGAAAATTTTCAGCTTTAATGGTGTGATGATGTTTCAAGATTGATGGACTTGCCTTTCAAGTTCTCTTTTTCTGAACTTGTCATCTAGATAGCTCACTGTGTTGAACCAGGTTGCAAATCGCACCAAAAACTTGTTTACTTACTGCTACTGACATTTAGGAGATCATCGAAATAAATTATTCAGATGTACCTTGTTTTCAGTTGTTTTGCTTGCTGATGAGGCAAAAATGAACATATCCAAGTAACAAAAGAAATGTGAAAATGCATGAAATAATACTATTCTATATTTAAGGATGTTTGCATACAGATAATTTCCTGGCAATTTTAAAAAATACTGATTTCGAATAAGTCACGTACTTCTACCAACAAAACTAGACCATGAGTTCCTTGCGACTACAGTATGTTAACATTACATATATGAAAGTGCTTAGCTCCTGGATGTTATCCCTGGAGTGGTTCTGGAAATGAATGCAAAAAAAACATTTATTCTACACGGACTGGATTTGGTTGCTGTGCTCATTTCACTTAGAGGACAGTATCACCATTTGTAATGCAATTTCTAATCGCCAATTATCCCAAACAGTTTGTTCTTGTATCATTAAGAGAATACACCAACTTTGTGAGGGATTAAATCTAATGAAGAGAAAGTGGAGGGGTGGGGGGGGGGGTTGTTTTAACATCAGAACCAATACAAATGTCAGTTCTGTTGTCATCCCTTGTCTCAGTATTATACTTGATGTAAGGTGAAATGAACCTTGCTTTAATGTTTATCAATTAAAAAAAAACATTTTAGATATTTTACATTTATTTTTTATAAAATTACATAAGTATTTAATAATTTTAGAAAAACAAACCTTGGAACAGTATTATCACACTTTCACGTACAGACTTAGTTACTATTGTTTGTACTCCAATTGTCATACCATGTATGCAGCCTTTCATCTTGATCCATACAAAGGAACCAAGGCATAAGAAAAAATAAAACTGCTCAATGAATGTATCTTGCTTAATTAACAATGTTGGAGCAAGTTATCAACAATATCATCACTTTTATTAAAGCACAGTTTTTAAGTTAAATGAATTCATTAATTAAATTTTGTGAGATACTCCAAGAAAATGTAAAACTGCATTCTATGGATATCCAGAAGTTGGATCATTGGAAATTTTTAGCAAGATCCAGATGAGCAACAATGTTCATTTTCCTGTTATCTAATCAGAACAAAGGAAAGATTAGATAAAATAAGGATAAATAATAAATGCCAGGTAGGTAATTTACTTTCTGGTTATTATAAAATTTTTGTGCAGAGAACCCAAGTTGTCTTACAGCTGACTCTCAGAGGGTTTCAACAGTTCTAATTTGCAAAAGCATTGGTGAGTCAAGTAATTAAAAGATTCTTAACTTGCCACAGGATTGCAGGTTATTTGTTGAGTCCAAAAGTTTTATAGAAAGATATTTATTATTTGTCAGTCATGGGTTTGCCCCTCTTTTTTTTAAATAAGTATTTGGATCTTCCAGTGCTGCAATTTATTTAAATCAGGATTTCATAATTACTACTATATTTGTTGTTTTTTTTATATATATATCCATCATTTTGTTTATCAACCCATTATTATAATAAGGGTGAAACAGCTATTTTGGTGCCTACAATTGAACATGCCTTTTTGTAGCATGATACAGAGAATGGGGGAGAAAGAACTGCAGAATACATATCATCCACCATAGTTTAATTCAATGAAACAATATTAAGACATTAAGAACTTTCCAATAGCTTAAAGAAAGCAAAACTTAATTTTTAATCAACTTAATTTTTTTCTTAATAAAAAAACAGGATTTGTAAAATAATTTTGTATTAATATTGGATACGCTATTAGATTTTATGATTGCGATATAACAACTAAATCCAGATGTATATGCATTTCTTATTGAATTTTAACAAGTTGTAAGAACCACACTGGTAGCCAGCTATAAAAGTCTGATTATTATTTTCTTCTAAAGTCTAGTCTTAAACGAGAAAACTAAAAGCTTGACATGTTTTGAAATTTTTGCATAAATACAAGTGGTTCTCTGAATTTGTCACACTATGGTACTTACTATAATATGCCTCTATCCATGCCCAACATAAACAAAGAAATCTATTACAGACACCAGAGGCATATACTGGTGATGTCTGAATCAATAAGCTTAGTTCATATAGCTTTTATACCATTAACAATGATGCAAAGTATTGATTTACTTTAAAGTATGCCACTTGTACAATTTGAAAATAATTTTAAAGTGCATCTGAACTGTCCGCAGTAAACTATTTTAATAATCTTCGTAGTTGCTGAGATGCTCAGAAGATGCAGTGTTTTTATTACGTCTATCCATTTTCATTTTGCTGTTTTAAAAGCCACCACTATTTGTATCTCAACCTGAATTTCTTAAATTTCTAGTGACAAATCTATCTTTACATCTGTTTTTGTCTTAAGTAGTCATTAGGAAATACATTTTTTTTTCTCTAGAAACTGTATATTATGAGTCGAGAATGCTTATCCCATTGGGTTTGGTAAAGCAATGTCTGTAAAATGTGTTTTTTTAAAAAAATAAGCTATTATGTACTTTGACAAAATGAAAGTTATAGGTTTTAGAAACATCCTGCCATTTAACTTTAACAATAAACTCAAAGGAAACTTGCTGTGCTTTAGCTGAGTTAACTTAGTGTTGTTGAGAAAGGAAATCAACTATAATAAGAAAGTTTAAGCAAGGTGTTTTTCTTATACCTTCTGACATCCATAAATTCTATTTATTTATTTAGTTCTTTCACCATCGTACAATACCACCTCTGATTTTTTTCTATATAATTAGCTCCTCCGACACCTATTACACTAAAGTCATTGTTGCCAGTTGCTTTTTTCTTCTTTATCCCTTTACAAACATATCTTCCCTCCAAAGAAGTTCATTGCGCTAGCCGTATTTATTTTACCCTAAACTGTCTGGTCAACACTTGATTTTAATTTGTATTGGAAATAAGTCAGTCAGAGAAGTGATGCTAGTTGTGGATTATTCTCAGACCTACGAAGTGCATTCTGTTCTAACAGACCCAATAAATACCAAAGAATTACTAGCTTGCTCCAACATGAAGCAATCAGACAACAACAATGATACACACAAATGAATGCTTTAATCCAAACTTTGCTTCGAGAGATTTTCTTCACCCCCCCAAAAAAGAAGTTAATAGAAACAAATACAACTGAAGTATTTCTGTATGGTAACCTAGCAACAACAAAAAGGAGTTCAGGCAAATGGTTTTCACTTGTATGAGAGGCAGATATGTATAATTTTTGTGCCTATCTTTCAGGATGGTTTTGATCAGATAATAGCTGCTTTTCCATTCTAACCTAACATTTGTGAGTGGGGGGGGGCAGATTTCTGACAGTTGCCACAAGTCTCATGACAGGTTTTGACCCTCTCCCCAAATAACTGCAAATGGAGAGTCTAACCTCTCATGAGCCATATTGCCTTATATCGTAACAAGTAAACTAAAGGATATTTACAGAAAAAAAACTGTTGAGGAGAACTGAAAATGTAACTTTAGTTTTCTTTACCAAGCAATTTAAACTTTCCTTTTTTTATTTATTAAAAGAAAAATCTTATATAAGGTTGGGTATTTCTTAAATATCTCCAAGACACTTGTATGCCGTATCAACATGGGATTGTGGTTAAAGCCTATTACGTACCATGACAGTACAGGTAAACAGATGTGAAATACGGGACAGAATTAATTATGAATTACAACTGTGCCGTTTTTATTAACTTTTCATTTCGGGTGGTAAAGAATCTGAATGAAAGTTTGTTTGCCCACTTCTGGAACCACCCAAGAGGATACTGTTTGTGTTTTATCTGTATCCAATGTACTTAACATTTTACTACTGGTACTTGAGGTAACGACAGGTCGTCTGCCCTGAACCCTCTTGGATGATTTACTTATTCTGTTCAAATGATGCCAAGCAAACAGGTGAAACTTCCAGAGTTGTATTCGCTTTGGTCAGGACTTCTGCATGCAATATTAATTAATTTAATTGTAAAAAAAATTTTTTTGTAATAAAAGCTAACATAGAACAAATTAAAACTTCTCACAACAGATTTATATATATATATATATATATATATATGTCTTGTGCTATAACCAGCAGCCAAGAGTACAACAAGAGATCGATCTTACATGAGAGTGGGGAAAGTTTCCGGCCGGTCGATGCTGGCCGGCTGCTGCTGCCGCCGGTCCGTCATCGTGACAGCCGAGGTCGGAAGGAGCTGATGCGGTTCCATGAGTGCCACGTATTTGTTAACCAGCCGACTGTTGTCGACCAGCTTCCCGAAGTCTGCCAGCGGACTTCCACCCCTCACTTCCGGCCGGCTGTACCGGCGAGGAAACCTGCTGCCGGTCTTCTTGGAGATGGGCTGGGTGGTGTCGACCGACCTCTCCTTGTTCACCTGCTTCAGCGTGTACACCAGCAAGACTACGAGTACCGCGACGGCCACGGGAACGATGACAACCAGCGAGATGACTGCCACTTTCTCGATGCTGGTCATGCGGACAGTTATCGCTGAAAACAGACAGACGTTTAAGAGATTAGAGCATCGACAGTACTCTAGAACAAATGGATTACTCTGCACTTCTCTTTACGATGGTCGGGTGCCCCCCCTCCATCTTAAAACAGTCAGTTCAAGCATAACTTACCTATATCAGGGAAATCTGTAGTGTCAACGGATAATTTGTTCATCACGTCCTCTGGGGGGAAAAAAAGAAAAAAAAACGGATTGCTTATTTAATATCTCATTTCACGAGTAAACGGGGGGGGGGGAGGTTAATTTCACCGGCACCAAGAGCAACAGGAGGGGTTGTGGGCCCTGCTTCGGAAGTCGCCAGGTTGAGGGCGCCGTAAGCAAGATATCTAATTAGGGTAATTAGTATCCATGCTGCTCGTTTTTCAATGATTTTCCTTCATATAGAATACCTTATCAGTGGAAGGTGATCCCAGCAGCGTAGGTACCTCCAGAAGGACGTATGAAACCATTGTTGCAGAATATCGTACAGATTGGCTCAATTCTTTTTTTTTTTTTTTAAGTTTGACTCTTAATGATATTATTTCGTATTCCGCTTCCTCGAGACACGAAGAGAGTGTAGAACCTTTTCCCGCCCAACGATTAGAGGGGAAGTCAGGTGGAAAAAATGTCTTTAGGTGCGAGTGTAGTCGATTAGATTTTAGAGAATTTGCGTCTGTGTGTGACGTCCAGGAAACCCCGACGTTAAGCACCAACACCGCTCGAAGTAACCCTGACGAATGTATTTCCCCTAAAAGCTGGGGAAATTAGGGTGGAATATATGTGGAAGCGACCTGGCTTTATTATCAAACCTCGCCGGTTTGATCCCTGGGTAATTCCCTAATCGAATCCCATCTTAAGATTGACGACTTTTAGTATTCTGATTGACTGATGCTTAGCGACAGGTAGGCTTCTAAAAGCTGGAGTTTCTGCCGCGAAGGTATTTCGAGATATATATATATATATTATAATAACACCTTTAGAGAAGCGGCGTGGCCTAACGGGTAGCGAGTTAGCTTGTGAACCGGAGGGTTGCGGGTTCGATCCCCGGTGGGGTCGGAGGTGCGCTCTGCTGCTGACATTCACTTAGCCCCTGCCAACTCGCACTGGGCCAGCACGGCAGGGTTTGGCCCATAACTCAGATTGTATGTCCAACGACGGACTTCAACTGGCTGATGATGACTGACGACGAAGCGACATGTTTTCTGTCGACTTCTCTTTACGAGTCTAACTGCCAGCAGAAAGGTCTTTAAACGTGACAAATAATACGCTATAATGTCGAGATAATGACTCATTTGGACCATTCATTCGGGAGAGACCGGATATGGTGATTAAGAACCAAGTTAATTTAGTCACTTGTCTGCATTATTCGCGTCGCTGAAATTCACGAACGGGGCTGGGCGGGCAGCCTCCTCCACAGTGAACCGAGCGTCGTCTAACCGGAGAGAAACGAATCTCTAATAAGACTGTTAAACTACTAATAATGGTCAATGTTCCTTACTTAATCCTGTTTTAAAGTTTGTTTATTAAGTTATTTGATACTAATGGTCAATGTTCCTTACTCAATAAACAAACTAACTTTAAAACAGGATTAAGTTTTTGAAAATTTGTATTAATTACAGAATAAATTAAGAATGCAGCATAGAAATGTATTATTATTATTATTATAAATTTGTATTAATTACAAATTAATACATTTCTATGCTGCATTCTTATTATTATTATTATACTCTCTCTCTCTCTCTAAAAAAAGAGACTGATGGTGATATTTTAGACGATGATATCAAAATTCTGGCGATCTTACCTTCATCCTTCCCGTTTTCAACTCGCAGACTAAATGTCAGCTGATTGCCGGTGGGTGAGGAATAATAACCAATCTGAATCGTAGGTCCGGACGATAAGTAGACACCTGGCTCACTGCTGCCACAGTATTGTTGATCGTTACTCCTAGCATACAGTTAAAAAATAAAACAGTTCAATGTTAGCAATTTCACTCCGACCAGATAAAATGTTCTTTTAGTGGTTAACATCTACAATCTCTGGAGATTCTTCAAAATGGCCTGTTTAGACAGCTCTCGCACGTGTTGGTTATTATGGTTCATAAGGCCAGCAAAAAGTTCACCGAATTATCTCTACAAAGCTTCTTTGACTCGTTTGGAAAATTGGCGGTTTTTAGATGCTAGTATAATATGGTAGGTTGGTAGTAGTATTAAGCTTGCAAATCTCTCGCAGACTAACTTCGTTACTCGCCCAGCCAGTCGGATGGCGCTAACTTACACGCGCAAGGGGCTAACATTGCGGACAGAAATAAACCGAAGAAAATTCTCCTTACCTGTTTGTAATGTCGGTGATGTACAAGAAGCTACCTGTACAGTTTTCTGACTCTGTTGACTTGAAATCTAGGAACTGCACTGCCCAAATATCCTTTTCTTTCCTTGTGAATAGCCAAGTAATGTTGGAATTCGGTCGTATCTTACTATGCGTGATGATCCCTGATGCCGTGTATTTCATGTACACCTCTGAAATAACATGTCAAATACGTCTTATACTACTGGTGTTATTAAAACTAATAATTATAGTACCCTGGCATAACGCCTTTCCTTTTAGTTTACTGTGGTTTAAAGGTTGACTTGTACCTGTACTTTAACAGGTTAATGGAGTTATATATATATCAGCTGTTAAAAGTACGCTAACCCTAACAATTCTAAATCTAAAGGTGATCACACTTATAAACGATAGTGAAATTAAAATAAACCCCATATACCTTTCTTTGTGAACTAAGGCCGAATAATTAGTCGACTGTTACAGGTAGACATTAGTGTGGAGGAATACGTAAAAAAGTTTAACCGTATCGTTGATGCCGAATCCTGGTTTTCGTTCATTCAAAAGAAAAAAGAAAAACAACAACAAAGTTCCGCCAAGCGCAGGACCGAATCGGCGCGTGGCGTCGAGGAACATTAGAGTGACACGTGACTTCCCTAAAATACCAGAGCGCGCGAAATCCATTAGGGCATTTTAGCTTGCATCACTTTGTCCTTTACGAGCGCATTAAAGCAGATTTAAAAAGAGGGATTCCGACGCCCAAATTGCTACACTACATTTTATCCGATCAGTTGTCTAATCGCGTAGAGAGAGTTTGTCTGAGGTCCGATATCCTTTAAAATCGAGTGGGAGTCGAGGGAAATCTAGCGATTCTCGAACACGTGGGGAAGGGGTCAAAGAAAGAGGAGGAGAGGGCAGACACGATGGCGACTGACCAGTTTAATGAGCGACGAGGAAGAATAGTGAGGGATCGGCGGTGAAATGGCAGGATAATCTGATATCGTGGGCACCGTCACAGCACGCAGTGCGATGTGTGGAATTGAGAGAGAGAGAGAGAGGTGTTAAGTTGCAGGCGAGTGATGGTGGGGAAAAGTGTGACCTTCCTTCCTTCTGCGTGTAGAACCAACCGTTCGCCACAGTTAGAAAGACCTTGACCAGGTTCTATGTAAAATGAGGATCGGGTTCGGTCGCGATTCCTCTTCACATCTGCTGAAATCGTTTAACGGACAGATTAGGGGAAGAGATAGTGAGTAGGTTTGTCTGAATACTGAAAGGATCCAATCATTTATTCTTTTTAAAATTTAAATATTCTGAAATAAAGCTCCTTAGTCTTCATTAATAAAGCTTCTTTTTTTCTCTCCATTTGTATTAACAGCAAACGTTAGATGGACGAGAAATCTTTTAAGTCTCCACCTACTTCAAGCCACCTGTCTAATGCATTTATAATACATGTAAAACCAGTCTCTTCTGTCGCCTGCACAGTTTCAAGCTGTGTCTCCCCCTCTTGAATAGTTACTTCGAAATCTAACAGCTTTGTTTTTCATAAATCTAATTTCAAAACAGTAATACTTCTAGTGATTAACAGAATCCATATTTCTTCCCTCTCGCGAAGCCATTTCGTTTAATGTATTGGCCGATGTCTTGATGAAAACCAGCCTTCCTTGTGACAAAACTTCTTTACATGTATTCACTGATTCAATATCGATATCATTTGTCTAAACTGGAAGTAGCACTGGTCCCAGAGCAGAGCCTCGGAGCACTTGTAGCGAAATTCGGTACATTTTAAAGCGACACAGTGTTCGATAAACGATTAAACGAACCACCAAGGCAGCTAGTTTCGACTAGGGCCAACAAAACATTTCCTTAAAAGGTAACAGAGAAATAACATCGAATACATTTTCTAAAACCAGGCTGTTGGTAATTACTCTTTTACTGCCCCTATCTTAATCAAAAATTGATGTAACACTAGTCCTTTTAAACGAAAGAATCAGAAATTGAAGTATTACGCTACTAAATTGGAACTGGAAAAAAAAAGATTTGGTTTCTGGAGGGAGAGAGACGGGAAATGTGGCCAAGGGATCTGGAGAAGACGATCAGATTCATCGCTAGTTGTGGGATGACAGTTTAGCGGCGATCGCTAAGAACAGCAGCAGCAGACAGACAGATTATCTGTTGTTAACAGAACGGAAATAAAGATCTGAAATAGTCGCATTAAAAAGGGATCGCGGCAGTCGAACTAAATAATAATAATAATGATTATTATTACGATGTCTAAAGAAAAGCAACAAGCAAATGAGTAGACAAAACTACTGACAAGTTGCCAGAGAATGTGTAGATTTCTGTCACGTGCTTGTTTGGTATTGTTCAGTCTACGATCGAGTCAGGAAAAGGTGGTAAGTCTGTGCATATACCTCGTCAAAATGTAAGGGATCCGAAACGAGGTTTTATCAGCCTAATAATCTTTAAAACACACACACGCACATTCTACAAGGAAATTTTGGTAGTTTTCTGTGTTTTTATCGCAATAATTAGAAATAAAGAGATAATAGTTTTACGTTTGCTTCAAGATATCCCCCCCTTTAAACTTTGCTTTTCAAGGTTCTCCAGGTGGAATAATCTAGCAATAACATCGCCGATAAACTCAAAAGCAGCAAGCAGACCGTAGCAATTCGGCCGACCTGCGAACGTCTTGCATATCAAGAGGAAGCAGGGTATTTATTTTCATTTCTCCGCACCCACTAAGGAAAACAACAACAACAAACAGCTGCGCCATGACTCAGAGAAAAAGCCCAATTGCTCCACCTGTAAATAGCGAGTGGGGTCAACTAAAACAGGGTAAACTGTTATTATCAGTGAAGTTCGGTCGGTTGGCTGTAGAAGAACTGCGTTGTTTGAAATCAAGGTTTAGCGCAGATGGATTCCAGAGTACAAACGACAGCCATAACCTCGATGTTAAGAAGAGGAGACGCTCCCCTAACTCTGCTGATTGAATCGTAATCGAGGCCGAGCCAGGAAGTCTGGCCCCTGGCGGGGCGGCGCGGCGGCAGCTGTCTACTGAAGCCCGAGACGAGGGGAAATCACGGAAGCGCGTTCAGATGTAACTGTGAACGAGCGGATTCCTGGTCCAGACGGTTCAAACCACTCAGGCTTTTGGGTGAGAAAGGGTTATCTTGCTACCGTGCACAGCTTCATCCCGTATGATAAGCTCATCAGATCCTCTAGTTAGTCACAATTTCCTGTTCGGCTTCAGTCAGCCAGCTCCACTCCTGCGTCGTCAACATGTCAGAAGCGACAATACTGAAAGACCTATTCCTTCATCAGGCCTAGCGCCAGAACTTCGCCGCAGCTGCTGTAGTGTCCATTCCGAACACCAGGTGGCTCTTCTCCGCGTATACAGAGACTGCTACAGTACATAATAGTTGCTTCCTTTCCCACATTTATGTATTGCCTCTGATTAAATTTTAAAATCACTTAAGTCCCAGATTACGAAGCTTGACTCTTGGAAAAAGTATTAGTGTTGTCGCCATATTACCCCAACATGGCGTATCCCCCTCCCCCGGGTCTCGTTTCGGAATTTGTTTATCCGTGTAGATAGTTCTGATGTAGTGTCCCAGAGAAATAGTTCGTTTTCGATCAGACCCCTCCCTTTAAACTAAAGAAATCATATTGTGCGTGCGTGTGTTCTGTTGATATACTACTTTCTGGAATGCACAGTTTTTTTTTTTTAAACAAAAAACAAACACGTGATTCTGAACGGCTATCCCACCGCTTCTGTTTGCTAGGGTATAGCGCGCTCCCTTTATGAGCCCGCCTGACATTAGTGAGGGCTGGACCAAATAGAGACCGACTAATGAGGACCGTGGCCACTGTCGGCAGAAACTTCTCTCCACAAACACTACAGGGTCACTGCCCGGCTACAGCTTTAATTATAACTAAATATGATTGTTTGCATTCGTGAAACTCGAAACTGCCGTTTCCACAGCAACGCAGCAATTGAGGTAATAGGCACCGTAACCTACAGTCCTAACGAGCTGCTTTCGGGTCCGATAACAAAAGGAAGTTTGATTTTTTTTTTTAAAAAAGATTATTATTTATTTATAAAGCAACGTTTTTATGGCTAAACATTCACTAATGTGACGATGTGCTAGCCGACCTTTTTTTTTTTGTCACTATTATTATGATCTATTCCGTTTCTATACAGAGGGACTGAAGTAGGGACCCTTCTCGAAGCGTGCCGAGTGTTGACGAGATCGTGGTGCGATCCGGAAATTCCTTATATCTATGAAGCATCTTGCATATTCCATATTCATAGGGATAACTAGAATTCAATTATTAAACTAACTACTCTGTAGATGACTTCAGAACAATAATAAAATTTGTGATGCACTCTTTTTTCATTTAACGTTTTGCAGTAACCGACTTTGGCTGGTTACTATGATGATATACTGAATGACACGTGACCTTCGTTTAGTCAAAAGAGAGATAACCTATCCATCCGTACGTGGTGTTCATCTTTTGAATTCTCTACTTTTTGATTTGTTCTATAATTTCTGAAAAGCCTCCGTCGCTACAAACAACAAAATTTTCGTGAAGTCTTTAACAAAAATAACACGTCCCAAATTTCCGCAGGCTCTGTAATGACATAATAGCAACAGAAATGGTTCAGCTGGAAAAGTTCACCGACTCGTGTTCACAAGAAGTCAGAACTAATGGCGAGCCCATTTGAGAACGGATCTGCAACCGTGCGGTGGGTGACCATGTATCGCAGAAGGCCGACATATCAAATACCAAACGTACTCCCATCTCTCTATCTATAGTGGCCAAATTGTTCCCCTAATAATGGCTTGCGATGGTAAAAACCGGTGAGAGAATTTACCACAGTTTAACCCAACGATTACTCATTTAAATTCCTGCAATTCTAATTTTCTGTAACGTCAACTTTGGAAACTGCCGATTTTAAAGATTTAAATTCAAATTTCTTTTCATTACGTTTTTCCAACGGTGATTCCGTCGCCGGTATATTACACACGGTTTTTGTATATTAAAAAAAATTTTCTGGACAGCAATAGTAGCAGTAAACCAAATATCAATCAGGAAAGGAAAGAAAAACGACGTACTCACCAGGAACAGATTTTCCAAACAAAGCTGGCAGGCAAATGAAAAACACTAAGAATTCTTTCTCCATGTCTGGAAGAAAGGCATTAAAATTCGCCAGTTCTTTTCTCGTGTCAGGTCTTACGGAGAAGCAGCTCGGCTATGACCCGCCTCAGACGTATACCAGAATAGTCTTTTCTTTCTCTTTCTCTCGCCAAACTCTCCGTTTCGATCACCATCTAGTCTCAGCTTCTATATCTGATGAAGATGCACACTGACACACTTCCTGGTTGTACAGCCAATGGGTCACAGATCCAGTTATTTCCTCTCCTGACAGACTGCACACACTGAAATCTACTACTCGGAGGAAACCATTTGTTCTATGAGGAGGGGTGGCAAGATAGAAGCGGCAAAAAAAAAAACAGAAATTTTATTTTTAATTGAGGCCGTGTACGTAAATTGGTTAACTGCTTTCTGATAATTATTCTGTCGTTTTACCCCGAGGATAAATATCTAGGCGATGATATTATGTTAAAAAAATTTTTATCCTTTCTTAATCGTTTGGCTTCGTTGTTGTACAAGATAAAATTTAAAAAAAAAATTCTAAAGGCTATTTTTATATTCTAGTTTTAATTAATTAAGGCTACACTCCAATAAACAAGTACTTAACTAGCTATGCTGACAAGTAACTGTCTTTTCTTTGCTGTTTTTTTTTTTTCCTGTCGAAAATCGAAGGTAAAACCGATATATATATGGATAGGAAAATTCAAGTCGCCGATTGTGTACGTCATTGTCCTATGACGTCATTTCCGGCTATTGTGAAAGTCAGCATTCTCCGGATGTTTCGCAGAAACGAGAAAGGAAAAGTTCGCTGAAGCTGTCGGGCGCAAGAAGCCATCTATGGCGGCGGTCAATGTAAACATTACTACCGTGAATTGTGGGAAATATAACCGAAATGTCATCGTGAACTGCTTCAGTGAGATTTTGCAGACCACCATTAAACGAGTGGAGGATCTGTGCACTGGTTCTGAGTACTGCCAAATGATGGACATACTCTTTCCGGGCAGCGTTAATCTGAGAAAAGTGAAGATGAAGGCCGAGAACGAACGAGACCGCCTCGGCAACTTCAAAATTCTCCAGAGTGCTTTCGATCAGCTTGAAGTTACAAAATCCTTCCCGGCGGACAAAATCATCAATGGAAAGCTTTTGCACAACTTGGATTTCGCAAAATGGTTCCTGATGTTTTTTACTGCGAACTTCGACAGGCACCCTTATGATGCGGAAGGAATGAGAGCTCATCACTCCCCGGTGACGGAGCCAATTCAGAAATCAAAACGGAAATTTCCGATATCGCCGACGAAGAGCACGCGGAAGCAGGTACAGCTCGACATGAATTTAACAAAAAGATGCAAGTTGAAACCGACTGTTACCGTCTCCGAGCCGCTCGTGGGGAAAGCAGGCCGCGTTTTGGGAGCATACAACGACAACAAACCAGCTAAAGCACCGATGAAAAACAGAAATAAATCAAAACTCGTGGCGATGCGGTCGGAGGTTGATTTCGCACAGGATGTGGTCGCAATGACACCGGAATGCACACCCAGGGAGGGCTTCTATGTTGCGGATGTTCAAGATGGGGACGTAGCAGAGTTGAAGATGTTGGACTTGGCAGAGTTCGCGTCCAAAGACAATTTAGTGGGAGCACCGATAGAAGCTTTTCAGTCTGCACGAGGTCCGCAGTCGGAGGAGCATAGGGCTTCTGCTGTGTCCTGTCTCGAGTCAGAGAGAGATGAGGCGGAGATGAACAAGAAAGGGACGCTGGAGAAGTATTTGAACAAGGCAGCAAAAGTGGAGACGTTGCCGCCTACAACCAAAGAAAACATGCTGATGAGGGTTTTTAAAAACGTGTTTCGCCAACAGAATGAAAGTGAAAGTTCCGTGGAAATGGCGGAAGAGAGTGAGACTCTGCTCACGCTGTCAGAGAAAAAATTCCTAGAAGAAATTGAATATCAGGAGCGGCTGATAAACGAGAACGCGGAGCCCTGGAAAGATGCGCGTCAACTCCGAGTGCCCGCAGAGATGGTGGACTCCTCTTGCCAGACGAGCGCGAGGAAAGAGGAAGCCAGGCAGCTTGGAACAGGGGGTGAGACAAAGCGGGTAGATGCCGCAAGTCAAACGAAAGTCTTGAGAATGGTGGATCGTGCGACTCAGACGACGATGACCATGAACGACGTGTGCGTCAGGAAGCATTCGGTCGACAAAAGCAGCCAGACGAGACTCCTGGGAGTGACCGACGACGGTGTCGCTCCGCCCGCAGGTGATTGTCCGAAAACGAACGAGAAGCGAGGCAGGTCTCGTCGGACGGTAAGCGACGCGCTCAATGGGTTTATCGTCGGCCAGAACAACGATAGAATGACCTCGATAAACGACACGATCTGCAAGAAAATGCTGAAGTTAATACAGCGAAACAAACGCCTCACCTACTTGAACTCTATCGTTTGTAAGGACTACCACTTCCTCTTCTACAGACTCAAAGAAATCGAAACACTTTGCAAAAAGTACGAGTACGTCGCCAATCCCATGCAGAAGTCTATCACGGACATTCTATACGCTCGGTAACAGATTGGCAGACGGCACCGCTGTAGCGCAGAGATTCTTCTTCAATAAATGGATTCGTCGGTATTTCGTTCGGTATCTCTGCTTCAGAGAATTAAAATCTTTAAAGGAATCTTCTACTTGACAATTTTGGTAGTTCTTACAAAAAAAAAAAAAAAAAAAAAAAAACACTTTTGTCTTTGGATGGCAGAAAGTCCTGGTTTATTAGCAAGGATGGGAGATTTGAAAATCATTCTTACCAAATATCTTCTTGGCAATACTTTCTTTCAACATATAATTTTCTAAATTAAAAGGAAAGTTCTGATAGTTTCCAGACCATAACAGAAATCGTCTAAAATAAAATGGAAAATTCTCGTTGCAAATGACACCAGTTATTTTTCCATCTATACAACGTTAGCTTCACAATTTCTTCGTCTATTAGAGTTTAGAAATTAAAAGTTGTGCCGTAAACTGTCAACATTACCGTGAGACAACTCTGGTGAGAGGGGCGTAGAGCCGCGGTTATCCCCGCTAGACAGCGCTGCCTGTCATGAATCGCAAAAGGCCAGGCACTCCCGACTTTTTCAGGAAAATCTCTACTAAAACTTTATTTTTAGATGCGGTAGGAAACCCCCACAACTAGCTGGTGATGAACGAGAGAGAGAGAGAGAGAGAGAGAGAGAGAGAGAGAGACAAGCTAGGAAGGTAGTACGGTGAAATGAACCGAACCCGACTGGGAATCGACCCCAGGCTTTTAGACTTGGAGCTAACCACTAGGCCACAAGTCACCAGAACTTAGAAATTAGTCAAAGGTTTGAATTTTCAAATATGTGTACAAATTATTAAAATGTATAAACGACAGACACACACACACACACACACACACACAGTGGATGCAATAATTATGATTACACAAAGTTTTCCTTAATAACTCTACACAGGTAATATCATTTAGGCAACGCCATTAATGATAAACAAAAAGAGTTTACTAATAATCAATTCAAAAATGTTGACACATTATTTATGTTCTTGGCTTCAGCCTTCAAAACTGAGGCAATAGTTCAATCGATTTCTTTATGCTGTTTTTCATTGAACATGATTCCTGTGCAATCTCCCAGAGATGTTTCAATGATGTTGGAACATATTTTTACTGTTTATTTTTTAGTCTTGTCAACAGATTTCTGAGTGGATTAAGGTCTGATGACTACTGAGGGGGCCAATCCATAATTTTCAATACATCTTAGTTGTCTTTACTCTTCAAATAGTTCATGCGTACCTTGGATTTGTGTTTCCGACCATTATCTTGTTGGTACCAAACTTATCCCCTGGATATGACATGATAAATAAGGATGAAGTGATATTTCTCTTTATTTTATTAATCTTCATGACATCGCCAACTCCTGACCAAATAAAACAGTTCCATATCACGATGACACCACCTTTATACTTCAATGAAGGTTTTAGACACTGCTGCAATAGTTTTTCATCAAGCCTACGTCTCGAATCTTGCCTTTTGTGTACTTCACAATTCTATCTCAGACTTATCCGTACACAAGACCTTCTTCCAGTCTTCAATTATGAAATTCTATTTTTAAAATTTTTTTGCACACTGGAGCCTTTTCTGAATTTTCTACTTTCTTAATAATGATTTTCTTAAAGTAAGTCTCTTCCCTAGAGGTTTTCTCGAGCTAGTCTCCCTCTGATGGTAGCTTTGCTGACTGGAACAGCTATATTTAAGTTCACCTTATTCATGGTCAGAGTTGCAGTTTCCTCTCTATTATGCAAACTAGTCAGACGAATAAATCGATGGTGGCTCATCTGGAGCGCGCCCGTCTCGTTCGAAGCAACCTGCACGTTCACGAACGATTCTCAGTTGACTGATTGGAACCCTGAACTTTCCAAAAATACTCAGTTTGGATAATCTACTTGTACTGAAACTCGCTCGCAGCGATTTTTACCAATTCCAGCGATCTATGGCCAGAAAGGGTGGCGGCATCTTTGGCCCGTTCTGGAGAGGCAGGTACAACTGCAGACTTTGAGCAACCCACAACATCGATTATGTTCTTCTTATTCTTTCGCTCTACCCCCACTCATTGCACAGATAGTCGGGCGTACACCTGAGCGTTGCAACTTTCTTTGATCAGAAACTTCATTATTACGCGCTGCCTCAGGTGTACATTCACTCACCATCTCGCAAGGACTCAACTTTGGTGATGACATATGAAACAGAGGTTCAGACAACGTGATCCCGTCTGTAGCTAACACCTAGTTAGGTTAATACACGAATGTGTTGGTCTACTCTCGTATGCCCCACTTCTGATGTGAACTACTGTTAATTTAAAATACGTTAAATTAGATCGTTACTTGTCGGTTTTAATGTGTTAACTTGGGTTCATATCTTGCACGCTCGTGAAGGTGTGTGTAGATAAGCTACATATCGTTTTGTAGCGAGTGCTTTGGCATACGTTATGCAAAACCTACCTTTTTAAAAACCATTAAATGGGCATTTGTTTTAGGGTGCTGAGTTAAGCGGGGGTAGAAGAGATTTTCGTGCCATTTCGCTTCACGAGGTTGGGGATGGACACGGCAAATGAGCACGCGGTACGACGATGGTTTGCAGAGTTCCGATCAGACGTCAGCCTGAAATTAGCATAGCGGACGTCCTTCCAACTGTGACGACGACCGTCTGAAAGCCTCAGTCGCAGCCGGTGAATGTCAAGCAACAGGTATATAAGAAGTAAATTACCGGCAGTGGTAGAAGGCGCGATCAGGTTAAATCCTCAACCGGTGGTGTGATTGGTAGCTTGATGATCTAGTTTTGTTTCTAACCTACTCTGTTTACACTCGTATAATCGGCCGAGGGTTGTGCTTGACACTTCCGGGAAGGGACGAAAAATCTCGAGAGCGAGTGGACGGACAAATCCGCTTAACACCCGAGAGATAAGTATTTACTTCTTAAAAAAAAAAAAAAAACCCTGCGTTTGCTCACGAGAATGAAATCGCACTCCCAACCGGCGACGAGCCTGCTTCTGAGTTTCCTGATCTGGGGGTGCCACGCCCGAGATTGTGATATAAAATATCGACAGATTCTAAACCACTCGGCCTGTGCCCCCAGGTCGAGAATGGTGAAAAGGGCACCGCCTGTGTCCGGCAAAGATATCGAGGAGATTCTGGAGTATCACAACAGCGTCAGATCGGCTGTCTCTCCTCAGGCTTGCTTGATGTTTAAGATGTACTGGGACCAGGAACTGGCGTCTGTAGCTCAAGCTTACGCAGAAACTTGCCCTAACGACCATGAAAAATTATCAAGGCAAAGATCAATTCCTGGACGTTTTCTATCTGGTCAAAATTTGGCTTGGGGTTATCCAGGCTGGAGATCAGCTATGCAAGGTTGGGCCGATGAAGTTAAGGACTGGAATTATATTATGTCCAAACGGGGAGCCGTAGTTGGGCATTACACTCAGATGATATGGTTTGATTCTTCAAAGATCGGGTGTGGCTATGCTGTCTGCGAACGTAAAACCTATGTTTGTAATTATGCTCATCCTGGTAATGTTGGAAAAATGAAGCCTTACAAAGCTTGTGCCAACATTTCACCACTAAAAGACTGCAGGGATAAATTTTGTTACAATGGAGGGAAAATGGATAAAAACTGCAAATGTAAGTGCGCCTCAGTTAAAAAGTTCTATTTAAAGGACTGTCTGCTGAACTGTTCGTACAGTGATCCAAAGTACTGTGGTACTTCATTTGAAACAGAGGATTGCGAGCATTTCATAAATGTGCCAATAAAATGTCCTAATATGTGCAAGACTTGTCCATATGGTGATGCTAAAAGACTTGTTTCTAGAACTCCCCCTACTTCAGGAGGCAGTTTCAAACATCTACAATGTTTCTGTATTCTTTTTATGCTTGTTGTGAAGATGTAGGAAGTTAGGGGGTGAAGATGATAACACGAATTTTCTCCTACATGACTGGATTGCATTCCATCTTTGCAAGGTACCTCTTCCTTAACATATTTTTGATTAATTTGCATTACAAAGATTAGAGTTGTATCGGTTTGAAATAGATTCAGCTGTTAAGATTTGAACATTTTTAATAGATGTGTAGAATATGAATAATTCCTCTTATTATTTTTGATATTTTGACTAGAACATGTTTACTTATTTAATAACTGACTCTGAAATGTTTGCTCACAGCCATTTGGTGATGTTTTTTTTAAATAAAACAAGTGAAACTTTTCCAGAGATGTCACACTCATTTGCATTAAACAAATGCTTAGAAATGATTAAGTAAATATTTTAATATCAATACATACATTGCTTTTGGTCTCATGGCATTGCCTATCAATATTTGAAAACAAATCAAAAGTTTAAATAACTGTTGAAATTAATGATAAAGTTATTACAAACAGTATCTTAGTTATGGAGTATATTAAAGATCCATCCATGCTAGTTGATTCAATCTGTTTACAAGGATATATTTTCCAAAGATTGCTGATGCCAGAGAGTGCGTAACTTTTGAATGAGATATTGATGCTAAAGAGAATTTGCACGAAGAGTATACAGAAGCCACAGAAAACTTTGCAAAAATATAAATACCATACCATCTGATTCTTCAAGCAGAACTCCACCTTGAACACAACAGTGAATGTGCAACAAATATAGATAGAAAAAAAGATAGCAAGGTCATTTTTGTTATTCTTCTTATTTCTGTCATATTGTATTAGATGAATTATGAAAACAGGAATTGATTACACACTAGTAAACAAATATTTGTATTTTATTACTACAATTGGCAGTCTGCTGTACTTAGCTCTCTGATGCATTTGCAAACGAAGAATGAAAAAAAAAATGCTCATTGTTATTAATTATATCGGCTTACAAGCCAGCTTAGATTATATGAACACAGCCTGCCAGTAGGGAACTTAGTGGTGGTGTGTAGCAGTTATAAAAATGTTTTTGTGCTATCACGTAAATCAGACTGTTACCCAAAATGCTTAACTCTAATGATACACTTTACATCTGATTTATTAGCACAATTTTTAAAATGTTACAGCATTTATCTATAAGTCAGGAGGTATCAGTAACATCTGTTAACTCAGTAAGCTAGACTAATAGAAAGACAAAAAATCAGATTTAATAATGGTGTAAATTTAATTTGATTAATATAGAAGAGGTTAATATAAATCAATTTCCACTTTGTGAATTTGCAGATCAAATATGAATTCTCATGCCGCACTACAAAATTATAGAAAAATGGTGCAACATGTTACAATATGCAAAATACAGTCATAAACTGTGGGTGTTATCTCAGGACTAATATGTTTGTTTGTTTGTTCGTATACTGAACTGTACAATTGTTTAATATGACAAAAAACTTCAGAACAAAAAAATTTAAATATTTACTGTAGGAAATGATATATTGTTTTTACTTCATCCATAGTGCAACACAATGAGATTCTTTATATTAACAGAATAAAACTATTTTGCTATAATCAACAATATAAACAGCTTACCTTTATTTCACAATTTTTGTAATTGTCTCATTGGTTACCTTCATATTCAGTAGAGATTTCTTCATTTCTGTAATTACCTGTAACATTAGTGGGAATGTGTAAAAAAACAGTATATATATATATATACTTTTATTTAAAGAGTTTTCATTCCAAAATATTAAAAGTGACAATATGTTTTCAGATTAGCTTAGTTGGTTGCTAAGCTCCACCACAGCGTTCATTCATGCAGTTGTTTGTATTTCTGTCAGAGTATGCAAAAATAACATTATTAAGATAGTAACCAATTGATCTGTATTCCTGTCAGTGTATGCAAAAATAACAATATTAGGATAGCAATCAATTGATCTATCTACCACAAAAGTTGACAAATGTGAAGTCACAGATATATAAGAATGGAATATTTGCCAGCTAAGAATATTAACATATAAAATAATTTAATAATTTAGTTGAACAGATAAACTAACTTGCTAAAGCTGTAAGAATTAAAGATCTGACATAAAGATGTGCAATGCTGACATATTGCCTGTCAGAGTAGGCTTTGTCACCAGGTGGTAGCTTTCACTACCTTCATCCAACTTAGTTATAAAATGGCAACATCAGAAATGTGATGATACTGCATTATTTATGGTGTTGCTAAAACTACACCAAACAGAAAAGAGAAAGACGAGTGGTCATGTGCCAGTTCTCTCTGCTGTACTGTGAGACATTCAGTTTAGGTTCACCTTGCTTTGTTTTTTTAAAAACAAGGACAAGACTCATGCTTTGACAAGCTTATTTTTATATCTTTAGAAATATTCAAAACAAAACCACCAGGAAAAATATCATTTACAACATTTAACTTTACTCCTATTCTCTAGTTTAATAAGTACAGGTGATGCCATCATAAATGCCTGTCTGAGACAATGTAATAAAAACGTGAAAATAATTTACTGTTGTCACATGCCAATGTTTACAAGGGAGACAACTCTGATCAGGAAATGAGTGGTGTGGTCATCTAATAAGTTGCCAATCAAGTGTCACATAGAGCCTGGGACTTCTAACTTTGGCAAGTAAAACCCTCCTAAAGCTCTTCTTTTTTTAGATGTGAAAGAAAATTCCTGAACTTGGCTAGGAAAAGCACAAGTTGTTCCCACAAAGTTCAGTTGGGCCCCAGGCCTTTAACACTATTGCTTAGTTATCTGGAGCATACATTTAAAATATAAATAAATGCAGGAACTGTTACAACAGTAATTTTCAAAAGCATTAAGAGTAAATTAATTCTCACCTACTGCATTACAGTATTTACATTTGCCAATAGTTTAAAAAACTTTTCCACAATGCAACCATGAATACCTGTTTATAGAAGTTAGTAAAATGTCCACCAATCTTCAAAAGTGAATGCATGTAGGTGGAGAAATCATTCTTGTTTAGTATGATTTTTTCCCAAGCAACTTTATTTTTTTTTTCCTAGTATTTTTCATCTGCCATATTGAACTGAAAATTCAAAAGCAATCAGAGTTGAACATAAGAGTAAGCTTCTTCTGTCAATATAACTCGTTTTTCAAAGTTTGTTTTTTTTAATGTGCATTATATCTTGGTTGACAACTTTTTCTGTTTCACATCTATTCTTCCAAATATAATAATAATGAAGATTGCTGTTGTCTAGTTAGTTTGTTCAAGATAGATACACAGCAGTTTCTAGATGCAGATATTTACCTTGCTACACCAGTCCCGTCAAAAGACTTTAGCAGAAATAGTAAATATAAAACTCAACATAGATTCAGAATCTGAGAATTATAGCTTGATTTTCTATACAAATCATGTTTGGTTGATCAAAGAATTTTTTCTTACAACCTGTGAGCCTTTAATAACTAATGTAGGATACTGTCAGTGAAGAATGGACAGATCTATCCTGAAGAGTACCGCTGAATCTGATTAAAATGCAAACATTTTTCCTTTCTTTGTGCCTTACAATCAGCCACTTAATGTCTCAATGGATATAACTGGAAAGCAGTCATGTTAGGTGTTAGATCGATTTTTGTTGAACTAAACAGTATATCCCAAATATTAAAATAACTTGCTTATCCACTGCATACTATTTAATAAAATCATGCTTTACAAAAGAGTTATTGCTACTTTGAAGTTTTTTTTTTGTTCTCTTTTAGTTTAGGTTATTTGTTCCAGCTTAAAACAGTTTTGTTGTTGTTTCTTTTGCCGTTTAAGTAACTGATCGTTAAAATGTTAGACTCAGTAAAGATCTGCAAATAAATGGACTTTCAAAAACTGGCTCAGGAGACCAACAGACATCACAAATGGTTGATTAGCTAACTGAGCCAAACTTTGCCATAGATGATGGCAAGATCAGTAGAAAGATGCAATGATATATAGAAGCTGTTTTGCATGTAGGGTACTTGTAGTAAACATTTCAGTTTTAATTTTTTTAAAAAGTCAAATACAGAGTTTTAAGGCAAATTCACTTTGTCATTCTTTTAAAAGATCAGAGTAAGTCCTACCTCATAATTGTAAAACTCTTAGCTATTTAAATCTATAGAACAACAACAAAGCATCCTCTCCTTCTGCTAATTCACACCTGAAAAGGAAAGTATTTAAAACTGGTGGCAGTCAAATCAAACTAATTTTTATTGGCACAAAAAAGAAAAAAAATGAAATCAATCATCTATTTACTTCATTAGCAAATTTTCTCACTCTTCTCTCTTTTATAAAGCTTTTTGTTAATTTTTGTTTCTCGTTTTTTACCTTGGAAGATTTGATCCTGGATATCTCATTATTATTGATGGAAAAATACACAATGCTTTATTCTTCAGAAAGAAACTGGCATAAAGTAATCACAAGCAGTGCAGTTGTGACCCCAACTTATTAATTCATTGAGTCCTTACAGAACCTTTTCTATCCTTTAAATAAAAATCCTCCCACATTAGGGGCCCTTTATCAGTAGCAATACAATAAAAACATTTTTTCTCCATGTGTCGCCTTTTGATTTATTTCAGTTTTGTCAGTTAAAGCCGCAAGGTAATCAAATAAGCACCATCTATCATCAGTTCTTGTATAAGCTATACTACCAACCTTTTATTTACATATTATAACAGCAAGCTATTCATTGACTTCCTTTTCCACTGGTGATGCATGGGACTTAGGCTCAATATCCAGTACCATCTGTCAACCCCACTCCTTGGGACTTAGGGTGTAGAAGACCTCAGGCGGCGGCGGCAGCACAGAAGGGGGAAGATTGGGAATGTTCAGCAAGCATGGAGG
The DNA here is from genome assembly GCA_018389105.1 of Nautilus pompilius. Taxonomy (NCBI): domain Eukaryota; kingdom Metazoa; phylum Mollusca; class Cephalopoda; order Nautilida; family Nautilidae; genus Nautilus; species Nautilus pompilius. The sequence goes on along the minus strand of JACATO010000908.1, from coordinate 322,966 downwards.
AAGAACATACTGAGGAAAGGTCACTGTGGGCGTGACTCTCTTTTGTGGCTGTTTTGCTCGTTTTGACAGCCAATCTTCCAATGAGGGAACATAGGAACTTGCAACGTCATCCACATATGTATGAGTGGCTACAGAACTTTTAGCATTTACTGAAAAGAGAAAATATACATTCTCAGTAAAACAGCTGGCCTAATAGGCTGAATTCATTGATGAAAACAAAACAAACTGCATAGGCATTTAGCCATGAGTTTATTTATAAAGTTTACATAAAACGGTAAAAAATTAATAGAAGTTAATATTGCAAAAGGCTTACTTTGAATTGCCAGTTCATTCTTTTCTTCTTGTGTTAGGTGTGAATATTTACAATTAGGTCCATAATCACACTTTCCTGCAAATAAAACAAAATTCTGGTTATGAATATAAACTATCAAACAAAAGTTTGGTTGTTACTGCAATGTTGTTTATTTACCTCTAAAAACAATAAATTCAACAGCAAATAACATTTATGAATTCATTAAAATGACAGAAATTAACTTCATTTTGAATACAGTTCAGACATTGCATAGCAGTTAGAGGTTACTGCCTCAAATACAGATACCATCTGTAGTATAGCTTCATGCTGAACCCACAGCAGTAAGCTAGAACCATGCAAAGTGTGGGGAATCAGCCTTGGTAAGCTCTTGACCACTGGTGATCAAGGTGCAAGCAGTCAAGAGTTATCCACAGAACCTCCACCCAACATAACCAGAACACACTACCAGAACTCTTCATTTTTAGATCTGGTAGAAAACCCATGTGGTTGGCTAGTGAAGAAAAGCGAGAGGCCATGCCAAGATTTACCAAACTGAACTGGTCTCAACCAAATTCAGGCCCTCAACCATGGCAGTCCAGTAATCTGCCACTGGACCAACAGCTGCCCTCAAGCTGGGTCAAACAAGAGTAAATAACATTAGCTCCAAGTGGCAAGAAGAGTCCTGTGTCAAATGAAATCTGTCTAGCAATATCTTCGCTGCTCAGGGAAGATTACAAGTGATCATTAGAGACATCAATGGGGAAAAAAAATCATAACACAAAATCAATTTAATGGTTCATAAACAGTTACGAAGTTTTAATTTTCTATATTTGCACATTTTTTTTAAAAATCTAGATATTGAAATGTAAAACCATTTCAGTAAATTATCTAAATAATTACAACAATTTGTAACGAGAGAGAGAGAGAGAGAACATTAAGGGTCATGTATAGTGTGTTTATTCTAATTCCGTTTATGCAGAGCCAACTTATAAAGTCTGTAACCAAGCAGATAAAAGAAAAAACAATAAATAAAGTGCTAACTTTTAAAACTTAAAAAAGTTTTCTAGAAAACAGTACAGTAGGCTAGGACACAGTAGATATATAGTGGCTGCTCAGAAAAGCTATTTTTTAAAAAATTACTGCATGTACAGAGAGCGTACAAAGTCCAGTTACCGCCTATCATTTTCTTTCTTTTTATTATGCCCATTACACTTAATGGGAAATGGAAATATTCTCTAATAATTTCAAATTAACATTCTTTAATTACAACAGTTAATTCAGCGTGAGCATTGGCATGTTCGAAGCACAGAAAAATGTACTGCCATGTCATATGACATTTTATGCAACATAGCTGGTGAGATGATTGCAAATGCATTGCATACAGTCTCAGCTCCCCTGTTGTGCAATGTTTGGGAGTGGGGCAGGAAAAAATAATAGATGTTAACAAGACTTTGTATGCAGCCTGTAGATTAGACCTATAAATACTGCAACATCAATGGAAATTTAAAAAAAAAAAAAATTTTCAAATATTTCCAATTGTTAAAAACTACTGTCCTGATTTGGAAGTGATTATTATTTAATTACATTTTAAAGAATTCTTAAATATACTGGTGAATCTGTGATGTGAATATTAATAACTTTAAAAGTTCATTTCCCCTAAGTTTTCACACTACAAATATGTAGTAAGTAGCCTACTCTTATATTTCATTTTGTTACTAAATTTGAAAAAAAAAAACAACAAAACAAAGCAAGAGTTGTCACTTCTTATATCCCACATAATAGCAAAATTATCACATACAAAACCAAGCCTCTCTCACTTCTGGCTCACCAATTTGCCAAAAAAAAGATTACCAGTTTTTCATTAAAAAACAAAAAGTGACTAATAATGTGTGTTGTATATTTCATTAACAGATCTGATTAAAGTCCTGTTTTTAAGTTTATACATGGGATTAAGGATTTGTTCAAAATAGTAACTTGAATTGTCTGCTAATAGCATAATAAATTCTGTTTTCCATTTTATTTAAAATTAACCTAATATTCACCCTATCACATCCTAGTTTAAAAACTGCATGAATTTCATACTTTTGTTTGTTTCAACATGGAGATTTTTTTAAATTACAAAAAAAAAAAAATAGATAGGAATGAGCTATTATGTGATTATGATCTATCTACCAAACTCTAAAGACTGACCCATACATGACCTTCTCAGTAAGGAGCTCCATAAAATTCTGCCCCCTGATGCAGTCTGGATTGTTTTGAAACTGTTTTGTGACACTAAGCAACTTCTGGACCAGCTCAATTCATTCTGGGAAGGAAGGGGACTTGAGAAGCTGTTTGCCTTTACCTTATGATATGCAGCTAACTTCCAGGAAATAGTAAGGTGGGAAGGAGATCTAAATGACATAGAGAAGATGTCACTTAGTCCAGTTAGTACTGGATGAAAGAGCCACATGAGGAAGACCATGAGATACAGCATTCCCAAGACTGTAAATTATGGAAACAAAGAAATTAAAGATACAATATACCCATCACAAATCTTCCTAAATTACAGGCTCCTTAAGATAACCATTGGTTAAGAACCAAGCAATTTTTTTAAAGTATGCATTTAAAAAAATTAGAATACATTATCTAAAAATTTGTGATAAAAAGTTACACATCCTTAACTGCCCCCCCCAACTTTTTATTCGCACCTCCTATGTAAAGACATTAGTGCACACATTGTAATAGACACATCTGTAGCACCCCACCCCACTAAACTATTAAAACAAAAATTGGATCTCATCCTTTATAGCACCTGCCAATGTTAATGGTAGAAGATTTGGTGTACAGAAGACTGATCGTGTCAAAACAATTGTTGTGCAATAAGTGGCGAGACAAACAGGTTCACACATACATACATACAAACTATGACCAAATAAACTGAACAAAGGACTGATGTTTCAAAGAAGTACAATTACTGTATTCAATTAAAAGCACAATAAGATAAATCCTCATCCAACAATGGAACAAATAATAAGAAAAGAGATGAGTCATATAAATACAAGTAAAGCCCAGTATAATTAAATTTAGTCATTGTATAGAGAACTAAAGTGACTCTCATTATATCAAATCAAACTATCTAAGTTGAAATTGGTTTTGTGCAACACATTCTTTGATTGGTGACCCATACCACATTTTATCCAAGGAAAACAAGATCTGCAGGTTGATCAAGCTATCAACTGGATCTGATTTTCAAACTGTGATGAGTTTAAAACACCCAGAGGAATTTAACCTTGTAGTCTCAATTTCCTAGTGGAGGACACAAGCAACTGAGGTACCAGCTAACAACAGACAGTAGCAAGCAAGCCCAGAGTGTCAAAGAGGAATTGTACTCATTGACCACTACACCAAAAAGGGGATAGTAACAGTCACCCACTGCCGCACGTTTGGAAAATATATCAAGTCATGCTAAGTATTTTTATTTGAAGGATATTTTGAACTAAATAAGGACCCATAATTATGTTATCAAAGAAAAAATAGACAAAAAATGTCATGTTTCAAGAGAAGTGAATTTGTGGAAGTGAACGGAATGCCAACCTGCTTGATTTGCACACAACAGGTTGCTGTTGCCAAAGTGTGCAGTGTTCGGAGACATTATAACAGTAATCATGCTGTGAAGTAAGATAACTATACTGGGAAGTTACGTGAGGAAAAAGCTGCTGAATTAGAAAAGACATTGAAAAAGCAGCAGTCAGTATTTAAATATGCTCATACAGTTAAGGAAAGTTATATGGTCTCTCATGAAGTAGCTGTGTCCCCTTTTCGGAAGAGAACTTTTTGAAAAAATGCAGTTTGATGACTGTAGAAGTAATGTGTCTGGATAAACGCCAAGCTTTTAAAAACAAGCCTTTCAAGAAACACAGTCGCAGAGAGAATTCCTGATTTATCAGAGGAACCTCAACAGTCAACTGAAGGACAAAGTCAAGTCCTTTGCTGCATTTCAGTTGCAATTGATGAAAGTACAGATATAACTGATGTGGCACAGCTTGCAATTTTCATTCAAGGTGTTGACACAAGTATGCAAATAACAGAACAGCTTGTGAAAATGGTTCCGATTAAAGACGACAACTGATGACATCTTCAACAGTTTGGTGGAAGCTCTGGAAAAAATAGGTGTAGACTGGGCATGAGCTGAGTCTGGCTACAGACGGAGCACCAGAAATGGTGGGTAGAAAAGCTGGAGTTGTCACAAAGTTAAAAGAAAAACTGCTATCTGTGAATCCAAACCATCAGTTTTATTACCTTTTGCACCAAGAAGCACTGTGTAGTAAAAAGACTAAGATGGATAATGTTATGGATGTGGTTTTAAAAACAATTAATTTTATACGAGCACAAAGCCTTAACCACAGGCAGTTTAACTTATTTCTGGAGGAAAGTGAGAACTCACATGGGTTGCCACATCACACCGTTGTTTGCTGGCTAAGTCGGGGAACTGTACTGAAATGGTTCTATGAATTGCTTGGCAAGATACAGTTGTTTATAGATCAGAAAGGGAAGGCTGTATCTGAATTACAGGATAATGAATGGCTTCAAGATCTTGCCTTTATGATGGATATTACAGAACATATGAATTGTCTTAACAAAATTTGCAGAGTCACAACAATGTGAAAGAACTTTATGACTGCATTCGAAGTTTCAGCTTTGAGAAAAGCAACTTTTAGAAAGTAATCTGGCACACTTTCCAACCTTAAAAACATGACATGACACGGTTGAGTCATATTGTGATGCCTTCACAGAAAAGTACAGCAGCAAAATTTTTAAGTTAAAAAATGAATTCCAAGAAAGGATTTTTGACTTTAAAAGCCTCAAGAAAGACTTCAGTTTTTCAGAACTCATTTTCTTTCAATGGTCACGAGGTCTCTGAGCAGCTTCAGATGGAAATAACTGATCTGCAGTGTGACTCTGTTTTGAAGAATAAGCTGTATAATAGTGATATTGGCACATTTTATCAATATCTAGGACCAATTTATTCCATGTTAAAGTCTTTTGCTTCAGAACTTCTGTCCATGTTTGGGACAACCTATGTCTGTGAATGGATCTTTTCTGTAACGAACATTAAAAGTCAAGACTGTTCTCCACATGAACTCAATACTCAAGATTTCCACAGCCGTCATTTGCTTCAAACTTTGATACAATGATCCAAAATAAGATATGTTGGGTATCAGAAAGCAGCAGTAGGAAATAGAAAAGGTTAGTTATATATCAGTATACTTACTATCTACAAATATATTCTTTTAATTGTAAATTGTAGTTGTAGTAGAAGTGATTATACTGCCATTTTTACATTACTGATATCTAGCAATAAATAGTATTGTTTTACAATGTAATGTTTGCATGTGTGTTTTAATTTTAGATAAAACTGTGTGTCAGGTTACATTTGATTTCTCAAAATAGGAGACAAAAGCCAAAATGCATTTATCCAGATAGAATAGTTTGATTGACTGCCAATTATGATTTTAGTGGCAGGGGTGCAATTATTATTAGGTAATTTAAATGAAATAATGAGAGTTTGCCCCTTGCCTCCCCCCATCAACGCTACCATATATATCTCATATATAATAAAACAAATGCAATTTCAGATCTATCTAATTTTGGTGTGATTTTCCTTTATGGAAATATAAACTTTATTCAGATGTGTAGAATAAGTTCTAAAGTTATGATAGGTCTATATTTTAATTTTTTAGTATACATGTATATTTGTGTGTACATATGTATTCATGTGTATGTATATATGCATATGTATTCAATTGTATCTCCTTTGAAGTGGAATTTTAAAGGTTACTGCCTCTGTGAGTGCATTAATACAAAGAAAGAATTTTAAAATGTATTGAAATTTATCTATTTCCGTATGCTATGTAATACTAAGAAAAAACCCAATACACTTCTTGTTTACTAAAACAACACTTAAGGGAAGACAACTCTTTCTAATATATTTTCTATTTTTGTTCATAACTTGAAAAAAATACTTATGCATTGGAATAAAGTTTATATTTGCACAAAGAGAATAACATGGAGAATATCATCTGCAAATTTTGGCTTTTATGATTCCTCTTTTCTTTCAAGAAACCAAGAGAAATCAGGTGTGACATTGTGTGACACATCATGCATCATATGTAGAGGAAATGCTTACACTGCTAGGCACTTGATATCATTCTGTCATTTTGCCACCCCTGAAATTTTTCCTGCAGAAATACTCCCTACCACGGATGCCCATCTGTACAGTCCACATGAAGTACATTTATATCAAATACAGCCCGCCATAGCAAATCAGTTTGACATCCTGGTATAGATCGTGATAATAATGTAATGGTGCAGAGCAAAATATCTTTCCTTTACAAAAACATTTAATTTAGCACTTTGTTCATCAAGTCATAAAAAAAGAAATAATGGGCTTCCTGCCTCTTTACAAAAACAAAGCTATCAATCACCCTTCCTTTCCCTTTTTTCATTGCGAAACAATAAAGGAGCAGACAAAAGCTCTGTATTTGCATGAAAAAGGAGTTAAAAAAAAACAACAAATGAGAAAGAGACCACAATATTATTTGTAAAAGGTTGTTTATAGATAAAAATCCGTTTAATAAAATGAGTCATTATTTTTCTGGGTAAATATTGGAGTTTACTCTGGTAGACAGATGCTTAAAAAGCAAAATTTAATGATGTAAAAAAAAACCACTGCATGCCACCACCGAGTTTAAGAAAAACAATGTCTAGTATAACATAAAATACACAAATTAGTATAATTCCAGAAATCCTGCATAGCAGATGCCCACAGTAGCATTTTTAAAATGTCTTTTCCAAGACTAGTTCTTCTGTAGTCTAGTATGTAGCCAAATTTTGTAAAGACTGACTCCACATCAGCTGAACCAGGTTGGACACTGAGGATGCGAGAAGCAGCACAGCTCAAAGTTTAAGTTGGTGCAGTGGATTTTCCAGAATTGAAGAGGAGTGATGATGAAAAGACATTGTAGAATGGCCAAACAATAACTGCCGAAAATCTGTGTATCTTTAGGGAGAGAGATGGAGAGAGAGAGAGAATGGGGGGGAGAGAGAGAGACTTATTGAATGACGTAATAAATGCTTATTACTAACTACTTTGAAAAAGAAAAATACGTTACCAAATGTTAAAAAGTTCCTGCATGGTTTTTTAACAGATTCTTCCGAAAGAATTGTAGCAGCATCTGAAATCAATTGAATATATATATATATTAGGGTAATGACAAAAAAAAGTTTTATTACCCTGCAGTGGGATTCGATGAACTTTTTGGTATGAATTAAGAATATGCTGATCATTCTTCTGAATTTTGAAAAAAGTTCCTCCAGGATTAGACTTAAAGTTTTTAATATAGTGTTTTTTTTTTAATTTTCCAAAACATGAGTGTGATTTGATTTAAGGATTTAAAAACAAAGTAAAAAAAATCAAAGAAAGACTTCATTTATTTTTTAAAAAATTAACAAATTGTACAATACTACTTATTAAAATAATTAGTTGTTTTTTTGAAACAAATTTCATATTTAAATACTTAACAGTTTTACAAGTTTCCCTTAATTCTTCCATTAGTTTAATTCCCCTTTCAGCAATATTTGATCGTGGTATATCAATAACAGAATTTTCTTGGGACCAGTCAGTGAGTTTTGAAGCATTTTTCAGCAGTACTGCACTTAGTTTCTTTAATATTTGACAGGAGTTTGTCATATATTTCATTCTTAAATTTTTGGTTAGAAAACCATACTTCCTGCCAACCAAAAGCTATGAAAGTAACTGGTTTTTCAAGTATTGCTCTCCAGTTTGGTAACAGAAAATAAGCAATAAGGGAATAAATTGCTCTGGAATTCCATTGAGCACTATGAATCGATGGTAGAGATCGCCAAATTATTTTCGGTAATTTGCGATTTTCCTTATATTGTCGAAATGCAAAGCATAGAATATAAAGGAACCTGAAATCATCCCTCCATCCAGGATTTTCCACAACAGGCATCTCTACCTCCGGAGTATACGATTCTTTTAAGACCTCATACCCTTCAGTTATTTCATCTATAAATTTATAATTCAAATTAGGACCTGTGGTATGCTTATCAAGATAGAAGTCAAGAACATGTTTTAATATTATGTCCAAAATGTGGTGTTGGCAACCTATGCACTGAGGTACATTTAGACCCATTTGTAACATTTTTTGCTGTATTCTAACTACAACCCCATTAATATGGCCAGTATTTACAGCAGTAGTATCACAAATGATCATTTTGTTGCTAGACCATGCATCATTGTCGTCAAGAATACTAACAATCCCTTTAAATATACTTTCGGCTGAACCACTTTCACATCTGACCACCGCTAATTTAATTTTTTTCGTGGGACTTTGAAGGCATACAACTTGACACTCTTCTCCATGCTTTACTTTTCCTTTTTCTCCTGGTAACCTTTTTCCATCAAAATGCAAGCAGTAATCTTTCTCTTCTCTAAGAAGATTTTTTATTTTCAACTTTCGCTCTTCCCCGCATCTAATCGTACGTTTGAATATTCCAGACTGAGGAGGAGTTGGCAGATCTATCCCCTCTTTTGCAAGATTTAAACAAACTTTTGACGCTGTATGAGTAGAAAGTGATAGTTCAGTAACTAATTTGGTAGGCAGAGACGTAGAATTGCTTTAGGGGAAGATTCATAGATGCTTTCATTAGAACTGGTATCAGAATTGGTGGTTGAACTACTTGATTTGTCATCCTTTATATCATCTTGTGGCACAGTTTTATTGTCTTTTTGAGTGCATCTCTGTCTTTCTGATGGATGAATTGAGGAAATTGGAGCTGGCTTATGAGTTGCGTAGCCTATTTTTCATAAAGTTTCCTGTCTTCTTCCATAGATTAATTAATTCTTCACGAATAATTTTAACTCCCTTTTTTTTTTGTTTTGATTTTTCATTATCAAGTAGTGTATGGTAACATCCTGAAACACCCCCCCTTTTTTTTTTAAAGGTAACCTAACGTAATCTTTCAAATTTTTCAATTCTTGGCAAATTTCTTGGCCCGAATTTTAGCATTTTTTGCCTGTTGTATCACTTGACTTGGGATCAGCCATTAGACTAAACTTTACTACATATATATATGTGTTTATGTATTAATCTGTCTGCAGCGGAATACCAATACTGGAATTATATATTTACAAGTGGATTCATTGAAAGATTTTCCTTACATAAGCAGCCGATGAACCCCGATAGGGAGAGCGAGAGACTCTCGGGAAACAAACACACCCCCCCCCACAGCTGATCGTGAGAGGGTTAAAGCTCGATGAGTTAAGGTTTTTTTTGTTTGGTTGTCGGCTGAAAAAAAACGGAGAAGTGAACCGAACCCACCTCGAAAAGCGTCGTAATGGAGCTTTCTCATCCTCTGGTGGTGGACCCCTTTAAGGTGGTTTTTCCTGCTTGTAGCATTGTCGGCGAACGAACGGTCGCAGAAATCGCAGAGGTAGCGTTTGCCCATTCCGAAGCGTGAAGGGATTGCCGTGGTTTATGCGCATGCGCAAATTAAAAAAAAAAAGAAGAAAAAGTACTTCCATAAAATACAAATATGGACTCGAAAATTTTCTGAAAAGAAACCTTTAGTTACGATAAAGATGATGATGATGGTGGTGATAATAATAATAATAATATAATAATAATAATAATAATGCACATTGCATAGTCTTTAAAAGTTTTATTTTAAAATTATCATTATTATACTATGTACATTGCATAGTCATTAAAAATGTTATTTTAAAAGTTTTGCTTTTTATTTTAATAGATAAACAAATTTAATTATAATTTTCTTGCCCACAGGTATATCATCGATTTGTAGTTCATACCTTTACTAATTAGTTATTTATGTTTTTCTAATAATATTATTATTAAGGGTAATTTTTGTCTTCACCTGTTTCGTCCTTCGGCCTGGTTCGCATTATGTATGCGCTCACGTAGCATAAGCTTTCAGCCATCTTCAGGCCGGGGTGTTGTTACAGCTCGCCGGGAACCATGTCCATCACAAACCAAGTTTATAATTTGCTTTTCCGGCGATCGTCCACGTTTGCCTTAACAATAATCGTTTCAGCGTTCGTGTTCGAGAGACTGGTTGATGAAGGCGGAGATTATCTTTTTAACCGGATGAACCGCGGGGTAAGAAGTCTTGCGGACCCCCTCCCCGGACTCCCGACTATTGAGGGTGCCGCTTGTGCCCTGGTGAATTAGTATTGGTGGGGGGGGGGGGGGAGGGGTAAACTCTGTGCCATCTATTGTCCTCTGGTTCACTTGGTTTATACTACTAAAGTTGTAATTCATGTCCAAGGGCGACTAAGTCGGGTGGTGGGGTGGGGACGTTCAAGGGTAGACAGGTGAACAGGCCCCCCTCCCTCCCTCCAAATTTCATAATTTGCTAAATATTTCCTCCTTAAACTCACCCGTCTCGTTATGACTGGAAATACGTCTACCTAATATTTGTATAACTTCTATTTGATTTAATAATAATATTAATAATAAATCAGAAAACTCTCTGGGAGCTGCATCAAAAGTTATTGTTTAACCCCAACCCGACCACTGTCACCATGACATCATTCAGAGAATAGAAAGGATGTTGCAATCATATGAACAGATCTGTTCAATTACTATAGTAGCAAAAACCTCGTTTTTGGCTGCTAGTATGAATGCTTTTGACTGGGCAGGTCTACATTATTAAAACTGGTTATGGCAAGTTGTGCCCCAGCGTGTTAAAAACTTTAGTTAATTTTTTTATGTTTCCTGATGAAACGGGGGAGTATATCAGATGGTGGATAGATGGTATTAAAAAGAACTGCAAATTGTAATCATCACACACACTTGTGCAAACATTTTATTGCTAGTTCTCTACTTTTTAAAAATCTAACTATGCACTATTAGTATATGTGGAATTAAATATGAACTCAAAGAATTACTCAGTTGTATATCTCTGTAGTACTGAAAATATAATTATCATATTTATTATTGTACTTCTTAATGTTTGGCAGCTAATTTTAATAAACAAGTGTGCTGACAAAAAAGTACAAAGAAAACTAGGGAAAGTAAATTGATGATAATTTTCAAAGTTTTAGAAAAATATACATGTAAAACTAGTTTAACAATATAAAGTTAATTACCAGCTATTGTGTACCACGTGTCAAGCCTCTTTGGCTCAACCTGAGCTGAGTAATACAAGTTTTAAGGGTGCAAATGCACTTCCAGGTGATATACAGAGGCTAAGAAATGTTTATTCAATTATTCACATTTGACACAAATGCTAATAATATGTGTAAAAAGAAAGATGAGACAATGTGAAGATAGTCTCTTGATATTCATACAGTTTTGTGCAAATTAATGTGAATACCCCAGTCTTTTGACATATTTCATCATTATCTTTTTTATTCCAGATTTATAAATAATGCCAATGCATCATATCTTTTCAAATTGCACCATACATTAGTCTGGCTACAATCCTTGGCTTTTAACAACTCTTCCCTATCTTTGAAACTATGTTGCCTTTTTACTTATTGAATAGGGATATAACACTAAGAAGAGCAAGCAGAATTGTAACACTGCATGAAAACATGTCAGGTCTCAGTGTGCTGTAGCAAAGGAATATGCAGTCAGTTTAGGCACTGTAAATCTGATATTTTTTTTTTTTAAATTGAGATTAGCTAAGTATCTCTAAAGGGTAAAAGGAGATGTGGACAAAATTGAAAGATGACTCACTACTACTGCAAAATAGTAAATTGAATCTTTGGAAGCTCAGTGACATGCTAAAGAAAGAATTAGATAATGCTGTCATTCACGTTGCTTCATATATGCAACTAAGGATTCTGGGAGATGGATGAAAAGCCAAAAAAGCCTTTGAAGAAGCAACTGCTTACCACCAAAATTAAAAGGAAATACTAATGATACAAGTCAAAAATGGAGAAAGATTGGAAGAAAATGCTGTTTTTTGACAAGTCATTTTGAAGTGCAATATGATTTTTAGCCAGAGAAAGAAAAACCTGTTCATATCAATCAGAGTATGAAACAACTAGATAAGATATTTTGGGGGTGGTGTTTCTCCTGGTATGAGGAATGGCAAGAAGTACATTCGCATCCTAGAAAGTGATCCTGAATTGAATAAGCTCTACCTGAGTGGTGGCACAGTGTTTCAACTTGATCTTACGTACCCACAAATCAAGAACTTAATTTTTCAGACAAAACATCAGGAAATGTTTAGACTGGCCTGGAAACTTCTAATGTCAGCCAAACAGAGAATCTGTGGGAAATCTGCAAAGCGAAACTGAGAAGATTGGATCCAGGAGAAAATAGTTTATGCTCTAAATTAAGCCTAAAATTAAAAGTATGTGTAAAAATTGGTGGACTCCATGGCAAAACATGTTTCTGAACTTGGGCTAAAGGTGGAGGACATATTTTGTACTAAATCCTGTACAACTATGATTGAATTAATGTCATTTCAACAAAAAATCGAATTTATTTACATAATTTCCACAAGACTATATACATTGTAAAGGATTTATGGTAATATTTACAAAGAAATGAGAGTGCTTACAATTACCTTAAAATAGTATACAATATATGTTAGATTTCTTTGATTATTTTTCATGCTAATGATTGCATAGTTTTTTATAGTACCAGGCAAGATATTCTATATATGATACATGCTTTATTATTACTACTAATATAGTTTTTTTTTTTTCTTCCAGAAATTGTGGGATGACATAAAAGACAACTACAAACAATAATGATCTTGGAAGTTCTTAAATATACCCAGATAACCTGGCTTGGACTAAGTGCATGAAACTTCATCAATGGGAAGATACTATAAACTTGTAGGTTAACTATAAGCCTGCTTTACTGGAAATTTTCAGGCTGTAGATTGTTGCAAATTTCATGGTTTTCCTTTAATAAAAGTTTGTTAATTAGATGTATTTTTTAGTATACTACTTGAAAGTTATGCTATAGAAAAGGACAATAGAATTTCATTTTCAGCATCTTTGACTGGTTTACTATACTATATTATACGCATCTGTGTTCATTAACAAAATCTTTCCTTTTAAAAAAAATTTTTTTTCTAATATATAATAATAATATGCTTTGTGTCTGCTTACAAACTCCTTTAATATTCAACTTATTTTAACAATTTCTCATTTTAGAATCATGAGACCAATAATGCAGAAGTAAAAAAAAAATTTGCAAAATCATAAATGCAAGCCATTACATCTCAAATTGATATACAGTCTCTTGCAAAGAAAGATTCAAACAAATGTATTTTTATTGTTATGCTTTTTGACTTTTATAAAATATTCCTTGCATTTTTTCAGAATCAAATTGAGGCATAATTAATGATAGATATGCATTTATATTTCACAATATTGTGCAATCTCTACAAAGCAGATAAGTTATTTATTTTCTTGAGCATGCTAAACATTTCATTTTATTGCTAATTTTCTGTTGTATCATTTGTGTACTAGGTAAAGGCCTGCTCTTATTTACTGATTGCCAAACATCTACATGGTGTTTTACACATTTTGTGTTTAGTAGCAAGTTAGGTGACAGCATCAAGAGCAATATATCCACAAAAATGTAAGACTTCATATCACTAAGTCTTCCAACACGCATTGATACTACAGCTCATATATGTATATATGGCAGTATTGACTTGCTGGAATGGAACATGACAGCAGCATGAATTACCTGATGGAATTTTTGCATTCATTGATGCTCATATAAATGCCATCACATTAGCTGACCTCGAAAGTGAGATCAGTTATGTTATTTAGAAATCTGGAGCTGACAGACTGCTCTGACCATCAAGATGTTGGAAAATAATATCTTGTTTACAAAGTATGATGTATGCATTTCATATTTGTTTTTTGGGGGAGAGAGTTGTACAAGGGAGACAACCATTGTGGAAGGACTAGTGTTTGATAGGAAGCATTGCTAGTCCTGCAACATGTGGGACCTAGATCATCTGAATCTGACAAGGAAATCTCTACCAGAATTATTATTCTTTAGATGTGGAAGGAAACCTATGTGGCTGGCAAGTGAAGGAAAGTGAGAAAGAGCTATGTTAGTGAGGAATTCCAAACTTTGTCTAGGAATTGAACTCTGGTCTTTAACATTCTAGTATTCTACCCTATGCCACCCACTCTATCTTTTGTTACATACTAATTACTTTCTATACCATTTTGACTACCTTTTGCCATGATGATGATCAAATAACAAGGCCATATGTGTATTAAGTCTTGTCTTGCTGTTCCAAGTATGAATCAATGAAAACCTTGGGATCTCCAAGAATGGAGATTTATACACAAGAAATTTTGTGTATCCAGAAGTGCTGAATTTTGAAAAATTCTGAAATACACTCCTTGAATAAATAAAGCACTAGTGGTCTGTCATAGACAGCTAACCTACTAATTATGGAGTTGATAAAGATGGAGAGGAGTGGTGGTGCCCATCCCTACCTTTCAAAACTTAAATATGTAACTTAGTGGTAAGATAAAATGGACGGTTACATGGCATCCCAAGTAAAAAGTTGTGTGAGTGGTCAAGTGTTCAAGACCGGAATTATTTGTAGTTCTTTTTATAGCAAAACTATGGGATTGATCATACACATTTGAAAAGTATTGGAAATTTCAATTTACTGAAATTAGTGATAGAGGTAAATTATTAAGCAGTTTTTTTTCTATTCAAGTAAATTTTACTTGAGATATTTAAATGAAACTCTGGTAAAATAGCTTTGTCTTGGTGGTATCCAGCTAGGTTCCATTTGAACATCTCTAGAATTAACAGATTTCAGTATTTTAAGATGAACAAACCATCAAGGTAAAATATTGACATTGGGTTGTAAGTTATCTTTTTAAAATTGAATATGAGAATATGCAAATTATTCATTATATGTTTGTCCAAACTTTAAAAGGTAAATAATGAGCGATTATACAAACAGCACAGATCCCATTAAATTAATATTTTAATGGAATTACCAAGAGGAAATAACAAAAAATTGTTTGAAACTGCTACACTCACAATATCTGACTTTAACATTATTTATCAAAGTTGAACCTTATTGTAACCATTCATCTTTTTTTTTTTTTTTGGTGTTGTGCGGTGTTTAGGGGAGTGTATGTTAGATTGCGTATGTATGTGGGTGTAGCTGGATCGGTTCCATGACAGGCCGTCACAGCTGTTTACAAGTGAGGTCTTATTTCGGCCTGTGTATTGTTTGGAGTGTACCTCAGCCTAGCGAGAGCAGCGGGCTACCCAACTCCTTCGTATTGCACGCAGGAGGGGTAGGTTTATCCTGGCTGGACTCTCTAAAACAGAGTTTTCTCTCTGTCTTTGTTCTGAAGGGAAAGTTTGGGCCACAATTTATTTTTGTAAAATCCAATCTGGATTCAGGAACAGGTGTAGGACTCTATTTTAATTGTTTGTAAGATGGATGGAGACATGTTCTCCCTCCGTTTCTGTAGCTTTCCATCCAGTCCTCCCACGTCGGGGAACCTGAGGTTCCCAGGATGATGGTATATAGTGAATAAAATTCACCTCCCACTTAGGGGGACGGAGGTTCCCTCATGATGGTAATGTCAGGAAGTAGTACGATCACTGTGATGGTTATCATCACATTGACCAGGTACCCAATTCCACGCCATCTGAAAAGCAAGGTGTTGTAATATTTTGGTGTCCAAGGTGTTGTTGGGACTGGGGTAGTGCTATATTAGGTAACGAAGACAGAAGCATGGTTAGTCCATTTACATGGGGTGATAGTTGGGTAGGAGACTTTATAAATAAAAAGAGGCTTGCACTTGAAAAGAGGGGGAGGGGGCTGGAGTTGTTCAGCTTGTTTAAGGTGGAGATGAACTCCTTATTCTTTGTTTTTGTAAAAAATATATATAACCATATTTTTTTAAAGCAATTAAAAATGTTTGAATTATTTACTCTTGGCTCCTTATAGGTGAAAGGGTTAATTGCATTAAAACAACAACTATATATGAATTAATTTATAACTTTTGTAAGTTTTAAAATTTGTTAAGGATATGTAGTAAATAAATAGCTTATTAAAGGAAATATTTGCATTTTGGGATTTATTAAAAATATGAAAAAAGCATCATGTTTTGTCCTACCTCTCAGTCAAGGTAGGTGGTCTCACTGGATATTGAATTTCACAATTTACTGTCTATTTGGAAAATAGATTGCTGTTTCAACCAGTCTATAAATAGATATGACCTCAAAAGGGAAAATTTTCTGCATAACAAATTACTGTAGCCTTACCCATTGTCTAAGTATTAAGAATATATTTCTGAATATGTTTGTGTTGGAAAATGTAAGATGCAATGCCTACTTCCTACCTGAAAAAACACCTGTGCCAATACTGCAATAAACAATTATGGAAGATAAAGCACAGCAGAAGCAGTTATGGTAATTGACTGTTAAAGGTGGAATCTTGTCAGCCTAGTTTGTTATGGAGAGCTCACTTTGAATTAGTACAATAAAAGTCGAGCTTGCCAGTATTTAGCTAGATTACTGTCAACTCATTAGGGAACTTGTAGAAAGGGCATCACACTGTGGCTTCCCTAGATTTGGAAGGCAGATGCTGTTTGTTCCACACAAGAGAACAGTTAGAACTGCTCTAAAAGATTTTATTAAACAAATTAACTTGCTGGGTTTTTCATACATGCCCTATACCCAATTATTTAGGTCTAGGGTTAATGTCAGCTCAATTGCAGATGATGAGTAGTAACAAAGCAAAATTTAGTAAAATTAACCAGCCCTTTTTTACCATCTGTTTCTTAAGATAGATGGAATAATGTTGGAAAGACCTATGTAGTTGGTGGCTGGATATGAATACTGTTACAGGCATGCTGAATCCACCATTGCTTGACACACAGTGAAGGTGATGGAAGAGTTGAGCAATCTGGAGATATTCCCTTTTCTTATTTTTATGATAGCTGTGGATGCCGGCCTGATCAATGATGCTGGTGGATGTGTGTGACAGTAAAACAGTTCATGATGCAGCTAACACTGTGTGCTACGTCAAACTTAAAATTGCCATTTCTCTGCACAGATTTTCATCTACATCAATTCATTGTTTCAGGATGGCTAACATCTACCTGAGAAAATTGTTTTGACTTTGAGAAAGAAGATAGATGATGTGAAATTAATCTTTCCCTGAAAGCAACTTTTTTCAGCTGTTTTCTACTGTGGGGCTGGTGACATGATGCCCCCTGAAGGCAATTGTTAGGTTAGAGGGGGAGGGGTGGCACTGAGACTGGTGTGTGTTTTTACATGTGCAGAAACCCTATCTCCATTTGCATTAAATATTAGTGGAAGTCTTTACAAAAGTTAACAGGTGAACTAAGTAATGTATGAACACCCTAGACTTGGGTGAGAAATTAACCTCATTTTACAGGAAAAAGTTTTTTTTAAAAAAAGACTAGCATTAAACTATTCAATAGGATTATAAGAGTTGCAGGCCAGCTGGTTACATCAATTGTCATCTTAAGTGAGAATCTTGTTAATTTAAATGAAAACAGCCGAAGAGTAGTCACCATGGTTTTAATTCTGGAAAATGTAGCCCAACCAAATATGCTTGTGTTTTTAAAACTATAGGTGGTGGTGACTGTTCAACAAAGCACTAAATATTTTTTGTTGGATGGCAGGAGCTTCACCAGCATGTCCAGGTGGTCTTCTCTTCTTAGGAGGTTTTGGGTCACTCACCCCTAATTCTTCAGCTCTGATCTTAACTATCTCTCAGTGTTGTTACTGTGAGAGCTTACAGGTTCTGCAGCAGAAACTGGGAGTCTGTAAAGCCCTGTTTGGGTTTTCATTGTGCCTTAAAAGGCATTCACCAAGCATGGCACAAAGTAGAAAATGAAATGTTATATACAGGCACCTCTTATCCTCCCTCATTTCTTCATTCTTCATGCAATCAAGGGCTTCATTCCAGCAGACTTTACTAAGATTTTCAACATTTTCTGTTATACCATGAAGGGCATCTGCCCTAACTATCCATCTTTTGGATGTTAAATCTTTTATCCCTGTGAAGCCTGGTGTTCTGAGCCTCTCTTTAGCTAGTGAATCATAGCTGACTGGTTCCTTAATAAGCATTGGGATTTCTTGTTTTCTGGTGAATCTTGTACTAAGTTCCATCCTTTTATTTATCTGAGCACCAAATTCAGTGCGTGTCCATAACATTGGTTATAAACGCCCTTGGATTATGTAGCATCCATAGTAAAAATCTCTGTAGCCACTCTTATTTTTGGACCCTGCCATTGCTGCTGGTGCTTTGTCATAACAATGGCCTCTTACTCTATTAAAAGTAAGATTCAATCTTTGTAACAACATCCATAGTTTTGAAAATAGTTGTCGCCTCTCTGCTTGGTATTTTATATCTAATATACTTTTGAGCATTTGTTTGTTACTCTTTCACGGTTGAACTGTAGCACCTAAAAGCCCCAAATTTTGAGTATAGGTACTTCATAATCTGGGCAAGGTTTTAAGCTACCGAACATTGGCCTAAAGCCACCCCCCCCCCTCCTGCAGGGCTGGGTATGCATTTGTTTGTTATATACTATTTTTAAAAATAATTAAAGGGAGATAACTGTTGTCAGCTTACTTTACAAAACTAAAACTGTGCACAGCTGGGCACAAGTTTGTTACTTTTTCACGGTTGAACTGTAACACCTAAAAGCCCCAAATTTTTAGTATAGGTACTTCATAATCTGGGCAAGGTTTTAAGCTACCGAACATTGGCCTAAAGCCACCCCCCTCCTGCGGGGCTAGGTATGCATTTGTTTGTTATATACTATTTTTAAAAATAATTAACGGGAGATAACTGCTGTCAGCTTGCTTTACAAAAATGAAAAAATGTGCAGCGTTGAGCACAAGTTTGTTTGTTACTCTTTCATGGTCGAACTGGAGGTCCCAAATTTTGGATATAGGTATTTCAGAATCTGGGCAAAGTTTTAAGCTACTTCACTTTGGCCTTGAAGGTCATTTTAAACCATCAAAGGCTGCTTTTCTAAATCCTTATAGATTACACTTAGTTCACTGCACCCGTTCAAAATAGGTGGCCTAGCATCTCAGTATCAAAGGGTACCTCAGCCTGGCCTCAAAGGACACCTTTCATCATTGTTCAGAGTTACTACATCTTAATGGCACTCATTCAACTCAGAAGTGACTGCAGATTAAAATTTTTTTAACAGTTGGACTTGAAGACCATTTGAAAGTCATCAGTGGCAGGTTTTGATATCTTATGCCCAAGAAAAAACTAAAAACACTGTCTATAAAGAGACTCTTATGGAACAAAGTTAAATTTAATTGTGTAGCTTATAGAATGTTAAGGAATGTACCATTAGCATCAATTCAATATTCATTCAATGATTATGTGTTTAAACAAACAAAATTTAAACTTTTTTTTCCATTTTTTCCCATCCAGGACCAGGTACCCCAGCTAGTAGGCTAATTAATTCTTCATGAAGCAAAAAAATTGTCATCCACCCATTGCAAACAGATGACAGGTTCCTTCTTTGACATATCTACAATTTAGTTTGCCATTATTGCATAGAGATCATTATGAATGAGCAAAACTGTCCCCCTCACAGGGCAGATCCAGAAGGTACTTTACTGGAGTGGGGGAGGCAAAAACTGAACTCAGCGAATTAAAATTTTAAAAACATTAATTCAAAAATGGTGCATTTTGGATTTCTGTAGATTCAATAAGTGCAAGCAACAGATCTTGTCTGTTTTAGGCTTTTCTGTATTCTTTATTCATTTAATTTTATTTTCAAGACTTCCATATTCAGTCACCCCTGGCCCAGTAGGCATCTTAACATAAATATGCTTTTACAGAATTACAAAAAACACCAACAAACTTTTGCATGTATGAGTAGTGCATTGCAACTGCTGAGCTGTTTTGGTGCAAAAATTCAAAGGTCAGAAAAAAATCAACACAATGCCAGAGAAAGTAGTGCCTTCTGGGTTATCCCCCCTTGATTCTCCCCTGCCTCAGCATTTTGTTCACCATTTTGAATTTCCGGTGATGTATACTTGAAAAATTTTTTTCTCTATTTATTTATGATTTTATTACAAACAATTGTGAAGTTGGCATCCTTCCCACCCTTACCACCACTGAGGGCCGAGCTCTGATGAGCTAAAAATGGTGTAGTTGACATTAGCCTAAGAGAGCATAGGTTTTTTTTGCAGGTTGACTTGACAATGATTTCCAACATTTCTTGTATTCTTGGGAAAAATGACAACCAATCATGTGGTCTCAATATTGCATTTACTTTGTAATCATGTTTTTTTCCTGTAGCCTTTTAAGACAGATCTTTGATGTTTTCCTTGTAACAAGCACTGTCATTGATTTTGTCAGAGTGAAGCCATTTTAACTTTTGAAACCAAGTGGACAGAAGTTTTATATTTTGTCAACCAAATACTCCACTAGAAAACTTCTTCACATGCTGATGTGGTTTGACCCCCTACTATAGGTGCATTCCATTACCTGTGAATCATTTTCCTCCTGCCTTTTATTGACTGAGAAGTAGTGCTACCTATGCAATAGTTTGGCTATGGTAAAGAGACTCCTGTCATCACTCTGCTGATGGTTGGCAGTGGAACCTTGTGTTCTTTGTGGCAAAGAATTACTTCAAAATTGATTCTTTCTCTGTTTTATTCTGGTTGCAAAGATCCAAAAAGATGCTAAACTCAAATGAAAAGTATTTTGTGATTTGTTAGTTTGCAGCTATTTGATGCAGACTAACTAGACCTGGCTGTTTAGATTTGGTGTCTAGCCATCAGCTGCCGAGTTCTGAGCTGAGAGGCTCTCTGGGACATAACTCATGGCGCTGAATCTGCGTCAAATTTCTCAAGTTTACAGAAGTTTTAAAAAATGTCAGGATTATTGATAGACTGGCTGGAGTACGAGTCACTCACTGATCGATGAGCCTGACGAAAATCGAGAGCATTGATTACTTAGATATTCTCCTGCCCCGTAGTGGACTCCTTTCGAACCCCTCAGGATTCCCAGACAGTACGCTTTTCACAGTCCATAGACTACAATTCAACTGTAAAAGACATTGTATCAACCAGGAGGCAGGGAAGGGTGGGGTCTTTGGATCTGGGCACCGATTGATCGGTACCGATAAATTGATTTGGTTTCAAATTTGCATTTCCAATTGAAGAAAGAGCGCTATGGCAACCAAAGTCCAAAGAGGTATAAAGAAACTTGGACGCCTCAGCCCGGTCTCCCACGACGCTCTCTCTCTCTCTGTCACGTGTGAAGCAGGAACTCCAAATGCCAGGCCCAGGGATTATTTTCTTACGTAATAACGGGTCAGCTCATCCAAGGGAAGGGGTTCTTGTTTGCTACTAGAATACCAGGACTTTAGACCTGGGAGGTCCTTATATAATATCTTCGGCCCATAAGGCCGCCCCTGCCCTGCATGACTAACAGACCAGTTGGTTAACACCTAGGTGGGAGGGTTCGGGCATGGCCTAATTAAAGAATAGTAGGTACACGAAATGAGCCCCAGTCAGTTTAAGTCGTTCTATTGTCCCAAGTTATTTTCCGCCTTTTTAGGCTGAAGTCGGCTCGATAACTATAGTACAACAGAGGATCGCGCGGTTAAAATACTTACTGGGTGGTTGGGGGAGGAGGAGGATTAATCCTTGAAAGGGGGGCCCAAGATTCTATTAGAGATCTTCCACAGGTATACTTTATTCACTGCTTCAGGGAACTGCCGCTCTTCAGCCACGAGAGAAAGTAAACAAATATGGAAGACAGGCGGGAGGGGGGGGGGCCGCGTCTCAGAGAGGGTTGGAGAAAAGGACCGTGTGTATGGCCGCTAGCAGAGAGAATGGCGGTCCGATTTATGATCCGGATTTCATGGAGAAAGTATCGCAGGGGCCGCCGATCCACTATTCTGACATTTGCAGTATTGCCAGGTAAATTAACAGTAGTTTCATACGTGTATCCAGTAAAAAAAGAAAGAAAATGTGCTAAAGAATTATGAAGTTGTCGTCTTTATTCCGGTGTAATGAAAATATTAAAACGTATAAATAAATAATGTGAGGGGGGTAGCTGAGAGTTGATCATCAGTAGTTGTTATGGTGGTCATTGATTATCATCAGTAGCTGTTATGATGGTCATTGATTATTGATTATCATCAGTAGCTGTTATGGTGGTCATTGATTATTGATTATCATCAGTAGCTGTTATGATGGTCATTGATTATCATCAGTAGCTGTTATGGTGGTCATTGATTATCATCAGTAGCTGTTATGGTGGTCATTGGTTATCAGTAATCTACTACAAAGCAATCCTCCCCCCCATATTTATGAACACGGAATTTTTAACTATCTGCCAGCAGGTGAGAGAAACCCGTCCATTGTTTCTGAAGCCAGTCAGTCAGGCCGGGGACTCCCAGCCTGCAGTACTATTAGGTAGATCAGTCAGAAGGGGCCTATTCGCTCTCATCCTCACAGCCAACCGCCATCTTCCTCAGCCGTGAGATCTCCATGCGCGGCGTCTCCCTCCCCCCCCCAACCACCAAGAATCTGACCAATCGCGATCCAGTAAAAAAAAGTATCAGTAGTAGTGGTATTAGTAGTTCCGGATTCGGCCTGCAGACGGCGTTACTGATGCGGCGACTTCTTCGGCTTGAGTGAGGCGTCTGTCTCCATATTTGTTTTCGCTGGTTCGCTCACCTGACCACGTAAGATCAAAATGGCTTTCCTCTGCTTTTCCCTGTCTGGATTGTAAGGAGTTGGGGGGGGGGGTTCGTTCTAGTCTCCTGTAGCCCCTCCAATCCGCCGTCTGCGCCAGCGGCGGGTAATTACCCAGGTTTGCCGGTGGACGTTTTCTTCGCTCGCGCGCGAGAGGAAGATAAATTTAAAAACGTGTGCGTTCTCTCCGGCGTAGGTAGCAGCGCGCGCGTCCCCTATCCCTGGAGTCCCACGTGGTCGCCCCCCCTCTCTCCTCCCCTAGTTACCGTAACGGGTTAAAAAAAACAAACAAACAACGAGTCTCAAGCGCCGTTTGTTTGTTTGTTTGCTAGTTTTTCGTTAGATGCTACGCGGTGCCGGAAAGATGGGAGTTGGACTTAGACCAGGAGCCGGCCGACCGGCTCCCTGTGTGTGTGTGTGGGGGGGGGGGGAGAGGGGGAATTTTCCTTGCCGCTCAAGATCGCGCTGTTGTATCCTCCGTGAGTAGGCGGGCGGCCGTCTAGCAACACCAACCAGAGCATCATCATCATCATCATCATCATCATCATTTCTGGGAAAGTTCGCCACTTTCGCTTACGTTCTCGTGTGTCTCTGTATTAACTGGTTTGATGTTGATGATGATATTCGCAGGGGTGCATTTTTAATTCCTATATATATATATATTGTTTGTTTGTTTTGCAGTTGAAAAATCACCCCCCCCCTCTCCTGTTACCGGTGGTAATAGTAGGGGCCATGGCGTAAATATGGCGGCCGTTATTCGTCCCGTTTGGTTGCTGCTGCATCAGATGTCTGTTGAATGGACCTCGGTTCCCCCTCCCTCTTTACAGGAATGACGTTCGTTTGGGAACTCCCTATTGTCCTGTCTGCTGGCCTAACTAGTAAAACGTATTAAATGTTGTTCTTCCCCATTTCCTACCAGAAACAATTTTTTTTTTCTTTTTACTGATTTTAAATACTAATAAATTGTCTAACTTATCCAATTCAATCGGAATGTTAAATATCCCCCCCTTTTTTAAAAATTCAAATTGTTTTTAAGTCACCTTATGAAAGTATAGCAAATTTATGCATTCTGGTAATTTTCTATGTTAAATGCCTTGAGCTGATTGTGATGGGTCCATTCTACACATCTAATACAATAACTTTATTTGGTAAAGATGGGCATATTTTTAGGACAATTCTAAGAGAGATCCATAGTAATAGAAATTCACTTTAAGTTACCAGTTTAGAAATTCTTTTAAAATTGTAGATTATCAATATTTTTTTTTATAAAAACATACTTAACATGCATTTTCCAGTAATGTTTTTTATCAGCTTTCTATATTATGCAAAATTTTTGGTACATTATTTAAAGGGAATAGCTGACAGATGTGAAATGTACTAAAAATAGAAGTTTAAAAGCATTACATTAGATTCTATCTATAACTTAAATTTACTTTGATATTTTGCTTTTTAGCTGCTGTTTCAAACTGATTTATTGTAGCATGAAGATAGTATTAGCTTGAGTGAAAACAAAATATTCAAAATATACTCTTCCAGCTTTTTTGTTGCTAACTCTGTAATAGAATTTTTAATGTTTTGGCAAACTGCTTGTTGCCATTCTCAAGAGTCTTAATAGATAGTTTGGTTGCATAAGGATAACATTCATAAATGTTTACTTCATTGACAGTGATGGCCCTAATATTTTAGTTTAAAATCTTGGTTTTTGGTGCAAGCTGGATTTGGATCCATAAACCACTGGTTGCTAAGCAAATATTCCATCTATTGGACTACTTAACAAGCACTTTTTTGATAGCCACATTTTGCTGATCTTCATGCTAGGTGTACTAGCAGAGTGGACTGGACTTGTAAGTGTCATGTATAAGGTGGCTTTCATCTTTTAGTCATGTTGTTCTTGATCTATGATTCTACAACTTTATGCATTTTTCTCCAGAACATATCTGGTATGTAGTGGAAACAAAATGACATTTTTTTTCACTTTAGCATTTAAAGGTTTCCCCAATTTTGTTTTTAGTTGTTTTTCCATTAGTGAGATTAAATTTTTATATTGTAGGTAGTTTCCAGTTTCAACTAACTGCAAATGTTAATAGTGACCAGAAAGCCTCCTTCCATGCGTCCTCTGATTTATTAATCTACATACAGGGGGTTGGGGACCATGAATTAAACTCTTCTGGATTTTTGCAACATTTGTCTACAGAAATGTCTCATAACAAACTTTATTATTGGAAGAAAATTTGAAAACTATGCTGAGAGATCCAAATCAATTGTAACATTATTTTTTACTGAGCCAACATTAGAAGACTGGAAATTGTGTGACTGTATCTTAGTTCAAAATTGGATGTTTGATGATCATTGGATTATTGAGTGATTAAAGAATGTGAAGAATAGAAAAGGATATTCTTTAGGAAGATAAAAACAACACACACAAGTTGTAAAACTCTGAAAGGTGATTGGGTGGTTTGGATGATGCAGAAAGAGATTTAGAGAGAAAACTGATGCAAGAGTTTAAAGATTGGTGGCAGTGTGAGTGGTTTGAAGCTTCTGCAGAGAAAATTCTGCTCCTTTTTGAGATTTTTTTGCTCACATGTCATTTCATTACCAACATTAACTATGATTTGACAAAAGTTACTCATTTAAAAGAGATATAGTAAAATATTGTTTTAATTTCCTTTTTTTGTGTGTGTGTGTGTTGGATACTCTAATATTGTTTCGATATCTAGTGGTTGTAGAGTAAAAAATTAGTATAGACATTTTTGGATTAATACAGAACAGTCAAATATTTCATGGTATATTACATTTTTTGCGAACACTTCATTTTAAAAATAATTTTCACGTGTTCATGTCAATACAACATAACTATGAGCCAACACTGCTTCCAAATCTTTCAGTGTAAAAGACAAATTTGTTTACTTAGTGTCAGATCAATTTGCAGAATAAAAAATTGCTCACCTTTGTTCCTCCCAGTTAAAATTTCTGCATCTATAAAATTATTGAATAATTCTTTCACAATTAACTTCATTCCACACACTGACATCTGAACTTGTTACTGGGAATGTTGCACAAATGTTCAGACAATTTCCAAGATGGTTGGGGGAAAATGCACATACCTGATAAAAATCATTTTAAAAAAAACAGTTAAAGGTCATGGAATAACTAAAATAGCACAAAGACTTAACGCTGTTCAGTAATCCAAATGAAAAGGAAATATGCCCAGAAAACGAAAGGGAAAAATTAAATTTATAGGGCAGAAAGTCAAAAAAAAAAAAAAAAATGTTGAGTGAAATATCACTTGTTTTCAAGAGGGGTTCAATACTGATTCAGTTTCTTGAATCTCACTGCTGTTGCTTTTTGATGTGTATTGACCTCTTATTAATTGTCGTCAATGAATGGTGCAGAATTATAGTAGTTTACTGTTATAAATATTTCCATCTTCCTGGTGGTGTCCGTCCAGGGCTGTCAACTTTGCCTGCTGCTTTCTGGGTCTGCTTGGTATAGCAGTTAGACTCCTTAGCCAGGTGGTGGAAGAAATCTTCAGGTTGGTGGACTGCCTATGACTCTAACTCCAATTGATGATCTTGTTTTCCACTCCTGACACATTCCTTGATGTTTCTTCACTTTCCGAATGGCTAAATAATGAGATCCAAGACACGAACACTTGAGATCTTCACTTCGCTTCAGAAGTAAAGGATTCACCATTGGATTCCATTGCAAATCAAGTAAATAAACTTGGTAATGCACATGGTTCATGCTGGTAGTTCACTAGTAAAAGTCACTTTTGCAGGAAAACCAAGTAGTTTAGATAGCTAGAAGTGATCATGTGGGCCAGTATGTTACATCTATCTGTAGTATAGTTGGAAGTGATTATTAAATGACTCTTCATTTTTAGTTGACTTGAACATCTGATGAACAGCGAAGAATTAAAATTCATTTTGCCTTTTTTAAAAACTTCATTGAAAAATGTAAATTTGTTAAAATGGTCAGTACAATTTTATAGTATTTAAGTTTTCTTTTTTTTTATCTACTCTGCATTAAAAAAAATTATAAGTTGTAAATTTAATAGAATGTCTAAATACCTAACCCCCCCCAACTCAAAGGGAAATTTGTGTGCTACATTTTACAATACTTTATTGTACAGTATAATTTGCACACACCTTGATGCATTGACTTATTATTTATTCCAAGTATTAAACATCACTAAGGCCGACAAATGTAGCTTAATAGGAAGTGCATGTTTCTTTGAATTTTGCTCTTTTACCACAATTTTATTTTAACAGTACATTACCATATTGAATTCTGAGGGCCTGAAATGAGACCTATGATCACCTGTTATTGTTCACCACCACTCCTTCGTCTAGTACCCACTCAGATCGTGCAGGGATTTAGGAGAAATATTTCTTCTCTCGTTATCACATTTCCACCACCATAAGTAGTGCACAGACTCATATTAGAAAACATCTGGAAACTTCCTACCAAAAAAAATTTTTTTAAAAAAACAACTATAACAGGTAAAAAAAAAAATGACTAGAAATATTTTAGCATGGCGATTTTAAAGATGAAATTGTGTAATGATTTTGTAAACACTTGAAATTCTGCTGCTTTTTCTAGGTAAGGTACAAGACTTGACATGACTGGAAGAGCTCGAGGCAGGGCCAGGGGTAGAGCTCGGGCAACGCAGCAGGAGCAGCCTGTTCGACGGCCTGGCCAGCCACCTCAGGTAAGTGACAAAAATCTACATTTTTAAAAGATTTTTTTTTTGTAAGATGAAATGGAGTAATTCAGACTATTAACATTGTGTAAATAAGAAGTAATGATAATTTGTTTGATACATTCTCTCTCTCAGGGATGTAATGAAAACTGAAGAAAGATTTAATTTGTTAGATTTCGGTAAAACTGGTGTAATAACACTTACTACTACTGACATCTTCGCACTCAAATGAGTTTATTTTGAAGAATATCAGTGTCTGTAAAGTATCTACAGAAATAAATGTACAAATTTTGAACATCCTAGGGTTAAATTTGATCTGTGGCATGCAGTTTTATTGGACCAATGCGCTTATTCTACTACTACAGACCGCTTGTCTAATTTACGGAAACAGGTGGCCCAAACGTTGACTTTTGATTGGCTAATTATACTTTTCCGAGCATTTCTAGTGTTACGTTTGAAATGTTATATTTGTGTTTTAAATACTCTGGCAAACAGAAACCTACAAAAGCCACCACCTAATTTTGTGACCAAACAATGCATGGGGAAGTGACTAAACAGCTTTTGGAGAGTATGATAAAAAGCCGAAACTATATAAAAAATAATAATTGCAACTCCCAGTATTAAAATGATCCTATACCCATGCTTCGCAAATGCTGGTGTTGAACTAGTGAACTAATTACATGATTCTTTCTAATATAATAAAGGTTTCAGAGAGGAATTGGATGAAACTTTTTCCTCAGATGAGACTGGAAGTATCTTTTAGAATGCTAGCTTGGCAAAAGAACTGACCTAAGGTTAGAAATGGGGAATTTGTTATCTCTGCATTCCCTATACAGTTCAAATTCAGCGACTTCTCTGGACCACTGAAGGATGGTGACTGATCAAAAAAAATTTTAAATAGTAGACCTGCTTTTATGTCTCAAAGATACAAACTTTTAATCTTATCGGACCCTGTATTGAAATAGTTTTTTTTTACATGAACACTGTCACAAGTCTTTTCTTGACTGATTTTCATACCTAGTCTTGTGCACAGTTCATTAAAAAGATTTTAGTAATCCATTTTGAAATATCTTTGCTTCACAACTGATGTTTCTTAAGGTTATCCTTTGTGATTCTTTAGCAGTGATAATGAAACTTTTAATTTTTTAAATTTCAGGCTTAACCAATAAGAATTAGGATTTTGTGTGCATGTGCACACTGTAATTCATTCACTAATCAAAATATTTTTTTAGTTGAAAAAACTTGGATTTGCCCTGTATTGTAAAGATTCCTCTTTTAAAGTTTGGTACCAGATCATTTCATGATATTTGGTTTGGTTGCCTAGCTGATCTGAGAATTAACCCATTTCCCTCCTCTTCTCTTGCTAGCAACCACCAGGGTTTCCTCAAAGTGGCCAACCAGAGATGCCTCTTGTTTCAACAAGAGGTCCATCATCACGAGGTCCACCAGCACAGCAGCAGCAACTTTCCAGGGAGCCGCTGCAAAAGCAGCAGCAACAAAGGAGATTACCTCCAGGCATTCCATTTCCAGCAGGGGTACATGCTGGTCCTCCTAGTCAGGAAGCTGCTGAGATGACTGCTGCTGGCACTGGCAGGGCTAGCTACAGAGGTGGAATTCGTGAGCCCCATCCTGGTGGCATTGGTGATGGGGTATCAGAGAGAATGAGCAGGCTGGATATAAGGGGAGGCAGAAGGATGAAAATGGACTATCAGGTGGTTTGTAGACCAGAGCACGTAGCCAATAAAAAAGGTAAATAAAACATTAACTGAAAGTTCAGTTGTAACAATTTTTCTGGGAGGTCCATTGCAACTCCATTTTGTTTAAAGATATTAATTCTTATTTAATTAGTAAACTGAATTAAAATACTAGTAATTGGCATAAATTGATTTTTAAGCATTTTTCTGGAAAGCTCACTTTTGGTTCAAGATGTATTAGTGGAGACTTTATTCAGAAGCAGTATTGCTGTTTGTTGAGTGCTTTAGAAAAGTTTGATTATTCTGACAATTGATCACTGGTGAGTGGAGCATTAGTGCTGAGGAGAAAAATGATAACTGCCGTAAACAGTCTGAACAAATTGAGTCTTATCAGTTCGAACTGTGTAAGACATCTGATGACAACTTATATATGAGTAAAAGTAAAATTATGTAATTTGGTAGCAGAAGTGGAAAACATCTACATTTAGCTTTAATGAATATATGAAAAATGTGGCCTTTTAAAACAATTTTTCAACTTGATTTTGCCTCCATCAGCTATACAATGCCCATCCTTAAGTTACAATAGTTGGTGGTGGTGAGTCATCGTAACTCATCTGTCGATGTGTTCTCACTAAAATGTTGCTCATTTTTTGTTGTTTTTTTTTTGACAATGAAATGAATGTGGCATCTACAAAAGGTATTTAGGGTATCTGAATTTGCAAGCATAAAATAAAATAAAAATATACTTTTTGATGGCCAAACGTATTTTTCTAATTTTATGTTGCCATGGACTAATGCATAGAAAATATAGAGGAACTTTGTAGTACTTGCACTATTTTTTGAATGAAATAGTTGTGTAATATTTGGCACTTGACATGGTTATCACAGTGGACTGACAAATAAGTTTTAAATAATATGCCCCCATTTTTCATACATTATGGTTTGGTGCAAAAATAATATTAGATATCAAGGCAGTTTTATTTATTGTAAAGGCTTGTTTAGGTGAAAATAAGTGTACTGAATTGACTGAAAGTTGCATACTTGTGGTCAGGTGTATAAGTCAATTATAAGATTAAATGTGAACAAAATGACTTGTACAGTATGGCTTTAATGTCTGAAGAATGTGGCCAGGCATTTCACATCCAGATGGCAATTATGTGGTATTTTCGCTAAGATTTTCTTTAGCGTGGTGTGCAAATGAACATTCCTGTTAATGGAAAAGTCATAGTCACTGAGGTTTTCTTTTTTATTTCTATAAAATGCTTGTAGCACCAACAAGAGAGATATAGCAGGTATGAAGTTATCAGAGCAAACCCTAGCCTAATAACTGTAGTTCTGATTAAATTTCTTTGCTATGAAAATACATTCTTGACACTGGTTTTTAAACAAATTGCCATCAGCAACCTTTTTGTGTTGTGTTATCTTACAAACTATTATTCCCTTTTGGATCATTGGTTGGACTGTATTTGGTCCATCTTTGGCAAACTTCACAAAGCATGGTTTCTTTTTGCTCTTCTGCACCAGTCAGTCAGTCGTGTGTGTTTTCCCCACAGCTAAACAGAATTCTAGTAGGGTCTTTCCATATCAAGCCCTATGAGGTACAGACATGGCAATGATTGTTAGCATTAACCGTGGTACTACACAACTTAGATCGAATATTTCTGCAGTTTGTGAATAACAGCAGTTGCAGAAGATCATGTGATTGAAAATGTTTGATCACAAACATGGTGGAAACTGATACTATAGTGATTACATAACATGAATTTTGAACTATTTTAAAAGCATATTCCTGAATATGCATATTTGATGAAAAATTCTGAATGGGTGTACAGTGCAGATTTAGCTGATGCAAGTACACTAGTCAAATTCATGAGAAGGTGCTTCTTAATACAAATTTTTGTGTTTGCTTAGAACATGTTGAAGTTGTGAAATTGATGCATATACGTACATTATGAGTTACTGTTTTATAGACTTTTAGCATTAGACCCTCTCAGCCAGTAGTCTAGAGGATGCATTGCTTAGATGTAAGTAGCCAGCCTCAAACTACCAATATTTCATTTTCTTGCATAAGTAAAATTGTTCTGCTTAATATTAATCACTCAAATCTCTGGTTGCTACATAATCAGTTGTTTGATGTTCTGAAACTGACAAGTTATGTTATAATAATTAAAATTGCAAGAGTTAATACTTGTTATTAAAGGTGTATA
Organism: Nautilus pompilius; assembly: GCA_018389105.1. Classification (NCBI taxonomy): domain Eukaryota; kingdom Metazoa; phylum Mollusca; class Cephalopoda; order Nautilida; family Nautilidae; genus Nautilus; species Nautilus pompilius. The sequence goes on along the minus strand of JACATO010000908.1, from coordinate 291,302 downwards.
CTGCAAGCAGAGACTATATTACTGTATGATGTCTGTTTACTGAAAAGCAGTTTGTTTTTCCAGGTTCATCTGGTCAAGAATTGACATTGTTTGCCAACTATTTTGAGTTGACTACTCTGCCACAAGCTGAGATCTACCTTTATCATGTTACATTTGCTCCTGAAGTTGAGGGCAAACGTATCAGGAGACTCTTGCTATACCAGCACCAGGAGAAGATCTTTGGTCCTGTGTCGCTCTTTGATGGAATGATGCTTTTTCTGCCATTGAAACTAAATGATGATGTAAGTATATGTATTGAATGCCACTTAGATATAGAAAATGTATTTATGTGAATATAACTGATTAATAATTGTCAGAATTCTACTGTTAATTGTTTTAAATAAAACATTGAACTTTCCTTTTGTGTGTGTGTGTATATAATGCAGAAAACAGAACTGTTCTCTAAACATGACAAAGATGACCAGCCAATCCGGATTACAATTGATTTCAAATGTGTTGTTGCGCACACTTCACCAGTAATTCTTCAGCTGCTGAATATCTTGTACAAACAGTAAGTAAACTTATTTTATCTTTTGTGAAAGATTTTGGAGAGATCTTGATCCATAACACTCAAAGAACAACAACAACAAAAAAAGAATAGTTGTAATTATTGTCTGATGGATGTAAAGTTTTGATTGTTTTTTATATATAACATTGAATTACTCCTACCTTATTAAATTATTATTTTATCTGTTTTTTGTTCATGCCAAACTTCTCATTTTATTTTTAACCAGGTTTTTATCAAGCTTAAATCTTACGCAGATTGGAAGAAACTACTACAAAGTTGAAATAAACTATGATTCTCCCCTTGCTAGGCACAAGTAAGTAGAGCAGTGGTAGTTATATGTATAAATAAATACAGTTTGGACCCAGAGTAATGGATAGCTAACATGCTGGACATTGGAGTGCTACTCCACCGTAATTTTAAATTTTCCTGCTTTTGCATAGTTAACACGAAACAATTAATATTGAAGCAAAATTGTCAGAAGGTCTTAGGATTTTGGTTTTTTTCTCTCTGATGAGGGTGGATGAGTAATGTGTCGCTACCCATTAACTAATACGCAGTCTTTTCGGTAGTCAAGATTGATGTACTCATATGTTCAAAGCAGAAAACCATAAGTGTTGGGTACTATTCTTGCTGGTTTCTTGTGCATTGTAAGTGTGCAGATGGTTTATATCGGTTGTGGCCTGGCCATCAGAAGACACACTTTTTTTTAATGCGTAAAAGTGGCCAAAAGACTGGGGTAACCTTGCTGACCCACAAGTTTGTTTTTTTCTCTTTTAACTCCATCATACAAGTACAAAAATTTTAAATTGATACATTTTTCCATAAGCCTGATTTTTTTTAACCAAGAATGAGTTTTGCGCATTCCATTTGTGGGTTTGAAATACTGTACAAGCGAGTTGTGCTGAGTTCACAGAAGGGGTGGAGCCACTGAATTTCAAAGGATTTCTAACACCTTTTGTTTGTTTTTTTTCCCATGATCAATGAATATTTTGTTTGTATGTGATTAAATGAGCATCATCAGTGGTTCAATGTGTATTTTCATGTTTCAAGACATTGAATAAAAATATTCTGAATCTGAATTTACATCAGATTTCTTTTAATTTTAAATAAATATAATTACATGTATGTAATATGTATGGATGTTTATATTTATATATATATTATAAGCCTGAGGGTTGGAAGGTCCTGTTGGTGGTCGATTTAAGATCGCAGCAAAAAACAGTTGGGAACCACTAGTCTACATAATCACTTTCGCTAGGTTTGTCGCTATATTGATGTTTTTCCCCACTTGAAAGTATGTCAATCTAAGTGGTCATTTGATCATCATGTCGTACTGTTCCAAACATGCCACTCTTAGACACATGATATCTTATTTTCAGAATGACCGTATTGGCAGGTATTCAAAGTTCTATCCTCAACTATGAAAGAGGTGCTCTTCTTAGCGTGGACATATCTCACAAAGTGATGAGGCTGGATACACTTCTAGATGTAATGAAAGAAATGGGAGATTTCAAACACCCCCAGTTTTATGAAAAATGTGCTAATCGTTTGATTGGAAAAATAGTCCTGACTAGGTATGTTTCATTTTTTTTTCATCTGAGATACTTTCTCATGTATACTTCTTTGTTGTAGATTTTTCTTAAATCTTGATCTAATTATGATTATTTTTTGTGATTTAATAAAATCAAAAGAAATAAAATGCTGAATGATGTTAGTTTGGAACTTGCTTAAAGCAGCTTGATTTTTGTAAGCCATCTTGCTTTGCAGTGAATGTAGTGAGAAATTGTTTTGTACTTGACCTGTGCTGATAACTTCAGTGCACATTTTGGAACCTATCTGATTTAATTATCTTTTTGGTTGATCACAACCTGCAAATAAAATAGTAATTTTTATTCAGGTTCACAGAAACATTTTGGTTTTATAGCAGGTCAAGAAAGCTATCTTTGCTGATGCGACAGAAATGCCTAGATTGTAAAGTGAGGAAAGTGCCTCATTGAAAATGAAATAAAATCAAATTATGCAGTAATATTGCTTAATAGGAATTATCCTTTTATCACTCAATGGGATCTATTTTAAGTACAGCTATCCTATGGTATAATAGAACCAAAAATTGTCTGCAATATAATTGTGTGTGTCTGTCCGTCTCTCTCTTGATTAGTGTCCATCAAGTTTGTTTACTTAACCGCGCTGGCATTTGCAGCATTTGAATGCAGTTAAATGTAATATGAAGAAAATTATAAAATAAAATTTTCTAAGGTGTCATGAAGCCTAATCTTCTGGTGTTGCTCATTGGTAAAATCTGATGCAGCCAGAATAATTTTGCTGTCTGTCCACACCGGTATGTTGCAATAAGAAACACATGCAAGCAAGCATTGATTTTTCTGCAAAAAAGATGATGTTTTTGTTTTTTGTAGTCAGTCTTCCTCTTGTTCCCTCCACCCCCGTCTCACAGCTGTTTGTTCCATTGCAACTTTAACTTTCACTGTTTCTTTTGAAGATGTACAGGTGTTTTTAGTACAGTTAATGAGTTTTCTCTTAAAGTTATGTTTTAAACTAAATAATAAATAACAGCCTGGCTAATGAGGATAGGTTGGGATTGTAAAGATGCAAATTTAGCTTACATGTGGGTTTTACTTTCTTTGGTTTTGTCTGACTTTTCCTTTTCATTAGGTTTTGAGTGCACAGACTTGTAAATGTTTTTTCCTTCGTTGTTATAAAATAGATACAACAACAGGACATACAGAGTTGATGAGATAGATATGGAAAAACATCCCACAGATACCTTCATGAGAGGCAATGAAGCTATTAGCTTTATAGAATATTACAGAGCTGTAAGTAGCTACATTAAATTAAACTACCTTTATATTAGTACAAGTGCTTTAGATTTTTAACCATGATAAGTGTTCCAAATTTTGATTCTAGTCTATTTTTGAAATTTTGTACTATTGTACTTTTTTCATATGATTTTTATTATGAGTGTTATAATAAATAGCATGTTAATAAATGTCTGCGTGTTTATGGAAAGTTTTAATTCTAAGTGCATTTTAAAATAAATATACAGTTAGGTTAATAGTCGGGCAAATACATATCTTTTTATCACTTTGTGTAATTTTCATGATGTTAATTCTACTTGACACAGAATACAGTTGTGAATGTAAAATTTCGAAGTTTCTTTCTACTTCCCTTTTTTATTATTGTTACTGCCTCTTTAAGATATTAATTTATTAGCTTTGTACAACCAAAATATACTTAACAGCCATCAGTTTTCTTTAGGGTAGATTGTGTCAAACACTGTATTGCCCACAGCAGCATATCTTTCATAAGAATGCTGTTTTGTACTTCGAGTTTAATATGGATTTGTCCTTAAGCACAAAAAAAAAAAAAAACCCGATGATATCAGAGTTTAAAATGTACATACAAACACTTCAAGAAACAAGTGGACCTTAATAAGGTAATTGGGATATAATTTTAAGATCTCTAACTTTTGCTTGTAATAAGTTGTTTTTCAAATCAAAAATAAATGCATGCTGGATGATTTGATCTGATTCACTAACAGTAGAGGACAGTTTAGAATTGATTTATTTTTCTTTTTGTAGTTCAGATGGATGTATACATGAAAGGGAAAAATCAAAGACATTTTAAATGAATGTTTGCTTTTATTAACAGTAGACAATCTCTATTCTAATTTGCTTTTAATAAAGTTGAACATTTTACTTAAAAAATAGAACAAATTGTAAGATTCATAGCTTAAGTAGCTTAGTTTTTTTTTTTAAAATTACTATATGATTAACATCAATTTTAACTTAGTCCTATGGAATAGAAATCCGTAATACGACGCAGCCATTGCTGATGAGTAAACCCAAGCAGAGAGATGTCAGAAGAGGACAGATTCATCCAATCTACTTAGTTCCAGAACTTGTTACTCTGACAGGTGTGTGTAAATATTTTTTACTTTAAATGAAAGACTGATATTCTGAACATCAGATTAAAGCTAATGGTCATTTCTATTTAACTTTGTAAAAACAAGGGAAAAATATTTGAAGTTCTTATTTAGGTTTAAAGTACAGGAATACCCCAACCTATGTAAGCCTCAACCTAGGTAAATTTAACTTTACTTAAGAAATAAATTCCAAAAAATAAATTCAAGATAAAGGCAAAAATGTTACATTGTGCTACTTTGGGTACCTGGGCATGAACGGACACTATTTTGAGTCATGGTGTAATGCACGCTGGGGTCTAAGTGTGTTAGTCGGCCAATGTCCCCCTCCCACATTCTCAGTTGTGCGTTGGTATCCATCAAGTGAGTTTAGTTGTGCATAAATCCTTTCATTTTTATGTAAATTTTTCCATTGCAAGACATGGTTTCAAGGTGTAAAAGTGATGCTAGCGGTTCCGCAAAGAAGCGTATGGTGATTACGCTTGAGGAGAAGGTGAGCATAATAAGGAAATATGGGAATGGGCAAACTCTTTGTTCTCATCCATAACTATTGTTCACTGCCTACCTTTATGCTTATGTAAGATTGTGGTATGCATGTGAGCTTGACTTAAAAAGCAACTAATGTATAGCCGACTGGAACGTAACCTTTACGTAATTTGGGGTATTCCTTTATTAATATAAAGCTCTTGTTTTTCTAATGCACATAGTATGGCATCTTGAAATACAGTATTTAAGTTATTAAAAGAAATTTTTCAATGACTCTTTCAAGGCATTGAAGACCATGTTAGAAATGATTACAGTATTATGAAGGATATGGCTTCTCATACCAGGCTACCTCCAGAAGGCCGTGTTAGTGCACTGATAGATTTCATACAGGGCACACACTGGTAAGTGTTTGTTCAGTTTTAAAATTCACCCTTTAAAAATTTTCGTTTATTTTCTGTTGTTGATAAGTCTGATATTTTATAATTTTTGTTAACATTTGAATTATTTATTTGTATCTAACATCTCTGCAGCATTCAAAATTACAGGATGTAGGAAAACACTGAAAAATATGCTAATTTGTCTTTGAGAAAGAAATTGGATATTTATTGTATGGATGAATTTTTAGAAAATGGTTTGAGTAAATATGAGAGTTTATCTGTTCTTATACTAATAACCTCATTAAGCTACAACAGAACAATATAGAAAGAAAAAAATTTAAATTGCATTATTAGAAAAATTAGATGCTTTATCACTTTTTAAAAATGAATTCAGATTGGTTCTATTGTGATCATGCTATATAACTCACTTGAGATTGTGATTCTTAACCTTAGTCATTACAGTAATTGTAAGGTGGCTTGATTGTCCAGTAGTAGACTACTGAACTGCCAAGTTTGTGAGCCTTGGTTTGGTTTGATCTGGCTTGTCTTAAACAGGTTTCTTCCCACATCTGAAAATGAGGCATTTTAGTAGGGATTATCTGCAGTAGATGTGTGACTAACCTTTACACCTTATTTTCCTCCACTTGGTTTAGGGTGTTTTCTCTGGTAAATGCTTTTTGTGGCAACAACATCATACATTTTCAAAGAAGAAAGTAGTCAGGACTGATAGCTATTAGAAGTGAAAGTATTATAGCTTATCATTCAGTTTCACCAATAAATAACAGGTCTTTTGCTAGCTCATTCTATACATCATATGTAACCAGCTATTGCCACTAAATTTATAACTTTGTATGCTATTCTGAAAATTTTCTTTTGCAACCAATTTTAAAATTGTGACACACTTTATTTTAAATATTTGCAGTTTTGGTTGGTAAATTCTAACACATTTTTTCACCAAACTCAGTTTAAATTCCTGCTAATTGAATTACTAAGAATTACAGCTTTATATTTGCTGGTCTAATTCTTGGAGAGAATTTAAAAAAAAAAAAGAAGTTTCATTAAATTAATTGTTACTCAAGTTTTTATCCATGTTATTTAAATATGTACATGAATACATCTTGCCATATTAAACATCACTAAATTAGTGCCCTGATCCGATGAACGTTTGGAGAACAAACATTGATTTTCCACCAGAACTGTCCAGGAGACTGAACAACCTTGGCTGTCAGCCTTTAATTTGAGAGATGTCCAAGGCTGTCAGATTGATGTAAGGAAGCTAATTTGACCAGTCAACATTTTCAGTGGAATTTGAGGATGCAAGGAACATTTGTCTGATGAAAGTCAGTTCTGTAATATCAATAGTTGAATGCCACCAGATAAGCTTGCAGTGTTGCTGGACTTTGGCTTCTGCTGGTGGGGGGGATCCATATCTTATATAATCTTGACATAATTACTATAGCTGAAACCCAAAATGTCAACAGATACTGAAAAAATTCTTCATTTTAGCAATTGCTTGCTTGCTGACCAACATTATGGATGACAGCACCAGACTACTGTACAGCTGTGGAGGTGCAACATCTTCAGGATATATGATTAAGTATCTTGCTTGGCCATATCCAAGCCTGATCAATTATCATAGTGATTATATGAAGGGGAGGAATCCTGTTCAGAATAATGCTGAACTGGCCTACATGCAAAAGTGGTAGATAATACCACAGTTAAGCATTTGATGTCTGATTAGTAGCATGAGATGGTTAGAAAACCACGAACACAAAGGAAACTTACTTGGTACTGATATTAAACATAGCTGAGCTTGTTTAGTAAGGTAAGTGAGCAACCATACCTACTTCTCATTCTATGTTTATATTTTTTTTCATTTTTAAGTAATAAGGAAGCTATGCAGAAAGTGGAGAGATGGAATTTGAATCTTTCAAATAATCTGCTCCAGGTTACTGGCAGGATTCTTCCACCTGAAACGGTTATACAGAGTGGCAATGTGCCGGTAAGTATTGTTACCACTTAGCAGATTGTTTAATACTGTTCCAGCATGTTTTAGCATAATTACTAATTAATGCAGAGAAATTATTTCCTGATTGCAGTACATAATTAACTGTTTCAGTTGACCTACAGACCAGAAGAGGCTGAGTGGTCCAGAGACCTGAGGGGTAAACAGTTAATAATCACTTATCCTTTAACAAACTGGTTGATGTTATATCCAAAAAGATGTGCAAGAATGGCTGAAGATTTCTTCAGTGCTTTTCAGCGAGTTGGCCCGCCAATGGGAATGGAGGTTGGCCATCCTATTTTGTAAGTTTTGCTGAGAAGATTTTGATGTTACATAGTTACGTAAATTCCAGTAAATTAATGAGAGAACTTTGAAAGGATTAAGAAGATATTTATATAAATCACAAAACAAGTCTAAAATTCAAATTGAAATTTTTAAAAAAAAATGTGACAAATCTACAAGTTTGATCTATATAAAGTGCTGCCACCTACTGTGTGTGTGTGTGTGTGTGAGACAGTGAAAATGAAGTAATACTTAATGGCAGTATGCTGTTTAAATGTGTTAACTTTCAAGAAATGCAGACCACAATCTAAAACCTGAACATTGCTTGATGTAGAAAAGTAGCTACATCCACGTTGGGCTGGTTAAAATTGATTAATGATTTACTGTGGTGTGATTGTGAAAGATATGTCATTCCTGTAAGATGCATGCTGTTTGCAAAGACTAGAGAGAATAATTTGTCCCATTTAAAAAAAAGTTTGAATTATTTTGCTGCCTCTGTGACAAGTAAACACCTTTTAAAATTGATATATTTTGATTCCATACTATATTGTAGAATTGTAGAAACAGCTATTCAGTACTGAGCACCCAAAGTCAGTCTTTGCTGTTGTAATGTGCTCTTTGGGTTGGTGCACCTCCAAAAAAAAAAAAAAAAAAACCATTACAACTTCTCATAGTTGCTGCTGATGTTAGACAAGTTGATTTCACAATTACAACACTGACAGTTTCATTTAGCAGCAGTAAGCAACAAATTAATTAATCCCAAGCTTGTGAGCTTGTCGGTATTGATATCTGCAGTGGTGTAATGCCGAACGTCTTACTAATGTAGGTTGATTTATATTTTAAGGCAGGAGCTAGCTGATAAGATTACATCAGTTTACCTCTGCATTAAGCATGTGAGACACCGGTCACTTGTCAAATACAATTTCCTTGTTAACTGCCACAATGTTAATGACTGCAGTGCAAAAAGAAGAGAGAAAAGGCTGCTGTCTGTGTATTTTTTCCATTTTGCTTTTCACACTTTTATACAGATTTTTTTTAAAAAATGGCTGCCTGTATATTATCTTTAACAGAAATTTGAAATGTTTATGAAAAACTACTATGTTTTTTTTAACTCTTTAACAATTGTATAGTAATGGAAATGCAAAAACAAATTTGAGAGCATACAAATATTTGTATTTTTAGGTGTGAAACCAAAGATAGAGACAATACTGGTGATAGCTACATAGCTGGTATAAGACAAAAAGTTCAGAGTAATACTCAACTCGTGTTGTGCTTGGTGCAAGACAGTGCCAAAGGGCGATATGACACCATCAAGAAGTTCTGCTGTACTGACAGGCCAGCTGGCTTACCAGGTAGGGGCTGATAGTTGAAATGGAAACTGCTGGTGTTTTTCTTATTAGCAGTTAGTAAATTGCATCTATTGTTGGATTCTGATTTTCCTGTTTAAAAAAAGAATAGTAAACAGGTAGTATGAGTTTACAGAGGTTGAATGCCAGCTTACTGTGCAATTTTTAGTATTTTGTATTATGGACATACCTATTTGCTATATTAATGATTGATTTTTTTTCTTTTAATACATGCTTGGATAATGCTTTAATAAAAACTATTTAAAAATTTGTTGGCAGTGCCAAGTCAAGTTGTCCAAGCAAAAACTGTGAGCAAAAAACCCACCTTGATGTCTGTTGCAACAAAAATAGCCATTCAGGTGAATTGTAAATTGGGAGGAGCTGCTTGGAGTGTTCCTGTTCCAGTAAGTATGTAGTGCAGGTCTACTTTTAAGTTGGGAATTCTTAGTTCTTGGATGTTGTTGGCTCTAATAAATATTATGTAGGTGTCTCTTTTTTAAAAAAAGAAAATTTTATTAAGTCAACGATCATAACTGATTCTGAAAAAAACAAATCAAAATAAGTTATGTATGTCTTTAAAGATCTTATTTTATGAGATGAATAAACTTAGTCACTTTTGATATTGTAATCGGTCAATTTAAGTCAGTGGGAATGAAGTTTGCATGATCCCAGATTTAGGAAAAAACAGACCATGAAACACTGGCTGACCTATTCATATGTAAACAATTCTGCAGTGTGGAAAACTGGAAGGCCAGTAAAAGAAAATACATTGGTTAAGTTTGAATTTGTTTTTGGTAACATTGTTCTTAAGATATTTTAATACAGATTTCAATATTTGCAAAATTTGTTTTTCTGACAGACATATATACAGGATGTGCAGTTTTAATAGTAGTGTGAATAAAGAGTGATTAGATATTTATTGACTGACGTACACAAATAGACAAGTATGTCATTAATTAATGCACAAATGTATATAAAAAATAACTTGATGATCAGTACTTAAATGAAGCATCTGATCCACTCTTTGGAAGTCTCTTATGGTTTTTTGGTTGAATGTGACAATTTTGAGAAGAGATTTTTTTCTACTGTTTCAAGAGCTTTCAAGTTCCACTGCCTCATTGCCTGTAATGTGCTTTGTAAAATTTGATGAAACACTTAGTGATGGAGTGCATTTAACATCTTTCTTTTCACTATGCATCAGAGTTTTTTCCAAAGCATTGTAGCACGGTGGCATTTCACTTTGGGATTTTGAGAAAGCGCTTTACATATCCACTTGGTAGATCATTTTTGGTCTAAAAATGCAGCTTCCCTCAGAGAATGAATTGTTTAAACTAGAGTCAAAGTCCGCAGTAATAAATATCTGCTATTTTGAATTGTCCCATTATGCAGTGTAAGCCTCACTTCATCATGTTAACTTAAATTCTATCCAACCTGAACAATGAATTTGTATAGCAACACAACTGACACATTTCACACTGATTTAGTTATTACTGTAGGTGTTCATGTGTGATCATTTACAATGTCTTTAAACTGGAAATCTTAAGTTGCCAATACTTGATTTGCAAGGAAGACACCTATAATAAAAGGAACCTAAACTTCCACTGATGGTCCAGCATTGATTGATTCATCATTTAAACCCACTTGATCCAACTGGATCAAATTCAAAGCACAAACATGGCTATTCGTGGTGCTAGGAAAATTAAAGTTAATTATTACAACCAAATTTGAAGGCTCTTGGAATATTTTCTGCAGAGAAGCCTGTGCATTTTTCTGAAGCTGGTGCAATTTTTTTTTCCATATAAGCAGGAAAATAAATAGGTCTAAAGAGCTCACTTGATTTCCCACTGAGACATGATGTGTCCAAATTTTATTCATTTATTAGAAATATTAATATTAAAAATATTTGCTAATGAAATGTAAAGAGTAAAAGCATCCTGAGTAATTGCTCAGTTTATGTAAATTTTGAGAATTTGTGATGTTGCAAATTTTTGCCAATATTATTTTGATGGGAGAAAGACAGATACACACTTTAAAGAATATTTAAAAGTTGATTAAAATCAGATCATTGCAGAGTGCTATATTGCTGTGCATTATTATTAGAATATTCTTTTGCATTATGCAAAGTTATGTATATTTGCAAATAGTTCTGCAAAAATAGATTTAAAATTTTGTTTTCTTATTCCAATGCAAGTAATTTGTATACCAGTAAAATCTGATTTTCATGATATAGAAAGCCTTTCTTCTTTAATTTTTTTGTGCTTATTATTTTTGGTATTATCTGCGTTGATTGATCAGGTATTGTTAATTAAAGTGATTTATGTGCACCTCCATCTTCCATAGATAGTAAATGGTTTTTTTTTTTTAGCACTGGTAGACATGTACAGGCCAGCAAGAAACCATCTCAATCCAGAAATGGTGAAAGCTTTGTTTCTGTCATTATAATTTAATAGCTTTTGATTTTAAATACTAAGTTATATTTTTGTCAGACTTTGATTATTTTGAATTTGCATTTGTAGGCCAGTGTTACTCTCAATACATAAGCTTTCAACAGTCAACCATTTCAACTCCAGATTAATACTTGTGTTTATTAGTTTAACACAGAAGCCGTTAAGCTTTTGATTTCAAGTAGGAAAGTTTCATATTTTGACAGGTTTTAGAAGTTACATAAATGCATTGAATTTTGAATCTATTTGTAGAACATATTGGTTTTTAAAATTCATTTAGTTATGTATTAATTAGAATTTAGATATACCTATACTAGTTAGTTAACATACTTTGAATATTTCAATTTCCACACACTTTTTAAAGTTAATATTCTTTAGACTAGTATTACCTTTTAAGTTTTGGCTTTCATTTATTTATGTGCAGGGATGTTGATCTTAGGTTGGAGAGGGAGGGTATGATGTGTCAATTACTAATAACTGATCAGCAAAACAGTCCAGTCACTCATTATCTGCCGATTAATCAGCACGTCTCTAATAGCAGATATAATGTTGTAGATATTCAGTGTGTGTGCAATTTCAGACTTAGACTGACCAAGCATTATTCTATTTAAGTTGTTGCTTAGATTTGTCATTTTAAATATCTTATCCTCCTTGGATCTCATTGCAATCTTAAATATTTCTATTAAAATTTTACTTTTTTTAACTTGTTAGAAGTAATTTTAAAAAAAAAAAATCTGTCAAATGATTGAAAGGAAATAACAGTGCTTATGGATATATTTTGTCCTAGCATAACTCTTTCTTCTGTAAGCTCATTGAGATGGTTGTGCAGCAAGTATTTTTGTATGTGTGTAGGCGAGAAAGCAGTGCTTTTTAAGATAGAATGTTATTACTCTGAATATCTTACATTTAAAAAAATCCTTTTACACTTGTTGCTGTATATGTAATGACTGTCTGTATGCTAATTTATACTGATTGTTTCACAAGTTAATAAATGCTCTTAGCACTAAAGAACGACTAATGAATGAAACCTTTTTCTATACATTGTAGATGAAGAATTTTATGATCTGTGGGGTAGATACTTATCATGATTCATCAAAGAAAGGCCATTCAGTTGGTGGCTTTGTGGCCAGCATGGACAATACACTAACGCGTTGGTATTCCAGAGTGACATTTCAGTCATCGCATGAAGAACTTGTGACAAGATTGCAAGTCTGCATGTCAGGTGAGACAAAAACAATTTCTTTTTAAGTTTTTGGACATTGCTTGTTTATTCTAGTTAAGTTTCAGCTTGTAATCACTGTAGATCTAGCCATTATGGGTTTGAGAGAACTTTTAATTTGACATTACCTTTCACATGCTATAAGATGCATTTGCCTCTTTTGTTTGAACTAGTTGAGTGATGTTCCAATTTGAAATAAACTTTGCCCATCTTTATTTAAGACAACACTTTTTTCTACTTTTTTAAAACTTGACTTGTGAAGAAAAAATGTTCTCTCTTTCTCAGTGAACTCTTTAACGAAATTCTGGTCAACAAATCAGGCACAATTTGTGAGTTGAGAAATAAACACCATTAGTTGTTCTAGGTCATGTGACTGTTAAGGGAAGTGAAAATTTAGTCATTTTGAACAAAAACATAGGTTATGCTATTGAGATTTCATGTAGTGTAATGAATATATATTCTTGGAATTTATTAAGGCACTATTATGTTTAATATTTTAAATTTTTTATTTTCATTAATCCCAAATTTCAAATTATGTCTGATTTATTATTTATCCTCAAAGTAAATACCAATCATTTTCATTAAGAAAGGGTTCACTGTATATGTATGTTTAAAGCTGATTTAGAGATTGCAGAATTAACAGATGATGATGATTTTGTATAGTTTTTTATCATTACTGAGGATAAAATATTTTTAATGAATATTAAGGTTTTGGTGAGTTTCCTTTTACATTTTTAGATCTGATGGCAACCAGAGTAGTTGAGATGTGCAGTTCTAACTCTAAAAGTTAAAACGCTCTTGTTTACAGCTACTCTAAAGAAATATTTTGAGGTACATGGTAGGATGCCCGACCGGGTGTTTATCTTCAGGGATGGTGTTGGTGATGGTCAGTTGGCTGCTGTGCTTGACATCGAAGTGAAACAGTACCTGGAGGCATTTTCAAGTCTTGGCACAGATCATAAGTAACTATGAAGTAGTGTTACTTTATTTATAACAGACATAGAGGTATTTATAAGGATTTTAAAATTTAGTCAGCTGTTGTTTCCTTCCCAATCTGGGGACATGGGACTAGGCCTGTGTTGGCTATGTAGGGGTTTTTTGCTTATTCTAAGATTGATTCCTTCATTCAGAAGAGAGAACACTGGCCTATTGTTAAGATCAAAGGAAATGTTGGAGGGAGTTTGCTACAGGATTACCTCCCTTTTTAAAAATCCACGATAGCATTAAAAATTTTTTTAAAAGTAATTTTGCTGCAGCCTAACTTTCTTGCTACTATAGTGTACAATTACAATTGGCCATGGGCACATTGTATATAAAACATCAAATTTTTTTTAAAATAGCAATTACATAAATAGGTAAATATGCAAGAAAAAAAAACAATTTAACTGTTTATATACAGTCTAGTTCTTATAAAATGTCAGATGATTACTGAGTGATAAAGTGCAACTTTGTGTGGATTTCTAGCTTAGTGCAAGAATAAAAGTTAAAATCGGTGTAACTTGTGTATAACTTGATTCCTGTTAAGCCTCACTCCATAGATTAAAAGTAGGCATGTAGATGTATAAATATAACATTGCATAATATAGACTCAGCTTACTAGTAAGAATGTTAATTTATGGTGTTTTCTACACTAGTGATTACAACAGTATGAGCATTTATATAATAATTCTTTAAAAGGTATGCTTTTATTTTTTTATGAAAATAACTGTTGCATTCTATTAGTTACTAGGTGGCAGGAAGCCATCATGATATATACAGATTCTGTGAGGGTGAAAGAATTAATGATTCTTAGATGAATACTATTACTGTTAATCACATGTTCTGTTAGTTATTCAACTTATTCGCAATTTTAATACTGAAATAATATTTTCTAATACTTAACTATGATGGATCTTAGCTAATTTGTAATAATGGCCGTTTAGTTGAGGTTGGCTAATGTGTAACATTGCTTTAAAATCTTGTAATTTTGAAATCCATATATCGTATTTTAATGCCATGTCGTTGAGTTCTAATGTGTATATTTGGTTGGTATTTTTCACTTTTCCCTATACTGTCAGAGATTTACCTTACATCCTCCTCAAGTGTGTGCATGTACATAGTTTTCACTCTCTTGTCCTTGGTCACTCATCTGTTTTAAGCAAGCAAGTGCCAAAATTGCTGGTGTGCAAATGAAACTATCATTCTGGATTATCTCATTGTACAACTTCTGATGGAATGGTATGCATGTTTCTTCATGCATAGCAGCACTTGTTGGTTGTGATGCCATAATGTAGGATTGGCCAACCCATTGGGTTATCTGTTGCTGGCTGTTGTAGTTTGGCAGTATGCAAGAGATCATGTTGGCTGAATTGCTGTCTGTTTTTATGAAAGGTATTTTATTGTCAGCAGACTTTTGTGGTTGAGTTTTTAAATGCATTATTTTCTCTCTGACCAACTCTTGAATTCGTGTAAAATTCTGTTAACATGGCAATAGTATATATTTTGATAGCATTATTAGTAAGTTTTTGAAAAGTATAGAATTTTGAAAACTTTACATGTAGCTGCATAGTCTTCAAGAATAATGGATGATATTTTTAACATATATCACAGTGCTTAAAATTTAGAATTTGTATTTCTTTTTATTTCTGTAATAACGACAAATCATTTTCAACCAATCTTTTAATCACAAGCACTGCTAGAGCTTTATTTACTGGTATTTTTTCACAGGATTGCTTTGTCAGTGATTGTGGTAAAGAAGCGGATAAACACGAGGTTATTTCAGCGGCAAGCGCGTGGATGGAAAAATCCTCCCCCTGGAACAATTGTGGATAGAGATATTGTCCGCAATGAATGGTATGCTTCAATTGTTTTTGGAAAGACCATTCCATTTTCTTCTAGGTTTATTAACTATATTTGCATATGTGGCATGTCATAAGGGTGGAATTTACGGTAAACAGTACTCTATAAATAGTGGGAGAGAAATATTTCAGTTTTAGAAATTTTAAAATATTAGTATACCTTAATTAACGCTGAATTGTTTGCATACTAATAATTTTTATGTAACTTAATATAGTACATGATTTAAGAATGTTGAAACTGAATTTATAGTGGGTACCTTTTTCTTTTCTATTTTAGGTATGACTACTTTATTGTAAGTCAATCAGTTAGGCAGGGAACTGTAACACCAACCCACTACAATGTGATTTATGACCAGTCTAGGCTTTTACCAGATCACATGCAGAGGCTGACATACAAACTTTGTCATTTGTACTACAACTGGCCGGTGAGTGTGAGTCTGTACTGACGTCATATATATCTCTCTCACAGTTTATGGCAGTTAAATGCTTATTCTGAACCCATCAGATATTTAAGCATTACAACAAATTGGGTTCAGGTTGAAGTTTGCAGATCATTTTATTTTCAAAAGCCACTTATGGAAGTTGGGGAAAAGTATTTTTGACAGCTATACAGGTTTAACACAACACGTAGAACTGAAGTAGAAATTTTTTCAGCTTTCTTTCAAACCTTATATTTGCATGTCATTAATTCATCAAAGTACGTTTAGATAATCTCTCTTCTTTGGTTTACTTGTATGCATTCTTTTAAACTTATGAAATAGTTTCATTTTGATACTAAATACAGTTTTGTTTTTGTTGTTGTCTGTAATTAATATTTTAAAAATTTATTTACAAAAAATAGTATAAATAGATTGCTGTTTTTATAATTAGCATAACCTGTAATAATATGATGCAATATTTAAATGTTAAAGCAAACAACTAGTTTTAAATCTGAAGGTTGTGATGATGGAAGGTATAATTAGTACACTACACAAGATAATATTAAAAAAATGCTGTTATGAAGCAGAATCTTCCATCTCTCTCTCACCAAACACACACACACACATTTAAAAAAGTTTATTACTGCTAATTTGCTCAGTTAATATTTCCTGAATCAAGTAGCAAATTTTGCATTGTCTTTGGAAATGGGAAATATTCAACCTAGCATTCTGAACTTCATTTATAGGTTTGTTTGATTTAAATAGCCAGATAGCATGTCAATATTTTTGAAATGCATTCATTGAATGCTCCGAAAGGTTTCAGTAGCTTTGATCTCAAAGCTGTTATGGTAGATTTTGTTTATAACGTCTTCAAAAGGCATATGCATTGGACTCTGATTTTAATTTTATTAAGGTATGTACTTGCTAGTCTGTATTGGAGCCACGGTATTCTTATGGTATTGAAATGCTTAGTATCTGTCATAGGTCAGGAAGAGGTCAACATACTAGGGACAGCTCAGTTTGTTAACACACACTCACGCTGCTCTTTCTGCTTGTTTTTTTTTTTGTCCGACAGCAATTTTTTGCTTTGCTTCCTTCTAGTATAACTAACTAATTAAGATGACAGTTTCTTTAGTCATAGTTGAGACATTTGAAGAAGTTTGTACATGGATTCAGAAGTTGGCAAAACAAAATGAAAAAATAGTAAATAAATTATCCTTAGTTCAAACTGTGTCACTGGTGGTGTTTTGCAGACTTACTGGGATTACAAATTATTTATTTTGATTTATATATATGGAGCATTAACATAAAATAGTGCTGGATACAAACCAAGCAAAAGCATATAGTGAAACTGATATAGTTTCATTAGACTGAGTACATACCTAATACTATCCTACATTCAATTTTAAAACCTTTCTATCTCCTAATATATAAGTGGAAATCTGGCTGCTGAACAAGTATATTTTACTATTAAGCATGTGTGTAGTTCGTTTTTTTTTTTTTCTTTTTTTTTTAATTTGAAGAAAGTTTCTCATTATGTAGCAATTAAAGAAATAATTTGCACAGTCAAGTAGAAAATCTATTAAATAAAAATGTATTTCTTTACATTTAGGCAGATAATTTTTAAATGCTTTGTTGTATGCAAATTGTATGACTAGCTAATGCATTCAATTTTTAAAAAAAAGCTATTAATAATAGTAAAATGAAATATTCAGTGAATTTGTCATGTCTTTATTTTAAAGTTAGACTTGATATGTTTTAAGAATGGTATTTACTAGAATACATTGCAAAAGGCTTTATTTACTAGCTTGTTGTGAATACTAGTGACATCATTTCAGTAGACATTTGCTCATAGAGCTGCTTGCCAAGTCTTTGCCTTCATTCTTTCTGGAATCTGAGTTACGTGCTGAAACTAACCAGACTATATCACTGTCCCCTTCAAAAAAGGTTTACTAGATGTGAGATATTGTGATATAACCATTAAGTTTGTAGTGAAATAGTCTAGTAACTGTTAAGATTTTATGTATAAAAACTATTTCTTTAATTAAACTAGATATTTTTATAATTGGTTTGCTCTACTGTTAACTCAGCATGCTCACTGTTCAAGATGAAAACAAGTGATATTTTAGTTATTATTTATCAGTTCAATCAGCCAATGTTCTCTACAAATCACCTAAATTTATTTACTGTTTTAAATTTCAAACATTTATCCACTATATGGTTTTATGATTTTCATTTTTCTCTTCTCCAGGGTACCATCAGAGTTCCAGCACCTTGTCAGTATGCCCACAAGCTGGCTTTTCTGGTTGGACAGAGTATTCACAAGGAGCCATCTCTTCTGTTATCAGAACGCTTGTACTATCTGTAAACAGTTCTCATTTTCTTATTTTACATTACAGGTACTCCTTCCTCACTTATCATTGTAGATGCATTCCGGGAAATCGTGATTTTAAGTGAAAGAACATTTGTCTCAAGAATTAATGTAAAAAGTTGGGCTATGCACTGTGAATACCAGATTAAAAAGGCACTTCTTTACATTTAAACATTTAAAAGTGGAAACAAACAATTTAATTCTTATGATTGGTGGTTGTGATGCTTGAGGAAGGTAGTGGAGTGAACTGAGTGAGGGTGGCACAGTTAGAAGCACACAGAATGTGGATCCTCCAAGAAATCATCCTCTGTGGTCTTCTCCCATCTTGTCGCCCATTTGTTGTTTTCCTGCCTAGACTTTCTTGAGTTCTTGCACAAAATAAAACATCCAGTGGCTATTGTACAGTGTGCTTTTTTTCTCTCATTGGACATTTTGGTGTGGCACTTGAAAGTGCCTTTGACATCTCTACTGACTTTGGAGTTGTGTTCTCTGTATAAAGCTGTCTAATTTTCTGAAATGCTCAAGAGTGTGTGTCAGTTTTCAACATTCTTTGCATTTCTTCATGGGCTCTCTGAACTTAAAGTTGTAATTCTTCATTCGTCAGTTTCTTGCCATGTGACTTAGAACTTCAGCAACATACTCCTCTTCTACATCAAACCCTGCTTTGTTGACCAAGCCAAGGATCTCTCTTTACACTGTACGGACGTCTTCAAAGACCATAGAAATGAACATATTCTGACCACAGCTTAGACCAAATATCATTCATGCAGAATTGGAAGGCCTCAGCCCAAGACTCACTGAAGTTATCAATGCAGTGCATAATGCTAAATTTTCACCAGAATTCACAGTACCCTTGGAGGACCTGGTCAAATGTACAACATAAGTATTATGCCTTGAAAACAGCTATGGCACTCTGGTCCATAGGCTGGAGAAGATATGTTCAGAGGGAGGAAAAGAACTTTAACGTTGTCAAATAAATCATCCAAGTTGATGGGATGAGATGGGGAATTGTTGATAAGCATTGAAATTTTGAAGTCCAGATTCTCCTTTGCACAGTATTCCTTTGTGCTGGAACAGCATACAGCGTGAACCATTCTGAAAACTGGACCTGTGATTCATGCATTCCATCTTGTCGCTGCCAGCATTATCACTGAGAAGCAAAGTCAGGAGGTCTTTAGCTGCCTTAAATCCTGGAATTGTCTTCTCTTTGCTAGAGATGTACATACATAGGGCATCCACTTCCAAAAGAGGCCTGTTTCATCAACATTGAATATTTATTTGGGAGAGTAAGTCTCTCTTATTTTAATTTTCTTGAGCTTGTCTGGGAGCTTATCTGCTGCTGCAACATTGGCACTAGCCACCTCATCAGTGACCTCGTTGTCGAGTTGGGAACAATTCTTAGAACAATGAAACCATCCATGACTCTTCCTGGGATCCTGCTCTACCTTCTGCTTTAAAATCTTTGAACAAACGCTTAGCTTGTATAACTAGCATGCTTAGCAGGATGTTACATTGGTATTAGTGAAAACAACAAAAGGTGTTCCATATTTTCCATTAAAGCATTTCTTGACCTACAGATCTTTGTGACACTTACAGGTGTAACAGTGTTAGCACTAGATGCATTTGTATGAGTTGACATCACAGTTGTAGGAATGAGCCCCAAAGCAATGTCATTATCAGCCACTCTGTTTCCAGCATCAACACAGCATAGGATATCCAGTTTCACATTCAGACTAATTTCTGTCTTGTCGTCTTGAGTCTAGGCGCCTCACTGGTACTTGCTGCATGTTTTGGAGCCATGGTGTGAGTTAAAACAGCAAAAATTGTGAGAAAAGGAAGTCACAGTGATGTAAACAAAGATGGCAGGAACGCTGGCTGAGTGGAAGTATCAATTACTTTGGGCAACCTGCATTCTGCCTCTCAAAGTAGTGCCACACTAGCAGACGAAATGTAAGCAACATTATGAAACATTTGATGATATAACGAAACAATGATAAGTGGAACAAATGTAAGTGGGGAGTACCTGTGATTCATTTTCATTATTTTAAAATTACTGTTAGAACTAAATTCTAAAAGAACATGATTTTCTGTCTCAAACATGTTCAACAGAATTTCACTCATTCCAGTGTCTGCATGCTTGATGTATAACAATTTTATTTAAAGGTTTTTTTTTTTTTTTTTTTTTGTTAAATAAGATTCATGAAATAGTTTTTCTGATATGCAACTTGTAAATCACATGTTGCTATTTGCATATAAGGTCTCGCTTCAGCATTTTTTACCGAACTGTGTTCCTTACAGATCTGGGTTGGAAGGTAAAGGTGATTGGCAAAATTATGCTTTTAGGGGTCATATCTTTGGTAGCGCTATGCAAGTTAAACCTTTCTTGATCCACTGAAACAAAAGTAACAGCTTGCGATAATTTTCCAAAGCTCTCTCTGAGTGGAAGTTTGCACTGCAGAGTTGTATCCAGGTTAGACACTATTGTAGTATTTGTTCTGAGAGCTAGCATCCTGGTACATAATGACATTTGAAGATTGTTAAAGTAATAGTATAATTTCTTTTAACTCTTAGTGTTTCTCATGGTAAATATGAGGATTTTAGTTTTAATGAAAAAAATTACTCTAGTTTTGAAAATTTTAATTTGAGTAAACCAGAGCATGATATTCTAGAGATTAAAACTCTGAACCCATTCATGTCCCTGATTTCCATGATGGCTTTGTAATCAAGCCTTAAGTAGCACTGTCAGTTAAACTACGGGGATATTGTCTGATCTCTCAATGCTTGAACTACAAGTGCAATCCATGTTGTTGGATACAATTGTTTTGAAAAAATGTATGAATTATTATTTAGGCTCTACATACATTACAAGCACAAAACAAGTAGCTATGGGCAAAAAAACTAAGCATTCCTATTTACTATTAACATCGATCAGATAGGATGTTTGAAAATTTGATGCAGCCAGGGTTATTTGGAGAGATTGTTTTTAGTTTCTAGAGTAGCTTTTCTTTCTGTAGTAAATAGTCTGAGTTTGGCCACTTCCATTTACTGCCAGTAGGTACCATAACAAGTTGTACTACTATTCTACAATTGAAATCAATCACTTTCTTAAATAGGCAGCCTAGTTTGTATTCCATTATTGCCCAGTTGTTCACCTTTTTACTTTTCTCAATAACAACAGCATTTGGAATCTCTTGTCAGAAAAGATGTGATTGCTAGTTAATTCACCATTTTCATAATCCCTTGGTACAGATTGTCATTCCTCACAATGCCATCTGGTTTCATTTCAGTGCCTTTCACATTCAGTGTCCACTTGCTCTTTTTTGGGTTCCTAACCATTCTTTACAAGGTGCTTTACTAATCTGCTGTTTCTGTCAGTGGGACCCTTAACATGCATAGTTTTGTAATAAAAAAAAAAAAAATTTCAACTTTTTACATTTGTTTATTGTGCTGGGAGAGCTGCTATCATGAATCTGATTTTAAACAGCCTGGGCCATCAGGCAAAAATAGCAGTTTCAGTATACAAGATTTTCTGAAAAATATACTTAAAAGCAGAATTCTTGACATCTTACATATTTGTTACAAGGACACCAGCTTCCCCTTTTCTCTTGTACAATGCAGCATTTTTATTTATATATTTATTTTTTAAGTATTGTTCAAGAAACAGGTGGGGAAAATAGAAAAGTGGGCATTATGGCTGATCGTCAGTTGCCTGCTACTTACATTACACTGTCATTCATATTACCAACCCGAGTCTCTTCACTGCCAAGGAGATAGTAAGAGAAATATCAGTTTCTTAGGTGTTGAACCTTTTGACAGAAAAAAGGAAAAAAATAATATCTGTCACACAAGGAAGGGAGACTTCTGGCAAGCTGAAGTCTATTAGGTATGAGAAAATAAATTTTGGAATTATAATTGTTAGTATCAAAATATGTAACTTATCTGGTTCCATTCCTTATTAAGGTGGTGTGTTTTATTATCAGCAGAAAAAATAAAGGAAAGTCTATGCCAGTCATTTAAAAAAGTTATTAATGAAAAATTTGATTTGCGTTCCATACATTCACATTACAATACAAATTTTGAATTCACCTCAATCAATCAATTTTTTTTTCTAGCTTCTGAGAAATTTTTCAGAAAGTGTGCATTTAAAATTTCTGGTGATTTTATTAAAATAACTGATAAAAGTAGTATTAAGAAATAGTGACTTCAAAAATGTCCACTGTAGCCTTTGAATGAAGAATTTTGAGATAAAATGCATGTACTTTTTAAAAAATTTTTTAAAATTCTAATTTCCCAATCATTCCTAAAATACAGGGAAATGTTTGTCTTTTCTAATGCCAGTATGTAGCAAGCATTCAGTTACATTCTGTGATGCTTGTGAAAAGAAGTGTTTATCTGACTGGTGGGCTTTCTTTGATGGAAGTAGGTAAAACTGACCAGCTGTTTATCATTTGTTCATGTATGACTTAACAAAGTTAAAATAAGAGTTTTTTTGCATTTTTGTGTTCACTCGTTTTTCAGAACAAGGTTAGAACTATTTTTTTAAATTTCTAAATTCTGATCTGTTATCATTTTTGTAAAATAAAATCCGTTTAGGACAATTCTCAATCTTTTATTCAGGGCTAATGTTGAAAAGGTAAAAGAGTTGTTCATAGAATGTGCTACACAGGCATGTTAAAAAATGAAACCTTTTTCTGTTAAGCAGTTGAAGGAATGCTTTTGTTCCTCAACCGTGCGCTGCTCTTCCAAAGCCCTTTGATGATTCTTTGTCTCTCAATGCCCAACTTGATTCCAAAGATGTTTCTGTCTCATTTAAACCTGGACATGCAAGGGAGGAGTTTGCATTGCTCTGGAGATAATGCACCACAATCAAAACTTGGACATGAATTCACTCCACCATGAAACTTTTATTCATACAATTTTTATTTTTGATTAATACGAAAGAATATCTAGTGGTGATTACATTACATACATATTGCCCTAAGTTTGTTTTTTTTTTTAATATGCATTTTATAAAATTAATATTATCAATAAAAAAAAAAAAAGTTTGCCTGGACCACCAAACAGGAAAAGGTAGGTAGTTTAACAAATACCCATTTACAACGGAGAAGGTGGCAGAGATTTTGCAAAGCATTGAATTCTGTGCAGTATTTAAACTGTTGGGGCTGCTGTGTTTTTTTTCTCCCATATTCCCATTACAGGACCAAATGGCATTGCGTAAAGTGTGGTTCTTGTATCTAGTTGGAGATAAGTTATTTCAGGATAATGTCAGCCTTCATGTCTTGGCTAGCCCATAATGTAAGAGCCTGTGTACAAACTACTTGTGACCATCTGCACATGTTGCTCGTGGACAAATTGTTAACGAATAATATAGAATACCGTGCAGAATTCATGCCACTACTCGTTGAAGCTATCGTTTGAGCCAGAGGTGGTTTGCCAACTTTTAAGACCAATTTGTAATTGAAATTACTAATGCTTTGTTGGAAAAGAACTCTAGTCCAGGGAGAAGGGATGATGTCTGGTGACATTATCTTTCTGTTCCGTGTGCCCAAATTAATTATGCCTGCAGTCTAAACACTTGAAACAAAATGGCAGTGGATTACAAATCAGCTAAAAAAAAATTAAAATATTCTTGCATAAATAATTCTCTGATTAATTGTTCAATAACAAAGTTGACAGTTAAATGTAAATGCTTAGTTTTGTTTTTGTTGGTCTATATTGCTAGATAAATGTAATGAAGTAAACACCCACCAGAGGCTCTTGTGGCCATCTTTAGTTTGGGATTTAACTAGCTCAGATATAAGCCAATAACACTGCTGGTGAGCTTTTGGTGAAATCTATAAGATTCCAACCTATAGTTCCTACATTATTGTAAAAATATAATTAGATCTTTAAATGTATTACAGGCTGAAAGTTGCAATTAAGTATATATATAATTTACATTAAATTTGATTAAACAGCATCAACATGGTCAATACTTGTTAATATGGGTCGTTATACCTAGTTTGTGTTGTTAACTTTAATTAAGCCCTGTATCATTATGGATGTGGCATTGCATTTTCATGATTAAGATGCACTTTATAAACTAGGTTTATTACAGAAATAGAATATGGCAAAAAATTTCATTTTGTTCAACGGAAATGTTAAATGTGATTTATACTAAGTTGCCAGTTATGTAGGAGGTGGTCAGGATTATTGCTATCTTTGCTTTTAACAGACAGGCTATACATACAGTAGAAGCTGGGTTATCTGGCTGCAACATGTATTTAATCCATGGGAGATGCTGATAGCGCTTAATTTTATGGCTTTTTTCCAACCTGGTGTCTATGAGCAGCAAAAAAAAAAAAAGGGTGGCTGCATCCTTCAGGGACAAATTAGTGGCTCTGGGCAGATTAAGTAATTTTACTTTATGGAATTCGAGCAGTCTGCTTAAAATCTGGTTTTTATTTGGGGATGGGCGCATTTGTCCGATGTTTGATAAGTGAGTTTCCACCTCTTTTTTCTCATGTGCTTGCAGGTCTGCAGTTCTTAAAGGTATGTTCATATTCTGGTTTAAGAGGACATTGAGAAAAAGAACCCAAACATGATAATGCATACAACATGTAATGTTATGGCCATATCTAGAACTCTGCAATCTTGGAACTTGTACAAATTACACTTCCAATTTAATCTGTGTATGGGTCGTCATGATTTTCTCTCAACTAGCCTAGGCATTCCTAAATTAACAAAAGGTGGCATGATGCAGTCTGCTTTTTCTCTCTAGTACACAGGTTATCACATTACCTTGTGGCCTAAAAATATACTAGGTTACCCAAAGTCTCAAACTAGCCAAACAGTTTAAAAACACCTGTGAGGAGGATTATCTCTGAAAAGTGAGCAAACTAGTAGTAGTATTAGTTGGTTCAGTGTACAACTATCCTGTTAACACTGCATCATCAATACTTATGCATGCAAAGGGTGAAAGCATTCCAACTGGAAATCGAATCATCAATGGGCTGGAGACAAGCTAGGGAGTGTTTTACTAAGTGCCATTACCCAGAATGATCGATTTGATATGACTGGCATTCAAACATCATTGGATGGGGTGTCAGATAACAGCAAAGTTCCAACCTCAGTTTTAAGGATGGCAAAGTGTTGCACCTTAGTTTGATAACCACGTGCAACACTAGGGAGCCAGGTCCACCCACAGCTTGGTTGAGGAGGATGAGACGTACAAGCCAGTATTGGGAGCAGTGGCAATATAGAGTTAGGGTTTTTTCTGCTGGAGATCATTTTTGGACTGGCATCTTTGTCGTTTTGTTTTTACAATCTAACTCAGCTTTTGCTGGCATCAAATTTACTCTCTAACCAGAATAACCTGTCTGAACTGTGTATTATGCGAGCACTTTAGGCCTGAAAATGTTTATTTTTTTTAAAAAAATCTGATATTTTCAAATTTTTGTGCATTTGTTTGTTACTCTTTCGTGACCAAAATGTAGCACCTTGAGGCCCCAGATATTGGGTGTAGGTACTTTAGAATCTGGGCAAGGTTTTAACCTACTGTACGTTGGCCTAAAGCCATTTTTATCCCATGCAGCCCTAGCCACTCAGCTAGTAGTACATATACATATAAATAAAAGAAAAATGAAATGTTTACAAATCTTATGAAACAAAATTGGATCAAATTATGAGGAGAAAGTATTGAGGCTTGTCACTAAACTGCGCTAATTTATACATTTCTAAATTGATATTGTTTTTCATAAAATAAAATCCAGCGGAAACCAGAAACAAATAGAAGACATGATGTGCAACACGGTAAATTATTGAACTCTGTTTCTTTTATGGTGAACAACTATTCATACTAAATCTGCTTGGTTATGTTCCACAAGTGATATTTAGAAACATTACAAGTTTACTAACAGGTTTAATCCAGAAAGTTTTTAATTAAATAGATTCTGAAAAGATTTTGCAAGATAGCTTTTTTGTACAAATATTTTTCAACAATGACTGCATTTAAATATTGAGTACTTGGGCTGACTGCATATTTTGAAGAAAATCATGTATGGTGTAACACTATAGTACATTGCAGTTTTTGGTTTTGATGAGATGGAGATTTACTTCAAATTTGGATCATGAAGTTTCCTTAAAATGTAGAATAGTATCACCCATGGGTTCTCAGCTTATGTTGATATCTATAATCATGTTAAAAGCTCAATATCCAAGATTGCTGTATCACTATTCCTATTTTAGTAGTCAACTTTTAAATTGTGATTTGTTAATGAATCAGATGTTTTTTTCTCAGTATGAAGTTATGTTGAACCAGGAAAGACAGAACTACATTAAACCTGAATGATTTGTAATATAACTGAATATTACTCAAGATCCATTGCTGTTAGACTAAAATTTAAAATTTATGGACTTAGTTATTTCCTGTTTATAAATTATAGTTTGCTTTTGTAGGTGCTGATAAATACAGTCATGTATGACAAGTAATGTCTTAAATTACCAAGTCTTGATTTGTGCTGGGAAACTCTAAGTCCTCAGCCTTGGTAGGCTGAATAAAGTTTTATAGATGACTAATTTGCAAAGAGCTTGAAGGCTGCAGAAGTTTTTCTCAAAGTTTATAGTGGGGCCATCTGACTTGTGAAGCATAGCATTAGACTGGGCTGTATATAATACAATGTCCACTTCTACTAAAAGCTAAATTCTTAGTGGTACATAGAAAACTACTATAATTTGAGTTAATTTTAAAATATGTTATGGCTAATCCTTAAAATCCATTCTCTGGTGTTCATCTGATGCCATAGGAGGGGGGTGGATAAATAAAAAAAAGTTTGTAATGTGAAAAATACCAATCTAAAAGCATCTTAAAATTGCAAAGCATAATCGTGTTACAAAGAAAGTGAATACATTTCTAAGTAACAGGAAGTTAGTCCACGATAATCGGTAAAGTAACGGGAAGTTAGTCCACGGTAATCGGTAAAGTAACGAGAAGTTAGTCCTCGGTAATCGGTAAAGTAACAGGAAGTTAGTCCTCGGTAATCGGTAAAGTAACAGGAAGTTAGTCCACGGTAAAGTAACGGAAGTTAGTCCACGGTAAAGTAACGAGAAGTTAGTCCTCGGTAATCGGTAAAGTAACGGGAAGTTAGTCCTCGGTAATCGGTAAAGTAACGGGAAGTTAGTCCACGGTAATCGGTAAAGTAACGAGAAGTTAGTCCTCGGTAATCGGTAAAGTAACAGGAAGTTAGTCCACGGTAATCGGTATAAAGTAACGGGAAGTTAGTCCTCGGTAATCGGTAAAGTAACGAGAAGTTAGTCCACGGTAATCGGTAAAGTAACGAGAAGTTAGTCCACGGTAAAGTAACGGGAAGTTAGTCCACGATAATCGGTAAAGTAACGAGAAGTTAGTCCACGGTAATCGGTAAAGTAACGAGAAGTTAGTCCTCGGTAATCGGTAAAGTAACAGGAAGTTAGTCCACGGTAATCGGTATAAAGTAACGGGAAGTTAGTCCTCGGTAATCGGTAAAGTAACGAGAAGTTAGTCCACGATAATCGGTAAAGTAACGAGAAGTTAGTCCACGATAATCGGTAAAGTAACGAGAAGTTAGTCCACGGTAATCGGTAAAGTAACGGGAAGTTAGTCCACGGTAATCGGTAAAGTAACGGGAAGTTAGTCCACGATAATCGGTAAAGTAACGAGAAGTTAGTCCTCGGTAATCGGTAAAGTAACGAGAAGTTAGTCCTCGGTAATCGGTAAAGTAACGGGAAGTTAGTCCTCGGTAATCGGTAAAGTAACGAGAAGTTAGTCCTCGGTAATCGGTAAAGTAACGGGAAGTTAGTCCTCGGTAATCGGTAAAGTAACGGGAAGTTAGTCCTCGGTAATCGGTAAAGTAACGAGAAGTTAGTCCTCGGTAATCGGTAAAGTAACGAGAAGTTAGTCCTCGGTAATCGGTAAAGTAACGGGAAGTTAGTCCTCGGTAATCGGTATAAAGTAACGAGAAGTTAGTCCTCGGTAATCGGTAAAGTAACGGGAAGTTAGTCCTCGGTAATCGGTATAAAGTAACGAGAAGTTAGTCCTCGGTAAAGTAACAGGAAGTTAGTCCACGGTAAAGTAACGAGAAGTTAGTCCTCGGTAATCGGTAAAGTAACGGGAAGTTAGTCCTCGGTAATCGGTATAAAGTAACGAGAAGTTAGTCCTCGGTAATCGGTATAAAGTAACGGGAAGTTAGTCCTCGGTAATCGGTATAAAGTAACGAGAAGTTAGTCCACGGTAAAGTAACGAGAAGTTAGTCCTCGGTAATCGGTAAAGTAACGGGAAGTTAGTCCTCGGTAATTCTGATAGGACCTCTGGTAATAACCATCGGAGGTATTGGTGGACATCAAATGATACAAAAACAAACACGTTTATTCACTATAACTCAATCCACCGTTCAGAATAAATACATCCCCCCCCAAAACTCAAGTATACAAAACTACGCAAACAACCGAGTCAACGACGGCTGCTCGATGGATGACGCCGCCATGAGCTGCCTCGCTCTCGTTTTCATGTGACGTCAGGTTAACCATTTCAACATGGCGTCTGCTTGTGTGCTGGAGTGGATCCCTGATTCGCTCTATAATACGGCCGTCTCTGCAATAGTGACGTATTACCACAGTCTTAAGAGGGAAATTAAGGCCCTACCGGAGAGTGTTCAGTTTGATATATTTTATAAGGTAAGACGCGCCTCGCCTCCCCTCCCCTCGCTCGCTCGCTCTCTCTCCGCCACCACCACATCTTGGTGGTGCTATACTCCGGTGTCCTGCCATATGCCTCTGCTTACCGAGGTCTTCACCTGTATTTCGGTGGTCCTCGGACCCTTAATGGGCATGCTGTGCACACACACCCCTTTTCTTAGTACCAGTTACCCCGCCCGCGATTTTCCTTCGCAGGAGGAAGCCGTTACTGTTGGGGGGGGGGGGACCGGGGAGTCGCTCCTACCGGCGGCCGGATCTGGTAAAGTTTCAGTTCACTGAGTTCCCAACTTGATGTCGGTCCGGATCTCGGTTTTGGCGGCGACATTTACTCAATCTCACCGGCCGTCAGGAACCCCGGCCCCAGACGATGGAGGTGCAAAGAAGGCGCATTTCGGCGGGCGGAGATTGCCGACACCTGTGGGGTGAACGACTGGATCCCGCCAGCAGACCAGCCCCAGCGGTACTGTATATAAACAGCCTTGCTTGACTGCGCTCAGAATCCATCAACATCCCGGGTCTGTTTGCTATTGACAAATTAAAAATAAACACATATATATGTGTGTGTGTGTGTATTTCGGTGGTGTTACCCCCTTTTGTAAGTGTAAAGGCTCGTGTTGTTTGTTGCCTATCTCATTTGAAGTCATATACAAGTGCTTAGGCTCCCTCCCCCTTGTTGGATCCGGTTACTGCCAGCAGCAGGTAGCTGCTACTTGTGCACAATGACTAAACACCATGGAAGTAATTGGGGGAGGGGAGCAGCTGGTGGTAGTGACAGCTGTCTCAGTAACCATTTTCTGTTGAAGTTTGGCCTTCCATTCGGACTGTTTCAAATGTTTACCGAAATTGTCAGAGCAGACTGGTTTTACAGACCTTTCTATATCGATTTGTTAACTAACTGCCTTTGCTAGGGATGGTTTGGCCGTTTATCAGATATCATAATAGTCGTCGTCTCTTCTACGGGATGAAATGCATAATATGTAATAAAACCTTTTTACTAAAAAAGAATTAATTGTACGTATCTGTAGTCCTGCATTGCGCTGATATGAATTAGCTAGTGAAATACTACCATTGGGTTGTTCAGTAATAGTTATTGATAAGGTTAAAATTAAAAATTTGGATATTAGATCTGTAAGTACTGACTGTTGAGCTTTCTGTTGCAATGGAGAATTTGACACTTAATTGGTGGCTCATGCCAGGTATGTTGATAAGCTTGATTTTTAAACATTAAATGCCTCCATCCTGGTACCTTCCGATTAGAGCCAGGTGGCCAGCGAGTATAAATATGGTTTGTGTAAGTAATATTAGCCATATCTTTTTCTTGTATAGATACTAGATTTCTGATTTTTAAATTCTTAAAAAAAAAAAAAAATAGCTACCCCACTCAAACAAAATTGTTACATTGGTTTGTAGTGACTCTTGACTAGAAAGACTAATGGATTTAAGTTCATACAAATCCTGCTTTGCAAGTGGACCAGAATTTGCTTCTCCCCCTTTTGTTCAGTAAACTAAAAAATAACAAAAACCCCTTGAAGCCTATCACCAGTTGAAAACAAACAATTTTATATTGTTCACTGCTTGCTTACCTGTATAATCATGTGATATCTATTATTCATCTGACAGGGTCTAGAATTTACTAAAAATTTAAAATGCACTTTGTATCATAAGAAAATTATTTTTGTGGTTGTAGAAAGTAATACATCATTTATGAAAATAATACTGGAAAATTTGTTTTAAAAAAATGATCTTGTGACAAGATAAGAGCTTTATGGTGATGTCAGGACATTTTCTGAGAGTTCTATGTGACTGGAAGAGCATTTATGGAAAATTGTCAATGTGCCCAGTACTATATTCCAGGAAAGTTACATTTTGTAAAAGGTGACAATGTCACTTTGATAGGACAGAATAATTTCTGACTATCAACCAATCCAAGATATCTCTCCCTGACCTTGGAGATTCAAATGAAGAACTGTTACGAGATATGATTTTTATTCAAACTATTGGCCTCAGTCTGCAGACCAAAGATTCTGTACAAGTAGTTTTCCTAGAACATTTATATAAGAACTTGTCCATACTACAGTATTTGCGTGAAGTTAATGAAGATCTTCAGTGTTGTGTGAAATATAAAATTATGATACTTCCAAAATAGATGTCAGGAAAGCAATAGTGCTGGCTAATGCCATGACCCACTTCCCTATAGCGGTGACTCATAAAGATGTCATCTGGGGAAAACACTCATTACCATCTTGTTGAAGAGGTACCTTTCTAGTCCTCAAACCATCACTTGTTCCTTCCCCATATCCCCATTCTCTATCTCCTAGCCTTGTGGTAGACCAATGCTTTTTTGCTACCTCTTTTGTACTCCTGATATTGACCAGCATGTCTGCTGGTTCTCTTGTTACTTCACCAAAAGGAAGGGCCTGGCCTGCTAATTGGTCTGCAGGTTCATTTTACTTTATTTCACATTGCTCTGGAATGTAACACTTCTGCAGTCAACACATAATACCAGACTAAGTTATTCTGTTAACAGGAAGATGTAGTCCCAAATGTTGGTGGCATCTTCAAATGCCTTACATTTTGCTATGAATGAGCTTGAATGCCCATGGTGTACAGTGGAGCATGCACAGGGCAACTGGTGGTTTCTCCATACTGCTGATCTCTGAGTTGTTAATTCATCTCATATGGATATATCTGCGGCTATAAAATGGCAGACTTGACTTTGTGTTCCTCCAATTTAGCTTTGTTTATTTTATCTGCTCTTTGTCTCCAACTTCTATTTCCAATTCTGATGCATTCTGTAAGTTAGTGAATGAATATCCAACAAAATTTATCCTTAAAGAAGAAAAACATTGGTTTATTTTAATAGTTTTAAATGAATGCAAATTAAAATAACACATTGCCATCCTCTCCCAGTTGTAGCAGTATTTGTATTATTTATACCGCAGAATTTCAGTGAAATTATAGGAATGGCACTTTAACATCTTAATGTCAAGTCAGTAGAAATTCAACCTATATCCACTAAAATATATTAAGTGTCTTTTTTTGGAAAGTATTATAAATCTATTTACTTATATATATATTTAATAATCCAGACATTGTTATCCAGAAGCTGGATATTTAAATAGTAAAAAATGTGCTTCTTCAGAAACTAAATATGGAAGGTGTTTTTTTTTTTTATATAGAGAACTTTAAATCATAAAAAAGAAAATATGATTAAAAATATTTTATTTTTTTAATTTCAGCTTTACAATAAAGGACGGCTATGTCAACTAGGGACAGAGTTTTCAGAACTTGACAATTTTTCAAAAGCTTTAAAAGTTAATGATAAAAGGTAAGATATCTTTTAGATTAACTGGAAGACAGGCTGCTCAATCAGGTGCTCTTGGAAAGATTTCTGATTGTTGGTCAGGGTCGGGTTTGCAGTTCCCTTACGGAATACTTGCACACACACACACACACCCCCCAATTCTGTCAGGGCTCTCCCAGCTCATGCAGTCTTTCTATTGCTCACAAATGGAGATTATACAAGTGGTATTAACACCCAGAACATGCCCACAATGCTTTATTTTCTAGAAATTACAATGCAAACTAACCCTGTTGCATTGATATGGTGCAGTATTTAATCTGGTTGCTGACAAGAAGTTGCAAGATGATATGATGAGAGACATGGCTGTGGCTGCTAACATGGCAGTAGTTTAGGTTTGACTTTGGTGGCTGATTTGGATTGTCAGATTCATCTTAAAAGCAAAGGTGAACCTTCACCATTGGTCCTTTTGTACCCTGATATTTCTGTGGTAGGAAAGTTGAGATTACTAAATTTCTTATCTTCTGAAGCAATATTGGTCTTTGAGCCAATCTTGTGATACGTTTTTTTATTTTGATTTTTAAGGAGACTTTTTCAAATATTCTGACTAATAGTACGTGGTTTTTGCTGTTAATTTTTTTAGTATTCTTCTAGATTCTGTCACATAACCACCTTACATTGTTTTATAATTCTGCAGGGATCTTTTGCACATATGCTTTCAAGCATTGATAGACCATGGGATGCAGCTATATCGCATTTTGGCAGATAGCTATAAGGCTCGTTATGGTTGCTCGATGCTGTCCGTGCCCTCATTAGACAGAGATAAGATTGTACAGCTGGGATTTTCTTTAGGTAAGCTATTTACCCAATTAACACTAGGTTTTTGTGGAAATGCAGTTTCTGAAAAGTCATACTGCCTTTTTAGCAAGCTTTAAAAGCCTGCAATTAGCCTGCATGTAAAATGATTAGGAAATAACTAAGCATTGAAAGTATGGTTGGTTTGGGCATCACTTTATTGGCAGTTACAGAACAAATTTAAAGATTAGTTGATTTTGTAACTATTAATAAAGGGAAACAACTGAACTAACCCTCTACTTTCTATCAGTAATGCATAACCAATAATTTTCCATTCTTGTCTTAATAAGCATTGCTATCTTAACTTATTGCTTCCAA
Organism: Nautilus pompilius; assembly: GCA_018389105.1. NCBI lineage: Eukaryota > Metazoa > Mollusca > Cephalopoda > Nautilida > Nautilidae > Nautilus > Nautilus pompilius. Next base: position 257,848 of record JACATO010000908.1, on the reverse strand, counting down.
CACACACACACAGAGAGAGAGAGAGGGAGTTCAAATTAACACATTCTTTCTTTTGTCCTCCATCTGTAACTTGAAGAAACTGTTTATGTATAAACCCTTAATCTTTCATTAACACATTGACTGCAGACAATGAGTATACTTGTATAATCTGGTACATGCACTTAATGTGTTAAACACAACTTTCTAACCCTTGAACTCTTTCTGTTTGTAAAGTTTTTATTATTTCTTTTTTTTTTTTTTTTACTTGAAGTCAAGTCACGTTTCACATTGCAGAAATGTAAATTCAAATTGCTCTTAATATTGACTGCCATTCTTGATATTTTTTCCTAGTATCATCTTTGTGTATGTGTTAATTGGTATTTTTTTTAGGTGGGTTTTTGAATGATGCTGGATGGTTTTTTGACAGTGAAAAGGTCTACCTGACATGTAGGCTACTTTGCAGTTTTGACATGGCCCCTTGTAATTTATTGAAGTTGCTGGAGTGCAATGTTCGGTAAGTTTCCTTTGGTTAGTTTGTGAGCAGCTACTATGAAGGGGACCACTATTTATTAGGAACTCTATGGTGAATGTAGCATTAACTCAATTTGCGAATCCTTTGGATGTGCTAGGCTCTTGCTATTAAGTTTTAGTTCCATCTAGAGGAATTTACCATTTGAAAATTATGTAAATAGATATATTTAGTTAATTACCTTAAATTCTACACATGCGCGCACAAGCATGCACACACACACACACACACACACACACACACACACACACACCACACACACACACACACACACACTTACGCACCTATGTTTCATTTTCTAAGTTTAACTGATTTCTGGTCTCTTTCATAGTCACTGCTCATGGCAGTGGTGGATGGGATGTTTGTAGGATCACCGAAAACACGCATCACTCAGTTTCATATAATGCTGAACAAAGATGGATATTGGATATTTTGCTAAGACAGTGAAAGTTCTACCAATAATAACTGTCAAAAAAAAGAAGAAAAAACTTGTCAGGATTTTCCCTGAATTGTCAGATTTTAACTTCAAGTATTCTAGACTGCATGAATAATAGGCTAATGAGATATTCATGTTGTGCCAACAACCAGACTGTTTTAAGGAGAAAAGGTCTTGGCAGATCTCTTTTTCTTCAAAGTTTGCATAGCTTAAAATTAAGCAAGAAAAAGTCATAAGTAATAATAAAGGAAAACACTTTAAATCATTTTTGCAATTCTTGTTGAGATGATTGTTTCTACAGAAATTTTTCAGTTGAGGGATTTATGGAATCTCTGTGTTCAAGCTTAACTCAATTTAAACCAATGATACACATCAGCTTTTTTTTTTTTTTTTTAGTATGTCATTGAAGTCCAGGCCTTTCCCCTACATTACAAGATGATTCTATTTCTTTTCTTGAAGGTGAGATTTTGTCTAAACATTCATATTAATCATTACGCCCTTTCATTCTAACTTTGAGATAATTAAAAAAATGTATTTAGAAATTATGATAAATAAGCCGCACTCAGCAGTTGTTAGTGTAGATTTTTTAGTATGTGACTCCCATCCGAAGAGCCATTGCTTGCTACCAAGCATCCTGTGAGAATTCACAGATGACTCAAGTTGTGTCTATGCCATGTTTCCCTAGGTTATTACACGTCCAGAACTCCAGCTGCAAGTACAAGGAAGCTAATGAGACTTGTAAAGAAGCATTTCGGATTCTTTCGATTCTTGAGGAAGACAGACAGATGACAATCAACAAGGCCATGCTGTACGGGGAGTGTTGTGGGCTAGTGTTTGCAGAAAGCCAGTACGATGAGGTGAGTGTGAATTGTTAGTTGTAGTAGTGGTATATTGGCTAAAGTAGGAGATAAAAGGAGTTTAGGGGTTATGATAGATAGCACCTTAATAGGTAAAAGGCTCTGTCTGAAAGCTATTATGTATGCTAACTCATGGTACACAGTGAAATATCTGTAGTTCTGGTTGAACTGTATAAATCATTGGTGAGACAACTTAGAATGTGATAGAGGCATAGAGTGCACATCATGCAAGGGATATCATTAGCTTGGAAAAAGTTTAGGTGTTTAATTAGGTTTGTATGTAATCTTAGTTATGAAGATAGAATAAAGAGGCTTAGACACTTATGTTGTGATGTTTAAAGTTTTTATGAAAGAATGCATTAGATTAAATAGACATTTTATACTAAGGTTGTATCATACCTAGCCAGAGAGTATAATAAATATTCTTGATTAGAAATTAGGAATTTTTTTTTTAGTAATTATATAATATTAGTCAGCAGAAATGCTTAATATGAGTTGTAAAGATTTTATAGGTTGGAAAGAATGTTCTTTTCGAAAGCTTAAATGTTTCTTGAAGTAGTCTGAATACATGTTATTTTAACAGAGGGATCTGTAAATGTTGTAAAACTTAGTCCCTCTGCTATCTATGTCTTGTGTAGTTGTTTGGTTCTAGGAGATGCATTTCACCAGATTAGGCTACTTTAGAAAGATCCAAGCAAGTTTCCTCATCAGCCACTAGAATCAAATTTGAGATTGCACTAATAACTCCTCTTTTGCTTAGCATTGTCACCAACAGTAAATGTGCATAAAATTTGACAATGATCTGCCCTGTCATATGCATCAGAGTGGACCAAATGCTTTCAACAACAGCAAAAATGCATGTTCTGTATTTTCTTGTTTATACTGTTATTTTTGTCAACATGCTTTTACAGGCCTATAAATATTGTTGTATGGCAGTGAGAGAGATTACACCAGGTTTGCCTCCAAAGGTATGTAAGTAGTTATTGTCTTGTCTGTCTTTATATTTTGTGATTTTATCATTGCTCACAAGAACACAGTTAATTAACTAAGTTACAGGGTAAAAGTACAGTTTATTGACTTTTAATTTAGTGATTCTTGTTCTGCAACCTGATGGGTTCTGAAACCACCTTGACTTTTATGGAATAGGAATGTAAATTAGAAGACTATAGTTGGTGAATAATAATTATAGTAGTTTAAACAGTTAACTATAGGCAGCATGATGGACTGTTAAGGTTGAGGGCCTGAATTTGAATCATGGTTGATTTGTTCTACTTCCCTAGCTTGGTTTCTTTCGCTTCTCTTCACCAATTGACCGTGTGGGTTTCCTCCATGTCTAAAAATATTAAGGGTTCTATTAAGGACTTTCTGCACTAACTGTGCAGCTGGCCTCTACTCGGGTGGGTGGGTGCCTTTTGTACTGAGTACAGCACTGTGCGGGTTCAAAGAATTGTGACATCTTGTTGTTCTCTGTTGTACCTAAATGAGTATGTGATATGAAGGAAATGGGGGAGACAGCATTCTTTCACATGTCTGGTCAGTTTTAGCCACATTCTGTATATCTAAAAGTATATGATTAATTACCTAAATCAGTTTAAAACTTAAAAGCGTTCATTCCATTAAAATTTCATGAATAGTCATATTTTAATGGTGTAGGAATTACATTGATTATAGACAACAATATATCCTTTTCCTTCCTCGTGTTTAAAATATTAATGAACCGCCTGTTTTTGTTTGTTTTCACAAGGATTACTCATCATTTTGACTAACAGTTCTCATTTAGGTGCACATGCACACAGTAATGGTCAAAATTATTGCATCACCCGTTTAAAAAAACGGGTATTTTTTTGTGCTAAAATAATGTATTTTTGCTGTAAGAAAGTCAGTAAAGTAAGTTTTGACATTCATAGGACCTCTGTACTAAACATCTAAAATTAGTAATCTTGTGGAAATATAACCCTAGCAATTAACTTCACGAAATGCACAAGTGAAGTATTCCATCTGAACCAGCTCCCAGAAAACAAAAGAAATGCTTAAATATTGTTTTAGTCGTGTTTGACCAAAGATGCTGCTGATGTGATGCCCTGTTCGTGAAATTGTGGCTGAAAAGACCAATTCATGAGTGACAGTTTCTGTAGATTGAGCCTTGGAGCGGGATCGCAGCCACTGACTGCTCTGTTTCGATTTCGTCTCTTCCTTTCTGGGTTGATAGTGTTTCTTGAACTGAGACAACCCATCTTTATTTGCCCATGCCAGCACAATCTCTTGTTTGCAGACATTAATGTTGTTTCAAATTGCTCTTTAGTATGTTTTTTAAGCATTTCTTCTACCCGCCTCATATGCTAGTGGCTTCCTTCAGTACATCATAAAGTAACTGTTTTGGCATTCACATGTCAGCACAACTGCAGCCTCCTGCGAAGTGGTCACTCTCCAAAACTTCATTATTGGAGTCTTTAATCTGCCATCTGTCTGATAAAACTTTCGTCAGTAGCATGCCCAGGTCTTGCATCTGCACAACAGATTGGAGAGCAGCATTGCTTTGTAGAGCTTTTGCTTAGTTTGAAGCCTGATGCCAGATCCTGTCTGATGGCCTGCTGAATGGTGTACTAACTTTGTTTCTGCTATTCCTTTGTCTATAATAGCACAATTTGGCAGTGGGCTGCTAAGCTGTCAAAATTCTGTAGTAACTTTCATGTTACTTAAAAAAAAAATATCAAAATTATTCTGGATGATGCAACAATTTTGACCACTATTTTTTTGTTCTTTAGCCATGAACATTAACATTTAAAAGTTAAAAAAATATAACATCTAACTTTTTTTCCCCATCCCCTTCTCTTCAGACGGTGGTAGATGTTTTACGGCAATGTTCAAAGGTAAGTTTTAATCTTGTTTACCGCCATTTAATTTGCATAGGTGCAAGTGAGGTGTCCAGCTGGCTGTTTGACTGTTGGAATATTTAATTATTTTTTTTAAAGGAATTCTCAGCACGTTGACTGTGAAAATGGCTTCCTGCACCCAAAGTTTCTGTAGAGAGATAGAAGATTTTGAAATCTTTACCCCTGTAACAAAAGCTTTTCAGATCAGCATTAAAGGGTAGCCCCTGTTTTTAAAATTTTTAAAGAGTACATTTTAGAGCATCTGAAACCAGTTTTGCAAGAGGGGATGGGAAAAACAGGGTGTGTGTCTTAATGAACCAGGTCATATTGAATTTGGTGTGGGGAAGGGGTTGGAATTGCTTTAGTTGATGTGCAGACCAGTAATTGTCACATTTTGTTTCCCTAAAAGCTATGGCTTATATTGTATTGTCTAATTAATGTTTGAAAGGAAATCTCTCTTGTCAATTTCAAAATTGATGGAGAGTTTCATGTATACATCTCAATCAACAAGGACAAGTAGTTTAAACATCATTGGACAAAAACTGCAAACTTTTTATTGCCAGTACATTGTTTTGGTTACAGGCTTGTGTTGTCAAAAGGGAATTTCTGAAAGCAGATATGTTGATCAAACAGGCTGTTCATATATCTAGGTAAGAAAAACTCAGGTAGACAGCTGTGCATGTCATTGTTATGGGGAATGCAGTTCTTGAGTTTGGAGATTTTGGCACCACTCGAACAATAAAGCCAGAAAGGCCGTGTCAGTTTTAAAAACAAATTTCTTCATAAATTGATGCCTAATTGTAACAGAACTAAAAAAAAATGTAGCTCCAACACCAGTTTATTGAAACAAAATTTTATTAACACATTTTGCTGCAGTTTTCACATGTACAGAGAGACAGATTTGATTTCTTGCCCATCACCTTCCACATTTTGCTGCCTTAGGTCCATAGAGGTCACCTTATTGAATTTTGGATCATGGTACCTTGACCACATGTCCTGTCTCTTCATATTTATGGATGAAATTATGTACACCCCTAGGGCAGCATGGGTCTTGACAAACACCTGTTATTATAAAAGAGACAGAGTCACCCCTACTACTTACATTCATTGCCATAGAAACCTTCACAAGGACTGTGAGATATTTGAGAAGAACTCTGCAGAAAAATGTTGCCAGAGGTGATGTCACATAACATAAGTACCCCCCACTCCCACCTGTGTCAGAGTCTGCAAACTCTGGAAATGCATTTCCCATGATCTCCTGTGTGTTCATGCATGCTTTTGCTCACCTGTGTGTTATGGTTTGGAAGTTGTGGTTTGCAGGAAGTAACTTTATGGTCAAACTAAATACAACTTAATAACGACAGACCAATAGTCCAAACCTTTAAGTTTCAACAAACAGTATTACTGACCATTGTAAATAGCATTCTGTTGAGTGTTGTTGTGTAGCAAAACTAGCATTGTTCTTTTAATCATTAACATAACTTCTTGGTAATAAGCAAACTGTTGTTTGCTCATAATATAGCAATAAGTAACATTCTGTGATTCCATAATTTAATGTGTTTAATTCTGCCTCTTTGTTTTGAAGAATGCAGTGCCATTAATTACAACATTTGCTGCTGTTTTTAAATTTAATGCAAGACTGACTAAATAACCTGAGCAGACCTTGGAGTAAGCATTCATAGTGGATACTATCTGCCTAAAGTCAAGTCAGAATATCAGATGTAACTTTAAAAATTTTAAATCATAAGCAAACAAATATCTTAGAGAAGAACAAAGCAGAGAAGAAAAAAAAAACAAAACCCTTGTTTGAATGAAAAATATTACCAGCAACATTCAATTTTTTCTCTTTCTCTAATTGCCATTTGGTAAGTTTTGTTTGCTAAGCACGAATTTCACCCAGCTCATTTTAATTAGTGGACATATTTTTCTTAATTGAATAATGGCGGTCTGTTTTCTCATATTGTTTATTTTATTTTCTTTTCTTTTTTGTTCTATATCCAATTTATTGAAGGGAACACTTGGGTAGTCGCCACCCTAAACACGCCGACGCCCTACTCGACTATGGGTTTTACCTATTGAATGTCGATTCTGTTGCTTCATCTGTTCAAGTCTACCAGGTAGGTGGCCCTTATTCAAGCTGCTGCTGAAGGGAAAGGTATGAATTAATTATCTCCATGCAGTTAGGATGAGCATTGTGCTTTGTGTTGTACCGTATCTCGGAGACTGTCTGGTTAAACAAAAAGATAGATACTATCCTCTTTCTCGCATTTCTCATTTTGTAGATGGCGCTAGATATCCGGCAGGCTGTGTTTGGAGGCAATAACTTCCATGTAGCGATTGCTCATGAAGACTTGGCCTATGCATCTTATGTTCAGGAATACAGCTCTGGATTATTTAATGATGCAAGGTAAGGGTGGTTAAAGTTTTTGAGCAATGGTGCGTGCATGCATGCACCTCTCTCTCCACTGTGAGAGGAAAAAAAACAATGAAACAGCAACATTAGTGACCTGAACAACGGCCATTTTTAAGGAGCTCACGCCACTGATGTTATCAGCCTACACTTGTGTCCAACCACACCACTAGGAGGGATACTGTTGGTAATGTAAAGGCTGCAGCATAAATTAAGAAATTTGGCTCTCTATTACAGCTGGGTGCAGTCTGGATTATCAGTAGTGGTCCCTCAGAAATTACATAAGGATGAATCTAAATGTGTTGTTGACTTCTGATGAGTTATTGCTGAGCTGGCTGTGCCAGACTGATGAAGATAAAAAAAAAAACAAATTGAGGAGCAGACTACAACAGATCATACCTGAGTTTGACCTGAAAGTGGCTGTGAATCTCTGGTTTCAACCTTAGGGGAAGTTCTAGACTAGTAGATGCCAAGGTGCTTGCTGAAGAAATCTCACTAATTCAACAATAGACAATGTGTTTGTTTGTTAATCTGTTAAGTTCTTACCCTGTGCATGCACAATCTTATACAACTGTTTTCTTTATTTTAAAATTGACATCAAATAACCTGCTTTTGTTTTACCATCTTAAATATCTCAACGAATTTTTAAATGTTAATTTATTATTTTTTAAAATACTGTTGGTTAGGGTTAATTACTACTCATTACCCCTTGTCACCCATGTGAGACTAGAGCTAATCTTTTCACAATCAGTTTACATCTATCTTTCAGACTCCATGCCGAGAAGGCCATTGATATTTTAGCAAACATTCTTCCTCAGGACCATTTGCGACTGTCATCTTCTAAGAGAGTGAAAGGTTGGTTTTGAATTTCTTTTTATTGTTGCTGCTGATGCTTGATTACTGTTTGACCTGGGGGCTGTTTTTGTCTGTAAATAGGTTTGTAGAGCAGCAGCTAAACTGCTTTGCTTCGGAGAAATGTCTGATTACTAATTATATTTAAAAGCACGGCAGGTATTGCTGGATGTGGGTGTCATAGAAGTTGATGTCTGGTGGATAGATGGAATATAGTAACATTGGAATTTTTGCTGTAATTTACTGTCATAGCTTTAGTTCTCTAACGTACTGTTTTGATATTATTGCCCAATTTCTTTAACCATCACACAGCAGAATTTCTGGTCTGTTTATAGCTCTATTTCTGTTGGCTTGGTGGTCATCTTCTGTGTTTCTCTTTAGCTCTGATTTTAGAAGAGATTGCTATAGACAATGAAGACAAAGAGGAGAAGGCACAACTATTACGAGAAGCGCAAGAGCTTCATTTGCAGTCCCTAAAACTAGCAATAAGGGCCTTTGGAGAAAGTAATGTTCAAACAGCAAAGCATTATGGAAACTTAGGACGACTGTACCAGTCTATGCGTCGGTATAAGGTAAGCTGAATATTCAGTATTAAAGAGACCAGGGTTAGCTTTGTTGGTTTTACTGCCGCATTCTTTGATAGTAGAAGATGGCAATTTTTGTTTTATTTACCAGAGTCCAGTTGAGTGAGCTCTGTTGACATTATTCTTTTGTACACTGTGATGTTTGAATTACTTGTCATTCACTTCATTGTGTTTAGCTCTGATTGTTGCCTTGACATTTACTTTTCTTAATGTTTATTTGTTAGGAGGCTGAAGAAATGCACTTGAAGGCGATTAGAATCAAGGAGAAATTACTGGGACCAGATGATTATGAAGTGGCATTGTCTGTGGGGCATTTGGCTTCTCTCTATAATTACGATATGAGAAACTATGATGAAGCAGAAAAGCTCTACCTGCGCTCGATTTCTATAGGTAAGTTAGTGATCAAATCTGGCCATTGCAGGGCCTCAAAGCTTCAGATAAATACATGGCCAGAACTCCTGTGTAAAAGTTGTTTTTGGATGTGTTGAGAAAAGAATTACCATTGTTTCCCTGATTTGGAGGTCAAGTGTGGTGGCTACATTTTACAAGCCGACACTGTACACACAGTTTAGAGCAATTGTGTTGTTGTCCATACAGCTCTGCTACACAGTCGGGGTGGGGGGGTGTCTTTTCCTGAGTTAGTCCTCCAGTGTCAGGTGTGTACTTGGATTCTTCCATCATCTCCTTGAAGGGCAATGTGTGAGCATGTCTGCTCACAAACGTATGTGGATCTGAAGGCCAAAAACATAGCAACAGAAACTTTTTTCCAAAAAAAATGTAATTTCCTGCGAAGTGGAGCCCAGCAGGTCAGAATAGAAGCCTAAAGATCTTGAAATTTTCACACTCAGGCTCTTGGTGAGTGATGCAGTGAATTTGATGATTGGATCAGAGCTGCGCAAGTCCTTCCTCTAATCTCCCCGCCACCTCTCATAGCGGGTGTACCATCAGCGTTTGCACAAAAACAAAAAATCTTGTCAAAAAAAAAATACATTTAAAATTTTTTATAAAAGCTTTCATAATTCATAATATCTTTAGCTTGTGTTTTATGCAACAAACTTCCTTTCTAATTCCATCTGATTCTGAAGCACAGTATCTCGCAATAATGCTAAACAAGGAGAGTATTTAATATCAGTAGTTTCATCTAGTGCCATGCTGGAAACCTCAGTATTATTTTGTGTTGCAATTTGCCTGTTTCTGACATCTGCCGTTTCTCTCTCAGAGACTGGCATCTTTTTATTCCAGACAAGATGACATTCTTATTTGGTAAACCACTGGACAATCACTCGGAGCCATTGCAAATGCTGCTTTTAAATACTCTCTCTGTAACAGGTGTACCGTCCATTATTACACTGTACAGTGGAATCAAGTAGCTTCCTTTTGTAACTTGATTTTTACCTGTCTTTATGTGAGTGAAGATGATGCTTTTTTACTCACCTGTCTTGTCAAATTCATCAGAAAATGACTGTGGATGTTTATTTTTTAAAATATTTTTGTATGCTTCATCTATGACATCGGTTAAACAGCAGAAGGCACAGACTATATGATCCTTGGGCACAAATCCAGTCTTATCTGTGAGCTGACATTGTAATACCTGGCTACACACTGCCTTTTTCTCTTTGTCGGGGAGTAAGGATGAATACACTAAACAGCATTATACAGGCACAACAAATAGCGAATTCAAGTGCAACTCTAGTAAGGTAGCATTGAGCAGGGGCAGCTGGTCGCTTGTATACCCTGTGGATTTCTGGTCTGGTTGGCCAGTTTAGCTAGACCTCCAGTTTCATTGGTAAGAGAGAGTCGTGTGTGAGAGCCGTTTGGCTTTTCAGCTCTCATTAGTTATTACGCCTGCAGTGTGCATGATTATTCAGCACCACCTGAGATTTCATCCTCAAAATCATTTGATGGCTCGTGGGATCTGTTCCACCACTAAAGGGCGGCAGCGATCTGATTAACCCGGTGATCCACATGCTGCCAACCCCTGGATTAAACCACCTGTGTTGAGAAAAGCATTGTGGTGTTTAGGGTGAGTGGGTTTGGAGGAAATTAAGAATAGATGTAATGATAACCATAATTTTTGGTACATGGAGTAACTAGTTATTTATTTAGTTTATACTTGCTTTTAGAATTAATGTTGTCCGCCTTTGTGTTAATCATCCAGTAAGGTAGATGCTTATAAATAGGTTAAAAGACTGCATCATACAACAAAGTTCAGAGAAATTTCTCTATTTATAACCGACTTTTTTAACCTCTGAAAGGAACCAACTAACCACATATATCTGAAACTAGAGTATTCTGATTATTCTTTAAACAATGCCTCTTAAGTTATCTAGAACAAAATTCTTATCTGAGGCTTTTTTCAGAACTCCACGCCATTTAAAAGCTAGTGAATTTGCAGGCTGCTGTCGCCTTGGTAGTCAGGTGCAACGATGGGGCGAGGCACTGAATAAGTGGGTAAAATAGCTAACCTAGGTATTTATGGCAATGAGTTTATTTATTCTTAAATGTTTTACACAAGTGCTTCATAGTTATTAAGAAAAAAAAATAGCATTTATAGATTGCTGCATACGTAATTTTCCGAGTTAAAACTTTATTTATTCCATCAAAAATTATAAATGTGTTCTATTTAAGTAACAAAGTTGCTAGCTAGTTAAGGTGTCGAAATGATCAGATGACCTTTTATTTCTAAAAGCTGAATAGCTGACCATTTAAAAGATTTGTCTGGGGATTCAAATTTTATTTTGCATAAGCAGAGATGTGGTTTTAAAGATCTGACTGTGGCATAGGGTAGTGATGGTGACCTGTTTGATTTGACAGATCTACTGTGACACGGGTTTCCTCTGGATACTAGTTTGGTCTCATAGCTGGCAGAAGACTCTAGTAGGAAATTCCTTGTATGTGTATGCATGTGTGCACCGTGGGGGGGAGTCGTGTAGATATTCCTGGTGTCACCCAGCTTCAGTTTCAGTTTCCCACCTGTGTGGCACATCAGCAACCTAACCTATCCAATCAGTGCAGTTGTCACACTGATTGACCAGTGTACTGAGGACCATCCTTATGGAGTAAGCGGGTGGCTATAGTTGGACAGACCAGCTGAGGGGTTGAAAAGATATAAAGCATCTCTTAAGTTTAACTGACAGGATTACATTCAAAATAATAACTGTTATATTAATAATGTTTTACATAGATTATTCTTAAACTATTACTTTTGTCCTGTTAAGATGCTGTTCTTTTTGGCAGGTGACAGAGCAAACATGCCGAATTTGTTAGTTTTCCTGTCTCAAGAACTGTTTGTTTGCATTTTGATGGCTTGTTTCTCTCTCAGTAGCAAGGTAAAATTTTGACAGAAATATCACATTGCTAACTAAAAATTTTTAATAGAAAAGTTCTTTGATGTTTTCATGTTTTTTAAAAAAAAATATATAGGGTGTCCCAAAAAAGTTGTATACATTTTTTCTTTCTATAGCATAACAGATGAAGACGCATAGCTAGATATAATTTTTGCTTTATACATCAGCCAACTCAAATACGATGCACTACATTAGGTGTTCACCATCAGCATTCATGCAGGCTTTGCAGCATCTAACAACAGAGTAACACACAGCAGTGTTTTCACAAGACCTAGCTGTTGAGGCATCAACATTTTTTTGTTCATGGATGGTAGCTGGTTTTGAGGTGTAAGACTTGGAGAGCTTGGCAGGTATTCAACCAGTTTGCATTGTCCCATCCAAAAGAACCCCGTATGTTTTCCACACACCGACAACCTGTGGCAGTTGTGTTGCACCAAACCATCTGTTAGCTTCCAAGTGAAATGTACATTGGAACAAAATGCTTTTGTATGGTAGCATACAGAAGTGTTCCTGCATCTTTTTGGGGACACCCTGTATATACTTGGGATAATAAACTGAAACCCAGCTGGATATGATTATGGTGATTGTTTCAACTAGGTTTCGTTTGAATGTATCTAGAATGTAAGCATTTTAGTGACTGAGTCGCCTTTTCTAAAATCTATTTTAAGGCAAGAAGCTGTTTGGAGAAGGGTACAGTGGACTGGAGTACGACTATCGGGGTCTGCTGAGACTTTACCATTTTAATGGCTATCAGAACCTTGTTGTAAAGTATAGCCACATCTTGCAGGAATGGAACAGAATACGTAACCGAACAAATGCTGCAGAAGTCAAACCACTGGATTTTTCTGTTGATATGTCTGTAGAAGAACTTCAAAAAAAGTATTTTTAATAATGAGTTGTGTGAAATAAAGGAAACAACAACAAGAACTTTATTTTAAATTGGAAACTTGCAGCTTTGGATATGAAGCAAGTTGGATGGATTTCAGCATCCATGATAGTGACATTGATGAAGAGCCTGAGTAAGTGGAGGAGTGACTGGATGTTGTACAGAAGTTTGAGTTTCAACTCTCATTACATTTAGCAGAGATTGATTGATTTTGTGAGTCTCTGGTTTAGGTAGTTTGAATTTCTTTGTTGTTTGTTTATAGCTGAGCTGAGATGCCTCATTTACAGCATATCACTGGAATATTGTTTCTGACATAAATCTGGTATGTATGTTTCTTCTTTAAGTTTATGACAATGGTGGACTTGACCAAGCTTAAGACCAGCTGGGTCGCTCGCCCCATTGACAGATTGTTTTTTTTTTTCCAATTGTTCTTATTTAGGAATACATTGTACACATGGGGAAGAGGAGAGGTTATCATTTTTTAAAAAAAGTTAAAGTAAATAGTAACACAGTATTTAATTTTTTGTTTTAAAAAAAGTTGGTAGTGGGATTATGGAGAGTCATGGGAAAATAACTCAACAGGAGTCCAAAGCAGCAGTTTAAATACTCGTGGGTTTTTTTTCAAGAGTACTTCCGCAAATCATGCAAGCATAAGAAATATAATTCTTGAAATATTTTTAGTATTTGCTCTTCTTTCATTTCAGATGATGATGATGATGCCATTTATGGTGGTGTTTATGATTTGTTGAAGTCAGTACAGTGAGCCTCTTTCCTCTAGAGAAATCCTGATGTATATCAGAATCTTGCTCTACTACAGGTATACTAAGGGAAGAGAGAGATCCTATTTTCATTTGTTTACTGTCTAGAGCATTTTTACTGAAATAACTTTACACGTTGAGACAAATGGAAAATATTAGTAATCCTTTTTTGAACCTGTATGCTGACATCAGTGCATAGGGCATCCATCTGGCGTGTGTGTTTTAAACCAAATAGGATAACAGATTAGAGGTTAGCGACTGCAGAGAATTTATACTAGAACTCTTCGCTTTTTGGATGGGTGAGGAAACCAGGAGTGCCAAGAGGAAATCAATGTAATTGGCTGGTGAATGTGAGTAAGAAGAAACTATTCCAAGGTGGTAAACCTATCTGCCCTATCCCAACCAAGATCCAAACTCTGCCCCTTGACTATGGCAGATGAGTGGTCTAACTTGCACCACCAGCTGCCCCATAGAACCATTCATCAGCCCAAATAGCATTCTCTCTCTCTCAATTTTTTTATTGACACTGTAGAACTACTATTAACTTTTTGTAGCCAAGAGCTCATCTATATACGTAGTTTTTTCTTGACATCCACCACAGGTGTTGGTATGATTGCTTTAGAAATAGACTGAGTCTTGTCTGTCATCACTTTGTTTAAATTTTTCTGAAGCTGGTGATACTGAAAGGTGAAGGGGAAAGATTACATGACTCAACAACTGCAATATTTAGAAATGATTGTTTATTTTTGGTCATGGGACAGTTCTTCAAGGACAATTTTTCTTATTTCAGATGAATATTTTGTTGAAGATGCTAGAGCTTGATAATATAAACGTAGTTGGCAAATGGGCAGTTTTTACTTTAATCTGATATGTACACTGTTTATCTTATTCGTTCTGGGGTTTTTAAAACAAAAATGTATTTGAAATTAAGAAAAGAAGAAAAACAACTAGAAATATACCAGAGAAAGGGGGAGAGGTATAATTATGTAATTAAAGGCATTCATACCTAATTAACATGGGATGAGGATAAGCATTTTGATTTGTTGTTGGTTTTGATTGAAGAATTTGAACTCTTAAGCATCTTATTTGGAAATGATTGCTAATAAGTGAATAGAATGATTTTCATATTTGCACGCCCATCATGATTGTGGATGGTAGGTAGCCTGCTACAAGTGATTAGTTTTAATAACGGGATGCTGGTGGGGAAGTCTTTAGTCAAAATGGTTAGATCAGAACATTAAAATTGCTGCTGAAGAGAATACCATGGAGGAGGGAGGCTTGCTGAACTGTTTGTAAGAATAGGAATACTATAATTTTTGAGTTACCTTGTAGGTGTCTTGATACTTAACGGTAAATTTCATTTTTTTTTCATTTGAGCTTTAAATATTAGCTTATGAAAGCTTGTGAGGGAAACATTTACACGTGTTGCATCTTAAACATTCCTGACTGATATTGGAACTTGGACGCGAATCTTTTGGCTTGTGAGACTGCATGATGAAAGATGGGTTGCCCGAGCCAGCTTGCAATGGAGTTTTTTTCCCTTGATGTTTGAGGTTCTAGCGGATGAATGACCAGATTATTGATCAAAAACGTTAAATTTAAAATGTAGTTTGTTGAAAGCTCCTTTTAAAGAACACTGCAGAAACAGGCTTATTAGTCAGACGGAAATACTTTGCAAGAAAAGTGACCACACCATACTGTTAGGAAAAAATAGTTTTAGATATACTGAAAGCATCATAACCTGGATGTCAGTTAAGACAATCTGGTAAATAAACAAACAGAAACTGATTTAGTTTAGCCTGGTACTGGCTGTATCAAAGTGTCTTTAACTTGAAGAAGCCAGAAGTTGGCGCTTTTTTCTTTATTTGTCCAATGCCTTGTAGAAAAAGGAAGCAGTACTTCAAATGTATAGTTTAAAAGTTAAGTATAAAACAAAACTTCATCTTTCTCAACAGCTTCTACTGCCAAGTAGGGTATTTTTCTCTCTCCCGGCAAATGTCAGACTTGCATATATTTTGTATTAGATTTGTATACTGGAATTGATAAAACGTTTCATATTTTTATACAACACAAACACACGATTGTATCCCATTTGTCATTTGCACAATTTTGTAGACTTGTATAAGAAATGCATGACCTTAGGTTGTATAGTTTATTATAACCTGATGGTGATCTCATAGTCTTACTGTACCATTTAACAGAAGCAGACAGGTTAAGAGATCTTCTGGAATTTAAAAATTTTTTCTGTTTTTTTTGTCTGTCACTATTTACTAGTGCAGCATCTTCCTGGGTGTGGTATCTGTGGGTATTTACCATTTATTGGTATCGTAATTTTGTTTTCATTCAAAATGCCGCCTTTCAGATGCTGTGTCATAGGAAAGTTCTGTGATTAAAAAAAAATAACAATTTCTGATAAAAAGTCTCAAAAACTGCCAGGTGTGTGCATGTTCTGTAGCCTTGCAAGCTTCCTGTGGCAAACATACAACTCTGAATCTTGAAATTCCAGATCTGAATTTTATTCGGGAGATCTCTTAAGCTGGCCTTTATTGCAGTTTGTATTTCTTACTGTCTGTCACACGTTGCCGGCTGAAGTTGGTCAGAAATTTTGTCCTCTGGTGATCCATCAGGTGCTGAGCGTAACTTTACCTCTTGGTTTCAGACGGCCACTCTGATATGACCGGTTGCAGGGTAGGTTATGGCTGCCCGTTTTTTTATCTTAATGTCTTACCTTGAACTCATTGGGAATGGAGGCTACCTGAGCTGGCTGGGTTTTATGGCACCCCCTCCTCCCTACCACGTCTAAAAAAAAATTTGAGGGAAGACAAAAATATCCAATTAGGAATATAACATTATTAAGGGTGTCACAGACAGAGAAAGAGTTTGCTTTGTTAAAGAATCCAAATCCATTGATTTAAAACAATAGAAAACGAAATTAAGGGCATTCGGGAAAATTATAATTCAAGAACGGATGATCTGAGGTTTGAATTTAAAGGGTTAAAACAAGTTTTATATTTGAGAGCAGGTTTCAGAGTTTTTTGTTGTAATTGGGAAAAAATGTATGCATATATCAACAGTTTACTGTGAAACACAAGTGAAATTATTCTAGTTTATCAGTCTTCCTACCCCTGTAATGTTTAGTTCAATATTGGAAGTTCAAAGCAATAGCTGCCACGTGCGTTCACTTAGCATGAAGAATGAATGATAGCATTCCAGGAGTCTTGTCCAACAAGGAAGCACCTCAATGTGCAAATGTGCAGACCTTGTCACCAACTCAGTACTAATCTGATGCTAGCTGGCTTTGTATGGGGTTTCTCTTTATGGTACAGATATCTGTATGATTTATGTTTTTAATGCTAAATCTCAATGAATAACTGTTTTATTTACTACATTTTTGGCTACCTCAGTGTGAAGAAACCTGAAAACAGTCTCCTATAGATGAAAAAGACATTCGTTTACTGTTTGTTGCTTTTTAAATGATGTAGCTTGGATGTTTTCTTTAAGTATCACTTATATATCTGATACTATAGATGCATATTTTTAGTGCGCAGAGAAGTGCTGTATCTACATTATGGACGTTTATTTACAGATTCTAGCACTTGTTAGAGACCTTAAGATGACCTGTTGATATGGTAGAGATCTTTAAAACTGTTCTGTTAGTGGTAGGTTCTTCCTTTATGAAAAGAAAATTAGACGGCAAAAGAAGGGTTCTTGATTGTTGTGAGCCAGCCCGATTTCCATTGAAAGCCACTTCAGATGATTCCTGTGGACTTGTGGTTACAGACAGTTGTGTGCTCTCTGGGAGTAAGCAATTCCCTGCATCAGGTCAGTTCCATTTAATTTACTTGGAATTAGAAAAGCTACTTTAGTTGAACACTTGCACACTGTGAAATGACCTTTAACAGGTCACTTTTTTTTTTTTTTTAATTTTTCTAACATTGAATGGATTTTCTTGTTATGATGCCATCTCAGCCCAATGTTTTCTATACTGGTGATGAAATTTTTAAAAGTTCATTTTAAAAAATCGAATATTTTGTACCCCTCCAGAAAAGAAGATTGGGTCCTTAAAACTTTGACGACACTGCACTCTTTCACTAACTCCTCCCCTCTGTTTCTGTAAACACATTTGGAAAAATTTAGTTTAACAAAAAGTAAACTTATAAATTAAATTGATTAATTTGTTTATTTTGTAAATGAGCTGACGTAGATTAAATGTTTTTTTTTTAATGTTAAATCCATGTTTTATAAAAAAAGGGCCAACTCAAATAGTAGTTCGCTCTTATTAGAAGTTGATGCCACCTGACTTTCCTTTATTATTACTTGATGGTAGTGGTGAACTAACTTGACGTGACCAGATCGTTCTTCCTGATACATTAGAATAGTTGTTAAAAGTTATTTAGTGCACAAATTCTGAATGCTGGTAACCAATCTGGTCTGCTTAGTATTTAGTAATTAACCTTTTCAACATCCCTTAACCCCTGATCTGCTTTCTTTGTCTTACCAACACAGATCCATCTTAAATGACTAAAAAAGAATACAAATCTGGACAATAGATGACATTTTATATTCTTGATTATTTATTAAGTTTTTAAACTCTAAAATTTGAAGTCTGAATTGTGAAATTGACTTATTGGTCTGGCTTGTGATTAGATAGTTGCTATGTTAATTACATGTGTGAGAGCTGATTAGAAGTATGAAATATCCCATCACGTTTTGTATTGTAAGTTAGTTCACCACAAAGCAAAACATTGCTGTTAGGGTTATTATCACAACTTTTATAGTTACAATATTACTCCCAATCATCTTTTTTTAAATTAAATTTGCTGGAGAGTTTGTATTTTGTTTTAAGCATTGTGTGTGGCATGGGCTTTTCTTGGGAGCTCTGCATTATGGTGGTGAGCTCCCCCCCCCCCCTTAGTCTGGGTAATGGACTCTGATGTTTATGCTGAGGAAGTTAGCATTGTGTGTAAAGATATAGACAAGAATTGCCTAGTCCGTCTGCCTGTCTTCTGTGATAATGTTGGTACTAGTATAAAACTTCTGTCATCTTCATTCAATATGCAGTTGGAAAAACCATCCCAAAAACAATGGTGATTTTTTTAAATCTTTAAAATAAAACCCTGACATTCTGAAATATAGTTTAGATCTGATAGTTTCATTTTTTTAACTATCTGTTAGTGTAACAGGCCAGATGAATTTAGATGACTTTTAATATATCAAAACTGTACATATACCACAATTTATTGACTTAGAAAGGGACAAACATTCCTATTTATGAAGTTCTGTTACATTCTCTTGTTCTTAACATCTGCATCATGATGACAAACTTTAGTTTCAGATAATTTGTACTTCAAGTTTCATGGAATGAATCTGAGCTAGGATTTCCAGCCTGGTGTTTTTAGGTATCATTCAGGTATGCTAGTGTTGTGCAAACTTTAATTAGGTTATTGGTTGCACACACATGATCCACATTTATGCTGTAACTTGGCCAGATGATAAATTATGAGCGCACAGAGTATACCCCCATATTTAATTTTTATATACTAAGGATGTTCAACCAAAATAAAAAATACTGTAATCTTATCTGGCCAGGTTTGAATTGTACATTCCTTCCTTACATTTTTCAGGGCTTGGAAGTAGGGCAAAATATTACATTTCTGCTAGTTGTCATCCAACCAGTCAACTCCATGCATTGGTGAGCTGTGTATTAAACTCATCAATTTGTATGACTTTCTCAGTTGTGTGCAAGCTGACTGTAAAGGATGAATGTTATTCTGGATAACCAATTAAATCCCTAGCCTGTCAGTAGTATATACATTTTATGTTAATTTTATCAAATTACTACTACTCATCAATGAGGTGAATGATGTGGTGGTAAATATCATCTACAGTAGATGCTGTTATGTCACCAATGCATCTCCATCTACTTTATGGTGAGGAAGATCTTTATCATCATTTTGTAAATACTAGAACTGATTATGCTCACCACATATTTCATTAATAAAACAGGCAATGTTTGAAAGGTTTCTATTTCCTTTTTGAGATTGTGACTATTGATTCCATTTTCAAATCATGTGCATAACCTGTCTGAATTTAAATCCCCAAAATTATTAATTAGTAATTTGTATTCTTAACCTGACAGTTGTCAAAGTTAAAAGTATATATAGTAGACACTTTGGTCTTAATGTCTGAAACATCTAACATCAATGCTGTATATTGTTCAACTTGTATCTAATATGTGAAATAAGCAAATAAACAAGTGATTTGTTGACCTACCTTTTGTATAGCCATTGATAATTGATTGAATGTAACTGATAAAACCATTTTATTTACTAATTTTAGGTCACATGATCCAGAGTTTGTTTATTGAACTCAACACCTGCAGGCATTTTGATTCCCAGATTAACTGAGTATTAGCACTTGGGATTTCTGTTTCCATAGAAGGACCCTCATTAAGTCATGGCATTTGGACTGATTTTTTTAAAACCGTCCATACAACTGCTGTCTTTATAGCATACGGTAACTATGAGGGCTGTTCATTTAATTTTAAGACCAATGTTGTAGCGTAAGTAGCCACAAAATTATAGCTCTAGTTACAGATGTAGTAGTATACGAGATCTGTCCGACCTTAGGCTGGGAAAAAAAATTACGTACCTGGTGGGGTTCAATTGCTAATTGCCTTTGAAGTAGGCCCCTGGTGCCTCCACACACTTAGCCCAGTGATCCTTCCACTGTTCGAAGTATGTCTGGAATGGCTCTCAGCTCCACCGTCACATTCAGCATGATGTCCTTTCAGTGAACAACCAGAAGTCAGGAGCCGGGGTGTTATCATGATACAGATCGTCTCTTGCGCTGAACTGCATCACGAAGATGTCAGAGGACTTCCTGATAGTACTCGTTTAAAACTGTTTGTCCTTCTGGTGCGTAGTCGGAGAAAACAGTCAGCCTTGGGTGCTTCCACGTCGTACCCATACACACGTCTCATCTTGCAGGTCCTGCACAACGTCAAGATGAAGTTTTGTTATTGTTCCTGAGAAAGCAGCTTTGGCACAAATTTCTCTGCACAAGCCCAAATCCTCCTCTAAAATTCCATGTGCAGAATCTTTACTGATTCCCAACCTCGTCATCAATTTCCCGCACTGTCAAAATGACAATCCTCCATTATCAAGGTCCGCACTTTCTCGATTGGAAATCTGGTCACTTTCCACCGATGTGCAGCCATGTTTGAACCTGTTGTACCATTCTTTAATTTGGAAAAAACCTGATGAAACTTGCGAATAGTTTCCGTTTGGGTATCTCCACATGTTCTGTCATCATGGGCCAAATGAAAATGCAACAAGTAAGTTACAGCACCTCGCACGTTGGCTGCCTGACAGCGACTGACGCATGTGGCTCCACTATGCACACTTTTGCCTCCCTAATGTCATTACTTCCCACTGGAAAAAAATATAAAGTCGGATACTTTTTCGACAGACCTCGTATACTTGTTGCAAAGCTGTGGACTCAAGAGCATACAAAATACAGATGTTCATCTCGCATGTTTCATTACAACTAAACAGTTATGCTATTCATTATTGTGAAACTGGCTTGACTAACCTTCATTTCAGGGAGAGTGTTTTGAAAAGAAAAAAGTGATCCTGCAGATAAGTAGTGGAGAGTATTTTATAGCCTTTAGACTCCTTTGTCTAAACAAAAAAGTTTATTATTCATGAACATATTAGTGGAAACTACTCGCTCAAAATCTATAAGTACAAATCTAACACAGCTATTTTTGTTATGTTGGTACAGATTATTTCATAAATCTACAAAATATTTTCAAAAATTGAGCACCCATAGTAGGAGATGAAAAGAATTAGGGATAACACACATCCAGCTGCAATTTTATTTAGTTTCTAATACACAGCAGTCAAAATGGAAAACTATGCCCTCTACATTTAAACTTTATAATCAAGGGAGGTAAATTTAAAATCTGCTCGGAGTGTGATTACAATAACTGTTAGCAAGAAACATTCTCAGATTAACTGTAGGTGTCCATTTTTTTAAAAAAAATTAAAGATTCTTTTACATACCTTCTACTATGAATAAATATAGTCTTCACCCAACTCTTAGCAAATTCTACTGGAGCTGACTTTTTTAAAACTTCTGCCTTGTCATTTGGATTAATTAAAATCTGTTCTCTAATCCTATGTGGCACTCTAATGGATAGTTATCCATTTCAATTAAGAGTCGCTCTATTAGATACAAATAAATAATATTAGTCTAGCTGTTCATTACATTCATCTTTCACATCCTTCTCCAGTGTAGCAAGACCCCATTGCCTTAGACTGTGGTTCATGAAGAAGTCCACGGATCTATCGATGGGTTTTATAATGAAAGGAATACAGGCAAGACCAATGGTGGTAGTAGCCCTCAGCCGGATGTTTGCTGGGAGCAAAGATATCTTTGTAAGAAGGTAGTTGGACAAAAAACAGATACGGTTGATAACAAAACCTGGAATGGCAACTGATGCCAGTCCTTGCCATATGAGGGTATCTACAACAGCAGTGAGGCTGTTTTTCTTTCTTTCCGCATCACTCTCCCAAGATTTCTGTAAACAACAACAACGTGTAGTCTTAAGAAAGAATTGTTTGAAAGATCAAATATGCACTACTATTTTTACTGTAGACTTTTTAAATTTAATTTTTTAAAATATTAGTATCTGAATTAATACCAGAAATCTGTAGCCACTTGATAGATATGGTTTTGTTTTTTTTTTTTTTTACATTTCCAACTTATAATTCTAAATAAAAATTAAAATTACCTGGTTTGCTTTATACCCTTTATCTATGGCATCAGCTGCTGCATAACCACTGGCAACCAGGTAACTAAACCGAACAAGGTCCACGTGAACCAAAGGGCGGAACGCTTCTCCAACCTCATTTGCATAGCCTTTAAAAAATAAAATATGCACACACATCAAATACTGAACAGTTTTGTAAAGCACATAGTAACAATAGCACCTGTCAACTTTAAAAGCAGCCATTCAAATGACCGTTTCAGTAACAGTACACAACTTGTATACCTGACAGATTTTTGTAACTGTAGTAAGAAACATTAGAAAGATTTACAACTTAGTGGAACTACTATGAGAATGGATGGGGTGTGCGTGCGTGCGCACCCATACACTTAAGATGATTACCTTAGGATAAATTATGATGATACTTTCAGGAAAGTCATTCTGAATACACATTGAAAAGAAGACCTGAACAAATTGCATTTTAAAAAAAAAGTTTTAACCATAACATTATTTCCAAACAATTTTTCAATACACGTAAGCAAGTGCAGATACCTGAACTCGCTGCATTTTGTCATTAGCAGATAATAGAAGAACAATATAACGTAATGACATCTCTTGCTAACATCAAGACTAATACAAATTTAATTTACACTAATTCTGTTGTAGCTTGATGTGAGGTAACGTGGCATATAGTGATGATACGATTTACATAAGGTGGATAAGAGGCTAGTTAAGATATTCGTTTGTTAAATATGTAGAAGAGAAACATCAGCACAGTATAGCGTGCTTGCATCATTATGGTTAAGGATAAAATTAAAATTACTTCAGTTTGCATATCAATTTAATTTTTAAGCAACAAATAGAAAGCTAAAATATTTTGAAACTGGTTGAAGTCTTATTCACCAAATGATCACCAAAAGTCCTTTTCATGTAACCAAACTTTAAATAAAGAAATATACAAATTACAAATAAATTTTATGGGGTGTAATGGAAAACAAGAAAGAATTCTAACAGAATATTTTAAAAAAAAAAAAATAGGCCATCAAAAGAGGATTTGGTACTCCCCTGATGATAATCTATGGCTTACGGCAGCTTTATCAACTACAGGTGCATCTAAAAAAATTAGAATATCGTGGAAGAGTTCAATATTTTTTGGCAGTTATTTCAGAAAGTGAAAACTGTATATATATATTCTAGACTCATTACATGTAAACTAAAATGTTTAAAGCAATTTTTAATTTTAATTTTGATAATTACGGCCTACAGCTCAAAATATTAGAATATTCCATTTCGAGTTTGAGTAAATCACTATTTATGCAGCATAAATACCACGAATCTCTCAGTCTGGTTCAGTACACACAACCACAATCATGGGGAAGACTGCTGACTTGACAGTTGCCCAGAAGACGCTCAATGACACCCTCCACAAGGAGGGTAAGCCACAGAAGGTCATTGCTGAAAGGGCTGGCTGTTCGCAGAGTGCTGTATCAAAGCATATTCATGGAAAGTTGGTTGGAAGGGAAAAGGTGCACAAGCAAGAGGGATGACCGCAGCCTTCAGAGGATTGTCAAGCAAAGCCGATTTGAGAACTTGGTGGAGCTTCACAAGGAGTGGACTGAGGCTGGAGTCAGTGCATCAAGAGCCACCACGCACAGACGCATTCAGGAAATGGGCTGCAAGTGTCGCATTCCGAAGCAGAGACAACGTCAGAAGCGTCTTACCTGGGCTAAGGAGAAAAAGAACTGGACCGTTGCTCAGTGGTCCAAAGTCCACTTTTCAGATGAAAGTAAATTTTGCATTTCATTAGGAAATCAAAGTCCCACAGTCTGGAGGAAGAGTGGAGAGGCACAGAATACAAGTTGCTTGAAGTCCAGTGTGAAGTTTCCACAGTCAGTGATGATTTGGGGTGCCATGTCATTTGCTGGTGTTGGGCCACTGTATTTTATCAAGTCCAAAGTCAACGTATCTGTCTGCCAGGAGATTTTAGAGCACTTCATGCCTCCATCTGCTGACAAGCTTTATGGAGATGCTGATTTCTTTTTCCAGCAGGACATGACACCTGCCCACAACTGGTTTGCTGACCATGGTATTACTGTGCTTGATTGGCCAGCCAACTTGCCTGACCTGAAACCCATAGAGAATCCATGGGATATTGTCAAGAGGAAGATGAGAGACAGCAGACCCAACAATAGAGACTAGCTGAAGGCCGCTATCAAAGCAACCTGGGCTTCCATAACACTTCAGCAGTGCCACAGGCTGATCGCCTCCATGCCACGCCGCATTGATGCAGTGATTAGTGCAAAAGGAGACCCGACCAAGTATTGAGTGCATAAATGAACATACTTTTCAGAAGTTCTACATTTCTATATTATAAATACTTTTTTTTTTATATTGATCTTATGAAATATTATAATATTTTGAGATAGTGGATTTTTGGTTTTCATGAGCTGTAAGCAGCAATCATCAAAATTAAAACAAAAAAAGGCTTGAAATATTTCACTTTATGTGTAATGAATCTAGAATATATGAAAGTTCCACTGTTTGAATTAAATTACGGGAAAAAATGAACTTTTCAACGATATTCTAAATTTTTGAGATGCACTGTATATATGTAAGCAGTAGGCAATATAAAGTCTATAGTCTTACCAGAGATGTTTCAGCAGGAATGATTTTGGAGAAAAGCAGCAAGTCTTCCTAGATCATCTCAAACACTCTCAAAAGGAGTTGGTTCCAGGGAACATGCTGGCCCATATGATGACAAATGGTGTGGTCTTGAAAATACTGATCAATTACACATCAGATGTAGATGAGCATTATCATCCATTAAAATAAAAGTTGTGTGGTCTGACGTAGGGATTCAGAATCTTATTTCTATATCTCATCGCAGTCAGGCTTCCTCTCTGAAACGCAGGTCTTACACCCATCCAATGAAATTCCTGCCTAAACAATCACACTTCAGCTGCCATAGTGATCCTCCCATTCCATGGCATTTGTGGGCTGGTTGTGCGTACTTTGTTGCTTCCAGATAAGTACTTGCCAAAAGTAACACGGAGGGCTAAAATCTTGACTGATCAGTAAAGAGAACATGACTCCATGTCCAAGCAATATGTTGATGACTCCAGTTCAACTGTTCCTGTTGATGGGTTGTCTTACATAAACTCTTTCATGCAGACTCGAGAGATCAAAAACAAGTTGGGTCAGTGTTGAAGTTCTGCCATGCTGAGTCAAAAGTGATACAGAAATTATCTGCTGGTGTTGTGACCCATTGTTGATCTTGAACTGCTCTTTGGACAATAACTCCATGCACATAAAATTGTCTTCATAGTCAAGACAGACCACATTTCTATTCACATTTAGCCACCTCAGTACGAATGTTTGGTCTGTATCCTACCAACATCTGTCTGTCCTCCTTTAGAAAATGTTCCAAACAAGCAAGGCTATCCATTTGTTATGTCGATCTTCAATTCAGAACAAATACCCTAACAGAGCCAAAATTGATATCAATATAAACCAGTTGTTTTTTTCTTCAAGTCATTATACCATAGAACAATTTACATGATTCTGCTGGAACTAACTTACGTATTTAATTGATTAAAGGTGATCACGAGAGAAGATTGTGCTGAACATTTGGTGAATAAAACTAACCATCTATCATCAGACACCACTGGTAGGTAATTTATTCAGTTTACTTACAATTTTCTTGCCATTTGTTTAACAAAAACAACGATAGCTTATGCGAGAGGATGCGCGAAAGAGCAGAAAACTTAACAAAATATTAAGAATAAATTACATTATGGTAAATTTTTTAACTTTAGACAAGACTGAATAAAGAATTATAATTATTTAGCAAAATTTATGAATTGCTCCAGGCGTCAAGATTCGTTAAAGTTAAGAAAGCCCAGTCAAATAATATTTACAAAAACAAACTTTGTTATAATAATTTCCTATTGTTCGGGGGTCCACGCACATTGTACATCTGAGAGGAATATCATATGTTGGTGGTTACCTCCCTTGGACTAATAAACGTCTGACGCTGATAGGACCCTTTCCTTCTAGTCCCTTATTCGTAACGATGTCTCTTCGTTATCCTAACTCAGAACTGATCCAGGTGTTAAGATTCTACCGCGGGATTAGGAGAAGCGGATAATCCTCGGCGAAGACGGACAGTTGCACCTGACCGTCGCCAACACTATTCGGGGTCACTTACCTAAATAGCGCACAGGTGTATCTCGGAACAAGTCGGGAGAATCCACAAGACTGTCTTCACCACTATCATCTGACGGAGGTTGGTGCATCACCTCACCTCACCTCACCTCATCTCACCTCGCTTCGTCCTTCTGACAACCTAACTCGCCATACTACAAATTACGAATTTATGCTGCTGCGCCACCTATGAATACAAGGGAGATAACATCTATCACTACGCAAAAAAAAAAAAAATATTTAATATTCTTTCATGAAATAAATTATTATACTTATTAAAATTGAACATTTGTTTAGTCTGATCGTTAGAGCAGATGTATCAATAAACTTTATACATATATATTTTTTCAGATTACGGGTTGTTTCAAGATATGAGTATTTAAATCTTGATAACGTTAAAATAAAATTTTAAACAATTAAAAATAAAGAACTTTCGGATAATTCTCGTGTTCCTCCAAAATATTTGCCTATTTTTTTTGAAAAAAAAAAAAAAGGTTCAATATTTAGACTTAATAAAGAAGTTCAAATGAAAACCGACTGAAATAGCATCTATGAAACTGGATTTCAATATAACGTCCATAGTATGTCCAAGAATCATTCACCCGACAACAAGTCCTTACATAATAAGACTCATCTTATGGTATCGTCTATCGTAACGTTGGGACGGACGGACGGACGGTGTCCATGCCCATAAAAGTATAATTTAAAAAAAAAACACGTAAATAAAAGTAGTCATAAATACCAAGATATCACATGTTCAATAGTTCTTCAGAGTCTTGTATGCGTGGTCTCTTACCAGAACTCCTAGCCGTGCTCCAGGCGGTAGGGGAAAAGGATAAAATGCATTCATAGAGTTCGGGGCAATGGTCTGTTTAAGTATGACCGTAAACCAATAGCTTATATGGCTGTTGCCACATAAAATCGCTTGGGGTCGCCAATTTATTCCGGAAAGAAAAAAAAAAGTCATTATTTATAAAAAAAAAAAACAACAGGAAATGGTACTGAAATTAAGGAAACTTACCCGTGATCTCCAGCCATCAAATATGCTGCCATACCCAATGAAGATTTAAAAGGGGAAGAACCCACCCATATTTATAGTAAATTCAGAATATAGAGGGACAGACTTTTTCTGTGGTAAGTTTAAAGCGGGGAACCCGTTCCCACTAATTTGGGTATTTCCAGAACAGAACCGAACAACAGTTGTTTTAATAGCCCTGTTTTTAGAAGTGCATAATTTTGGAAGCTACTAGAAGACCGTTTGCACAATACGTTAGTTACTTTTCTTGCACTTGGTAATTCAGAGTTAGTGAAAGCTGGTTTTAGCCTAAAACCCACGCACAAGGATACTAACCTGGAAATTTTCAGTAAGTGAAGGAATAAAGGTGCATGTTGCTTAACATGATTGTTCCCAGTGTGGCTGGCGCATGAGTTTGTAATCGTATCATGTTTTTATTCATTTCTTTAATTCGGAATACTGATGTTTTGGATTAATGATGCTTTGGAATATCATGGTTATCCCAAAATAGGAACAAGAGTTAAAATTTCTTCTTTTTTTGAACGGTTCTTTATAATAAATAATAACAGTACCAATAATAGAATTGTTTTTTCTTTATTTTAACACTATTTTAAATATTACCTTTACTGTTAATAATCATTATGTTTCCTCAACAGAATAAGAATTACATATTTTGAGTGGAGGCTTTTGTTATAAAGCAAAGCAAACAAAATACCTATTCAGCATCCGAGAATTTGCCTGATGCGAGAGCGTAAAGAACAGCCGCTGTATTCTGATGCTTTTTAATATAGAAACTAAGAAGATTCAGGGTAAAGCAAACTGTGTGAACAGATACAGAACAAGAGGTTACAACGTCCTTCTGAATGTGGGTTGTTGGTTCATGAAAACAAAATAGTTTTCTGAGGAATAAAAGCAAGCAGATAGATCAGCTACATTTAAATTAATTTTTTTCTTTTGATGCAGTTAACAATAATAATAATTTGTTATTTATTACTATCGCTTAAATCGAGTGACTGCGGAAAAACAATTTTCGCGTTTAGTAAGGATAAACAGAGTTATCTCCCTTGCATCATGAATGTGTTTGTAGAAAGCATTTTCTTGTGAGAGCGCGCGTTTATCGTAAATAAAACAATAAATCAGCGACGAGCTTCAGGCCATTTTTTTTTTTTTTAATGTTATCGGTAGCAAAAATAAATGGCAAAAATCATAAAGTAAATAACGATAAGTCAACATGAACTTTAGTGCAGGTGATGCGATTGAAAGTTCCACCGACTTATATATTTGGACCTGTAGCCAACCATGGCCGTCTCGATTAGCTGCTCTTTCACATATTGAGAATTAACAATGCTGTCACGCACTGACCCATTTGCAGGTCCCAGATTGCGCGCTGTCCGCCTTCCACTCCGACCTGATAGTCCTTTTAGGTGATCACGTGCACATGGAGACCCGTCACGAGCACCTTTGAACGCTTTATCGGCAAGACGACCCTTGCCACCTGTAGACTGAACAGACGTCGACGCGAGCCAGTTGTTTGGTGGGCGCTCGTTTTTTCCTGGCAGACCCCCCTTCTTCTATCGTATGCTGCCGAGATTAGGGAGCTGGACAGCACGAAGTATCGGCGAAAACCAGCCGAGATGCCCTGAAGGCCCGTAACTCAGCCGCGCAAGACTGTACGGAGAAGTGCGAGCGGAGATCTTCATGTATGAGAGATAACGAAGGAGGCCTGTGACTCAGCCGACCCCGCCCTGACCGACTAAGCCGTATGTTGCGCCGGGGGGGGGGTGACGTCGGCCACTGAGGCGGGGCTAATAAAGACGTGTGGTGTGTGTGTGTGTGTGTGCGCCTGCGTCCTTCTCCTTCTTACACAGCGGGCTAATTAAAGGAGACGTGATGCCAAGGTACGTGCTACGATGCGGGAGTAATGTCGAGGTGGTGGAGCCAAAGACCGGAATGCGAGTCGGGTAGCATTTTGCGGGAAAAAAAAAAACTAGGAAAAAGGCAAAAAAAAAGTTGCCTATAAATATAGAGGCGAGTAAGGGAAACGGCGACAGCACCTGGCTGGTGGCACTGAAGCCCACCGAGCTACCACCACTCAAGTCCTGGCCCTAGAGTGATATCGCTATCAGATAAAAATGCCTCTTGATTAGTAAATACCGAGAAAACTCACTTTTACCAGTAAATGCAATCGGAAGTCACCTGTATCGCCAAAACCCATGCAAAGTCCATTTCTACCAGTTCCCGAGTAAAGCCCTACACCGTGGTGATTTCTATTATTACCTATTATCTTTAATAGGGAGAATTACTTGATCAGAGAGATTTTACAATTAGGCAAATGATTAAGCGGATAATTCGACCAATGAATCTCATAAATATTTGCTTGGTTATTAGACAATTTGAATAATGCAATTAAATGGATATTGATTGCTAATTCGAATTCATCTGAGGAGATTAAAAACAAAACAACCCCAGAGATGTATCTTTTGGTGGAAGTACACGATTAATCGCAGGTATCACAGGAATAAAAATATCGCCATTTATAACCATTATCATTAATCTTTTTAGCAGTTGCTCATATCGCAATCAGACAGCCGGAATATCTAATCTAGGGAAATTTGTCTGGCCTGTGAGTGGAGTAATCGAATCATGATGGCTGTGTTAAATAAATAAACTAGATCGTGTTAGTTGCGAATAAGATTCATGAAATTCTCCGTGGTTTATACTTTATAGCTTCCTCAATCAGGTTAAATGTAAACATAGGATAAGATTAGAAAAGCATAGTTCTACAAATCACCTGTTTGTTTATCCGCCTCACCCATTCAGTCAGTAGCAAAGCTTCGCTACAATTAGCAGGGTTTGCAAAAGCGAATTGTTTGGCCGATTGCAGTAACAATTGCAAGCGTATCTACTGCTCTCCCAGGTGGCTTAGAAAACTAAAGATGTTCCAGAATTTTGAGTAGATATACAACTCTTCCTCAAACTATTTTTTTAGTTTTCTGTCCTTGTTGGTTCCGGTAAGGTGGGAGGGTTGCTGGCCGAAGGTGAGTCAAACCTTGTAGATTTCACTATTCGATGTCAAATAACAATAATAGGGAAACTGTATTAAAATATTTGCATATCTTTATTACAAGTATATCAATTGTTATTGTTTCTGAGGATAAACAACCTTTATTAATAAAATTTAGCAGGATTTTAAAATTTAATCATCTGATGCACACAGAAGACGGGTCCAGTCTTAAAAGTAGTTAGATCTTAAAACTTCCGAATAATGAGGATGAAAGGCGAGTAATTCGTTAGTCTTATCTACATGTTACTCAGTCTAGCTTATTGGAAAAAAAAGAAGAGATTGGAAGGTTTAATGCCCAAAAAGTAGAAGTATTCAATCGTGATTTCACATGTCTGAGTCTGGGGAAATCCCTGCAAATAGAAAGCGGTGAAATAAACACGAACTGGCTCATGGCGCTTCCTGGGAGCCGATTTCAGCTGTCGATCCAAGCACCTGGCAACATGGCCGACAGTTTCGTACACTTAGAAAACAAATAGCGAAATACGTGAAAATGTGCAGTTTTGCAGCAGTCGTTCGTAAAATAAATACAGGTTTCCTTAGTCTACCCAACGGGGCTGAAATAACTGAAAAGTAAAATCTTCAGATCTCCAAAATTATATATACAGTATATGTATATATGTAGATTCATTAGTGTCTTTTAAAGCAATGTTAAGATATTTTATAGCATGTATTGTTTTAAAGTCTTTTCAGAAGTATGAAAACTCCTTCGGGTGCAGATCGTTGTGCAGATCCCTCTGCTGAGCGCAGCGATACGTTGGCAAGAGCAAGATGGTTCCTTTGCAAATAGAATGCCCGCTCCCAACAGGCTGCTCTCCCTTTATAGTGTGGAGAAGGTTCGCCTCTTTAGGAAAGATATGCAGAGGAGGATTAAAGTAAACCAATACTAGTACGAAATGTTGTTATCTTCTTGAAGTTACAAACAGTAATTGAAATGAGTTCTGTTTATATCTGTTCCTTAAATACCCCTGATCAAATCACAGGGTGCTGTCCCCCTCACACCGTCGATCATTCTTAGGTCGTTTCCGGTCGTCCCGCCGAGGGCCGCTCAGGTAAACGATAACAAACACAAAAATTTAAGGAAAATATCCCAGCGACTGTTCGAAGTTTGGATTCCCGTATTGTGGGCGGCCGTGAGGCTGAATGTCAAAGTTACGAAACATGGAAGCTATTTCTTCATCTTTCTTCCTGGTGAAATCGTCGTCATATTGCTCGGCCTCTCGTTTATCTGGGTTACTCGGGCGAGTGCCTTCGTGACTGCGGTTCATCGCGGGATCTCGCTGGCCCCGATAACCTTTCTGCGCGCTGAAGTCATCGTGCGTGTCTTTGGTGAATTGCGGCGAACCGTAACGGTTCTGATATTGAGGACCGAAGTGATTGGCTAGTAGATCGAGGTTTTTGGGATACTCCGACTGAGTGATGCCCGTATAGTCGTCTGAGTGACTCTGGGGCGCTTTCCCGCCCAGAAACGGCGTGTTGTGACCCCCGGGGTTTGGATACCGGGTGTAGTTCTCACGGTACTGCTCCGGGTTCCGGTCGACGCCCTGTAAGTGCTGTTTGGGCGAGATCGGCCTTTTCTGTATACCCTCGAATAAACTGGGCAACACTTTGACCCCGGCAATCTTGTGAGGAGGGACCTTGGCCACCGGTTTGCCGTAGTTCGTTTCTTCATGGGCAGCACTTGGGGCCGAAATCTCGTCGCCTTGTCTGCTCTCAAGATTGGACAAAGAGTACGGCAGGGATCCGTGCGCCGGATGGACTTCATGTCTGTCGACGCTGCGGTAATCCATCTGATTCCCGAACTGGGAAGGATTCGGATTTGGCCTGGAATCATTCAGGTGTACGTCGTTGGCAACTTTCATTGGATTCTGATTGTCATCGATCTGGATTCTCGGCAATCTGATATTAGATCCATGTGCTTTCTCTGGATGCAGAACCATAAGACGAGGATTGTGAGGAGGCATAAAAGTGCGATCTACTCCTCTCGTATCCACGTTTTGATAGGATGGATAACTGGGACCTTCTACAAGATCCGCTGAAGTTGCTTGAATATTTTTCTGATTTTTAAAAAAATTCGGCTCGCTGGGCTGTTCATGCCTTTGATACCCGTAAGGTTTATTGTTTTCTGGTCCGAGTACGTTTCGGACTCTGTTGTAGTTGTCATCGTCAGCAGAATTTCCTCTGGAATGGGATATATAAGGCTCTGGTTCAGTTGTTTGATATTGGTTATACGGCAATGATTTGTTATTCCCGTATGCATCATTTCTCATT
Organism: Nautilus pompilius; assembly: GCA_018389105.1. Classification (NCBI taxonomy): domain Eukaryota; kingdom Metazoa; phylum Mollusca; class Cephalopoda; order Nautilida; family Nautilidae; genus Nautilus; species Nautilus pompilius. The sequence continues at coordinate 225,014 of JACATO010000908.1, read as the reverse complement.
GGGGCACCTCTTTCTTCCATTCGACCATTCCAATCAGGATGTTCAATCATTCTCGGCCTAAAATAATCGTCTCTGAGTTGATACAGTCCGTCAGAGTAAACCCGTTCTCGATAAGCACCTTTTTCCACGTGATAAGGTAAATGAGGGTTCGTAGAGTCATCTAATAACGGCTGTTGTCTACCAGGATCCATATTTCTTTCCTGTTTGCCGTAATAGTCGGCGTGGTCATTGCCAGTGTCTAACGAAGACGGCAGATGTCTACCAGGGTCCATAACTCTTTCTTGTTTGCCGTAATAGTGGGCGTGGTCATTGCCAGTGTCTAACGAAGACGGCTGATGTCTACCAGGGTCCATAACTCTTTCTTGTTTGCCGTAATAGTGGGCGTGGTCATTGCCAGTGTCTAACGAAGACGGCAGATGTCTACCAGGGTCCATAACTCTTTCTTGTTTGCCGTAATAGTGGGCGTGATCACTGCCAGTGTCTAACGAAGACGGCTGATGTCTACCAGGGTCCATAACTCTTTCTTGTTTGCCGTAATAGTGGACGTGGTCATTGCCAGTGTCTAACGAAGACAGCTGATGTCTACCAGGATCCATAACTCTTTCTTGTTTGCCGTAATAGTGGACGTGGTCATTGCCAGTGTCTAACGAAGACGGCTGATGTCTACCAGGGTCCATAACTCTTTCTTGTTTGCCGTAATAGTGGACGTGGTCATTGCCAGTGTCTAACGAAGACGGCTGATGTCTACCAGGGTTGATAGCCTTGTGATTCATGCCAGAGTATGGTCCTCGATTATCGCCAGAACCGACTAATGGTGGTTCTTGCCTGCCAAGGTCGTGATCGCCGTAGTAGGGTGTGCGACTATCACTAGGCCTCGGTTGGTGACTGGGATCGGCGGATTTGTCATTGGATCGAAAATCCCCAACGTACTGGTTCTGTTTGTATTGTTTATGCATCTGTTCAAAAAGCTCGGTAATTTTGATAGCCTCCGATACCGATCGAGCTATGAAAACATGGACGTCCAGCGACTTGGGCCCGGTCTGCCGCCTTAGCACGCAGGCCACTAAAGGCTGGTGGGTTTGTTGCATGAGGATAAAATTCTTCTTCTCAAGCGTCGAAAAGAGTTTATCCTTGGTCACGGTTTTCTTATCGTTCAGCGGCAAGAAAGCGTAATGTACCTTCTTGTGGAAAGCCTTGCTGGTAGCAAATTGCACGGCCTCCACGGAGATTACCGCCGACATTTCGTGGTGAACCGGTCTTAGCTGACTGGTGGTGCCCTCTTGTGAGAGAACAGTGAGTCCATCGGGTTTGACTTGCATGTAGACTTCGGTGGGGAGTTTGGCCACGGACTTCTTGAAGCTGAAGTAGAGCTCTTTCAGGGGCTTCTGTATGGCACCCAGCCCCGTGGTTCCTTTCGATAAGCTCGCGTTGCCAAGGTCATGCAAACTGAACATCTGCTCACCCATTTTTTTTTACTTTGTAGCTGAAAAATCTGAGGAATAAAAGAAAAGAATATTTAGATATAAAGCAAAATAACAATACAAAACAAAAAAAGCATGGCGCCAGAATAAGCCCGGGCGAATAATAATTACTATAATCTACTCCAAGCTCGTTCGTGTTACAGAGATAGAATTCCAATGTACTGAGGGCATTTTGTAATTTACAGGAATATCTAAGTAATCATCTCGCTGTTACTTCAGGTCTACTGACCAGAACAGGATATCAATCCATGTACCACCTAACCTCTGTCCTATCGTATTCTTCTTCGATACATCTTATTCTTTATTTATTTTATCTCCATAATTTTCTTATGTTTAGTAGGATTTAAAAACAAACAGACAGACAGACAGACAGACAGCCCTATAGCCCCCCTCCATCTCATCAGTCTAAAGAGACACAGAAATAATTTTAAAATTCGAGTTGCATAGTAAAAACAAAAGACGGTCGGTCACATGATGTACCGAAATTATCCCCTCACAAATGAAGTCATTCACACTATTGGAGATAATTCATATTGTCTAATAGCACAAACTGACATTTTAAAGTAAAATTATTGCAAAAAAATTACTGCAAATAGTGAGTACTGTTTTACAGTGGTCACCAAAGTTATTTACCATGACGACGGCTTACTTCTAATATTTATGTACAGTTCTTTATTTTTTTTCTAAATATGGCTGCATCTATACAAGAAATTACTACATGAAGAATGCGATGGATTAACCCTATTAGGTTGGTCACGTCTACAAATGAATGCATCTGACCGAAATTTAAGGTGTCTAGGCGAGCAGAAAACAGGCGGAATCTGCGTTATTTCTTCCGCTAATCCAGGTCGTATTAGGAAATTCGTTAACACAAACCACGTGACTCTTTTGGTCGGAGAGCGCCGTCTAGCGGCAGAATAAACAATACCAAACAACGCCGAGCCGACTATGGACATTCATTCATACACAATATCTGCTCTTGCTTTAGCTGTTCCAATCGAACACAAGCGCGGGCCGGGATTATATTTAAACTTGCAAAGTTTTAATCCGAGTTTAAAAAAGAAAAGCAACAGATTTTTCCTTTAACCGAATTGAAGCGCGTGCGGGCTCATCTTCTCGTGACACCAGCAGGTCCCGGATCTATTCTAGCCGGGAGGGTTTGTTTACAGTGTGCGACACAGGGCCATGCTGCCGTACGATTATCGTCAGTTTGACAGCAGCCGTAAATTAACCAGAGTAGCTGATATACATTTTAACCACCCTCCCACCGGCACGCGCGCTCTACGACTAAAAATACGCGTTTAATAGGACTTTCGTGTACTTTACTCCTGCAGTCGGTTAAAAAAAGAAGAAAAAAACACAGGAAAGTAAATATTTTAAAAAAAAGAGACAAATACGCGGAAATTATTTCCTAACTTAGCGGTAAATTTCGCGTTTGCAGGGACCCTAATTCAACTATCGTGATCGAGGTCTCTATTGGAATCAATATATTAGAAGAAAAAAAAAAACAGCAGAAGGCTCAATAACCTTCAGGAAATAACAAATATTTTGGCCGGCCATACCCGACCCACAGCCAGCCAGCCCAGTCGGGATGTGAGAAACCTGTGTTAGCGACTCGGTCGGACACCTGTCTGTTTTCTACTGTGAAGATACTCGCTGGGAGATTTACCAGAGAAGTCTTTCGTGTTTCGATGCAGAAGTAGGGAAATCTAAGTATTGTTCCGGCCCGGCACGTTTTTGGTCACTTGCATCCTTATCTGCAGAAGACAGGGGTGACATCTGGTGGCCTCTGGATCAATGAGAGTATAGGCACACACACCACACACACACACACACACACAAGAGGGAAACACTCCGATTATTTGTCCGACTGTGCTCCGGTAGAAAAACCAGACTTTTCTTGAAAACAGTCGGAGTGCGAGTATATGGATTTATGTCCGAATGCCGAGCAGAAATCCAATAGTGGGCCGTCTCGAGAGTAGATCGGTTTCGGAAGTGAATAACTTCCTGTATGGATTCCAGATGAAATAAAATAACCGTTAAGAGAAAAGTCTGGGATTAATCTCACAGAACAGCGCACAAGGAAGAGAATACCATTGCACTGGTAGATGGTATTTCTCTTGGTTGGGGGGGTAGAACTGTCGTGTCGTGCTTTCTGCGGTGTTGCTGTTTGAAAATCTTGCCTGCTTGTACACATAGTGGTGCCACCGTAATGGCTACAAACAGTGTTAGTGAAAGGCAGGGTGACGGGTGGTCTTTTGTAAAGCGACCAATCGAATTTCGAAGCTGCCGATGTAGAGAAAGGCTAAGTAACTCGTAAACAAGCTATCGCAGACATCTTTCGGTGGCTGGTTTGAATTTCGGCGGAATGGGGCATCCGGCGACAGTTTCTGATCTTTTCAAGATGTAAGTTAAAACGTCGACGTGATCATTTTGTGGATTATGCATTAAAAAGCGCCGTGTATTAAACATTCGCATTAAAGAAAATGTAGGTAATCCGCGGCCATTTTCCCAATGATTTTAAGTCGACTTTTGTTGAATTATATAAATTTTGTAAAAACCACGAGAATAGTAGTGGGCATTTAGTAAATCTAGTAGTGGGTACTAACGAAGGTTAAAAGCACAGCGCCGGACTACTATTCATGGTGCGGTTACTATTAAATAATACTGATACTAATAATAATCTCTGGGCAAGATGGCGCAGGGTGCGGTCAGGATAAGCTTGTGTTTTCGATCTCGGTTGACGCTAGTAAGGCTTTAGCTGTAGGTCGGCCACTGGTTGCAGTAATCATCCAGTGTTCTTCCCACAATCTACAGATAAAAAACCTCTTTTTAAACAAATGCTAATTTTTACTTCCTATCGCGACTGCCTGAAACAGCCGGTTCGTGGCCGAAAACAGGTCCGCGATTACGCAGACACATTATCGCTGGTAGGTCTTCCTCCCAAGGGATCTCCACCGTTGAAGAATACGATCTGGGATCTCAGTGAGGCTTGGCGTCGATGAGAGCAAAACAACGCGACGATTATTCTAAGAAAAAAAAACGTCGGGATGTTCTGGGTCAGGGGACGAAGTGTAAAAGAGGCGACTATGGCCATTCGTTGCAAAAAAAAAAAAAAATTAGAGAGAAGAGGAGGGAGGCACAGTTCGGCATCTACCGTCACATCTCTTCGTTAGTGACCGCAGTAGGCGATGAGACCACCAGAGGCAGTCAGGTGCTAGGGGGAACAACGGCCCTACGTTTCGTTTGACATCATCAGGATTTAGACCTGAGAACTGAATCGGAGCGTAATGGAATTAATGGTTTTAGGGCCGGTCTTTTCTTACTTATTTACTGTGAAAGTGGCTTAACTAAAACTTGGACCTACGACTTGTTAATTTCCGAGTTGAGACGTCTTGTTGTTCGTTTGCTCCCCCCACCCCAAGCTCCAGTCGTCCAGAACGTAGAGTTAGCAGCTCTATTACTACTAATAGGGTAACGATTGTCGTACTGTAACTCGAACTGTGTGTACGAGAGTGTTTTAGAAAGTACAGGTATTTCATAAATAAAACAAATGACCAGGTATCATTTACTGGCCTGTATGGCGCCTCTGTGTAATACCCCTGTTTTGACAAACACGTAGTTCAACACCTCGCGAATTACTTGATGTCGTTCGGGTGGGGAAGTCTTCGGTGGCTGTGAGAGGCTCGATTGCATGCTTATTGGTCAGGGATCGGTCTATGGGAGTCCCAGACGTAGAGTAGCAATGACTTTACCAAAGAATGGTAGTAGTTTGATTTATTTATTTATGTTTTTGGCAGTAGTATAACTGCTGGGCCATCCTGGCTAATCTTCATTAACGTTCGGTCATTTTCAGAGCTGTCCACCCGCTTGTATACTTTTCTTTGCGCCAAACATCTTCCAGTAGATCTGAGTTGGCGGAGCATCTTCAGTCAACAGAAGAACGGAGAGCAGATCGCTGCTCACTGACAACTGCGCGGCCAGGCTGTTGAACCCGCCCTCTGTCGTCACGATCGCACAACGCGTAAATGAGAGTACACGTTCAAGTGCATCTACATCAGTGCTGCCTGCCTGGCACCTTTGCGTTTCCCGTTCTGTCAACAGAACAGTTCAGCTGCTGTACACTTAAACAGGGCGACCAGCAGTGAACTCTAGTGCTCGCTCCGCCATAAGGAAAATCTCTACTTTAAAGCTGAAGAGAGCTTAAGTGTCATTCGTACTTTACGAACCGCCATCTTGAATCTTTTGAATAGATGCAAACTTTCTGCCCGCAGGTGCACCAAGCGGCCGAGAAACGGTATTTCTCGAGAGAGGTGCACAGCGTCACAGGGTTGTTTTAGGTGCATTAATAGCGGATCTGTTGTTACGTCGTTGCAGTTATCTTCCGCTGCGAAGTTACCACGATACCGTGTTTACAGCGCGTGCGGTCGGTCCGCTCGGTCAGGTCATCAGGGGAGAAGACCGGTGAATTTAAAGAAACCTAACGAGTAAAATCAGATATTTGAAACTTAAGACAAAATAGATTAATTAAACTTTTAGGCTCAGACGATTTGCAGATAGATGGCCATGTTTTGTTTGTTTTTTTAAATACATGAAAACCACATAAAACCAAAAAAAAAAAAGTCAGTAAAATTTGTCAACCTAATGATTCAATCAAATTTTTAAAAAGCATTTTAAATTCTGTTAAATTTCAAGAGAACCAATATTTATAATGGAGTCCAGTTTGGTGGTTCAAAGTTAGAATCCTATTTTAAAACAGGAGAGAAAGAGAGAGAGGAGAGAGAGGAGAGAGAGAGAGGAGAGAGAGAGAGAGAGGAGAGAGATGACGTCAGTACAGAGAGAGGGAGAGGGAGGGGAGAGAGAGGAGAGAGAGAGAGAGGAGAGAGAGAGAGAGAGAGAGAGAGGAGAGATGACGTCAGTACAGAGAGGGGAGAGAGAGAGAGGATGACGTCAGTACAAGTACAGAGAGGGAGGGGGAGAGAGAGAGAGGATGACGTCAGTACAGAGAGGGAGGGGGAGAGAGAGAGAGAGAGATGACGTCAGTACAGAGAGGGAGGAGGAGAGAGAGATGACGTCAGTACAGAGAGGGAGGGGGAGAGAGAGAGATGACGTCAGTACAGAGAGGGAGGAGGAGAGAGAGAAATGACGTCAATACAGAGAGGGAGAGAGAGAGGAGAGAGAGAGATGATGTCAGTACAGAGAGGGAGAGGAGAGAGATGACGTCAGTACAAGTACAGAGAGGGAGAGGGAGGGAGATGACATCAGTACAGAGAGGGGGAGAGAGAGAGAGATGACGTCAGTACAGAGAGGGAGGGGGAGAGAGAGAGAGAGATGACGTCAGTACAGAGAGGGAGGAGGAGAGAGAGATGACGTCAGTACAGAGAGGGAGGGGGAGAGAGAGAGATGACGTCAGTACAGAGAGGAGGAGGGAGGAGAGAGAGAAATGACGTCAATACAGAGAGGGGAGGGGAGAGAGAGAGATGATGTCAGTACAGAGAGGGAGGAGAGAGAGAGAGATGACGTCAGTACAAGTACAGAGAGGGAGAGGGAGGGAGATGACATCAGTACAGAGAGGGGGAGAGAGGAGAGATGACGTCAGTACAGAGAGAGAGAGAGATGACGTCAGTACAGAGAGGGAGAGGGAGAGAGAGAATGACGTCAGTACAGAGAGGGAGGGGGAGAGAGAGAGAGATGACGTCAGTACAGAGAGGGAGGAGGAGAGAGAGATGACGTCAGTACAGAGAGGGAGGGGGAGAGAGAGAGATGACGTCAGTACAGAGAGGGAGAGGGAGAGAGAGAAATGACGTCAATACAGAGAGGGAGAGGGAGAGAGAGAGATGATGTCAGTACAGAGAGGGAGAGAGAGAGAGATGACGTCAGTACAAGTACAGAGAGGGAGAGGGAGGGAGATGACATCAGTACAGAGAGGGGGAGAGAGAGAGAGAGATGACGTCAGTACAGAGAGGGAGTGGGAGAGAGAGAGAGATGACGTCAGTACAGAGAGAGAGAGAGAGAGGGAGGAGAGAGAGAGAGGTCTATTAAAAAGTTTTTTAAAACTGCGTTGTTCGGAATTTTCAGTCAATTACAGGAGAGGTTAGTGTAGATATATTAAGTTACGGCTGCATAAAAATGTTCCGTGATATACAAGAAAGTTCTTTTGTTGTGTTTTTTTTTTCTCCAGAAATTAAACTGCGACAGTTCATCCAAGGTTCGCAAGTTTGTTTGCCGTGTGAGCTATGAATAAGTACACAACCTTCCAGCCCAGCACACGCTCGTCAACACAAAGATGGACCCCGTTCTTCCTCGTCTGAGCTTTGTCGGTTTTTTTACATTAATTTTGCGACCGAAGCAGTCACTGAAAATCTGTTTCTCCACCTTTGCCCATTCCAGAAGATAGTTCGCCAAGAATCACCGAACTGCCTGGGGTGGTGCCAGAAGAAACGGCTCGAGTTGTTTCAGGCGAAGTCGTGACCGAAACGACTACTGGACCGGCTCGTTTTGCGCTCAGCGTGTTTCATTAAGGATAATGGAAAATAATCCATTCATCACACGCTTAAAATAGTTCTGATAATATTTTTTTTTTTCCTCACTCACCTGCGCTTATCTGCTTTAATGTTTCTTACTGCTTGCTATAAATAAGCAGATGAAGGCTCGATAACCACTCGTAACTAAAAAAAAAACGATAAGTAGATGTCTTCTGTAGGATTTAAAATCTAAAGTAAATAACTAAATATAGTTTGTCGACCAAGAGAGAGAATGTCTGTTATCAGATCAAAACAGACAGGTTTTTACACCTTCAGATTGGAAAATAACGAAAGAATAAATAATTAACAGATAAATCGCTTAGATGTTACATGTCTGAACATAAATGTTAGCCATCTATCTACCTGTACCAAGAGAAGGTAATATACTGACCTGATCTCGTGGACAGCCGTTAACGGGTATGCCGTCCCACGGTGGTTTCTGTACTATTTGCGATGCTTACCGTTACTGCTTCACTCCAAGGGACGCACCTGTACGGTGCAAGGCTTGCTTGCTTGTCTTTACCTGTGCCGTACCTACCATGCTGGTAAGTGGGATTGTCTGAAATAGGTCGCCTTACCTCAGATCTATCTACCTGACGGCTGTTGACAGGCCCCACCTTTCACGATGACCTGGCTAGACCTCTCGGAGGAATGCCAATCAAGAGCGTACAGTAAGACATAAACACATCTGTACTGTTTTCTCTCCTTCCAACAAATAAAAACACAGTCAATGGAAGTCGTTCTAATTTTCCCTCAGATGACTCACCTGCGAAGCCGTACGACCGGTTGGTTGCACTGGTAGATAGCTAGTCCACTCGCGCGTAGCTCACCTGAGTGGCGGCTATTTCAAACAGGAAAGGAATTCTTGTCTCACGGCTGTTTGGGCGCGGTCGCTTTCTAGGCTGTTAACAATGGAAAGCAGTTGAAGGCGACGTGGAAGAATTAACCGGATACTCGCCACCCCGAGCCTGTTTCTTACATAAAGGACGAGGAAGTGGTTAATCTCTGCTGCTGAGGGAAAGAAGCAGACCAAAACGGCGTGGATAAATATCTACAACAACAGCGATAGTAATATCAACGACGACAACAACGACGGAAAGCCGAAAAAAAAGGAAAGCAGCACGGTCTGGAGAGCGTTAAGGCGAATAGGCTATGTCGGGGATACTGCTGCTCCATGCATTTGTTCTATAGGAGGGTCGTACTAAGCCAGCTCTTCGGTGTTCAATAAGAAAGCCGCCATCTCGACAAAACCTCTGGGTTTATTCGTTGCCTCTACCTTTTAGCATGCGTAATGCCGGCTTATAGGTGGCAGCACAGTAGCCACAGGAAATGGATTCTCTCAGGAACGGCGTGTTGAAACAAAGAGCTCTGACGGAGTTTCTCCAAGTCCTAAAAGGTTCGCGGGTGATTGCAAATGCGAGATGGTGACGGACGGTGGCATTCAAGAAAGCCAGGTTGGGGCAGCCCGCCGAGTGCTGCGACGCCTGACAATGTTCCTTTTGGGTTACTTCTGGTATTTCCACCAGATGCATTTTGCGCGAATGAAATCACAGGTTTGTTCGATTGATGATTTTCCTCCGAATATTTATGGTCCGTTTTTGTCAGCACAGGCCTCCTAGATATAGACACGGCGCTCCTTTTGCTGCGAAATACGTCGCTGAGTTTGTGTAGGTCGGTCATTCCTGAGCGCATCGTCTGAGGGCTGGCTCGTGTCTGTGCAAAATAATGGTAAACGAATTGTGGCGGGGACGGGGTATAAAAGATAATTAAAAACTGTTTTTGCCATGCAGTTACTATTAATTTCTTGTTTGTTTTTTAAAATTCAATACATCGATGCCGTGGCCAATTTTAATGGTAGCAAAAGTGTTTCGACCAGTTTGCACGTCGTTCTGCCTCCATGGTGGGTCTTAAAGTGGGTTTCTGAATTTCTTTAGCTCAGACTTCGATGCGGAGATGGGGCAGAGCTCTGCTGTATTCGAACCTTTTCTCTCTCTCCCTCTCTCTCTCTCTATATATATATATTGAGAGAGAGACATTATTTTTATGGAAATTTTTCCTTCGTCCTCAAGAACTGAAAGAAAAAAATGTCCAAGCTGCGATATCCGGGTCTTTCCAAAACGCCCATTCCTCGGGTATTGCTGCACCTAGCGGCTGCGAAGCAATTACTGTGCATAAACTTTAGTCTCAGGACTTCTCTATCCTTGTTTCCTTCCCGCGGGACTTTCTTCAGAAAGCCGTTTTCCTATGAATGCTAACGGCGAAGCCCAACCGAACCGATCCAGCGCCCTCTACCCTGACGACAGTAATCATGTGTTCTTCCCGAGGGGGGGGTAGGGAACAGCCGAACACATATAACAGGGTCCGTCTAAAGGTTCGTTTTAACTTCCGTGATCTATTTGACGCGAGACGAGAGCCCGAAAGCAGCCACCGTTAGGTGATTAAAATTGCTTTTGATGTTTCAGCTCACCTGGCCCTGCTTCCGATCGTGACTATAACAACACCGAGGAAAACCAAATGGTGGAGTTTATGTAATACGCCTTGGAGTAAAGAGAGTAGACCGAGGGGAGGTAATTAACGTTAAACAACAAGACGAACAGCGTGCTAGCCGCAAGCGTGTAGACGAAGGTATGTATTTTATTATTTCGATCACAAAAACTCAGAAGGCTGGTGACAAAGACGAGAGAAACCTTGCAGACAGAGATTGCATTTCAGTGAATAAGTAATTACTATGTACTTACTTCCACAAATGTTATAATTTTTTTTCACCAACCCGTTTATTTAGATTTATTCCGTTGAACAAAAAAAAAAAAAAAAGCAGAACTTGTTTTAAGCTACAATGGCTTTTTTTTTTTTTTTTTGGAAATCTTAGTACAGATTAGAAACGTGCCTTCATTTCCTCTAGCCTTTCTATCAGCTCGTTAGCGTAGGTTACTCCGTGCATTCTGGTTTCCCTTAAGCAAAAGTGTGCAAGTTGAATCGATAGGTTTGTATGCATCGGATATTTCCGTGCAAGCACGACTTTCTTTACCCACTTAGTCTATGAGCTTACAGCCTTGTTACAGAATGAAGTAAATAATCTCTACCGGCATTTACACCGCCAAGGAAAACAAATTACCCTTTTTTTATACATCATCAAATCGTTTGATTCTTATTCTTTCATTTATTTTTGTAAATAGCCTGGTTATTTGTTTTTATCAGGACCTGTAGACTTTGTGGCGATCAGATTTGTGGTTGTTGGTTGTATTGTCGTTCGCCGTTACGTCACTAAGCTCTGAGAAACTTACACCTGGTAAAAACAAACAAGCGTAAATATTTTACAGGTAAGGGGATACGATGGCACCTTGCTTAGTTTCGAATTGTCATAATTTAAAATATTTAAAGCGCGTGGTTGGGCAATCTTAAAAGGTAAAGTTTTCCAAACATGTATAGCTGGCCATGCCAGTCTTTTTTTTTCCTCCCTAATTTAATCACTGATAATTGCATAGATCAGGATGTTTCGTATTTTAATTTAAAATTTTTTTTTTTTAATGTTATTACCTTTCCTTCTAAGGTTATACTAAGAATGTAAACCAAACGGCTGTAAAGTATTTGATCAGATGTATTTACCACGTGGGCCGACAGATGACTTTGTTCGAAGTCTGCCTGGCCATCGAAATCCCGCTTAACCAGATCCTCGACGGACCATGGATCACCTCGCACCAGTTTGTCAAGTTTCTGTTCAGAATAGGCAGAATAACCTGATCATGTGCAATATTCTGTTTAATCCAACACCGGCGCTGGTTAGGGAAAACGACAGAAATATGATTGAATAGATGACGGATCACGAGTGAAGATCATAGCGGATAGCCTCGATATATCTTACCTGTCTGCACATACACAGCGTGTTATTGCTTGCTCAGGTGGATAATAAATCGCCGGCTAAAGCACATAGCCGGATTGTGCTGCTGGCATGAAGCTTGGAGGGGCTTCTCAACAGAGCTCGTTCTTGCGCACGCCCTGTGTCCATAGTAACTGTTTCTCGGATGTTCACGTAGGGAGTCCATAAGGGGAAAACAAACTGGCACATTTTCCTGCGAATGCTTTCACTTTCCAGAAGACAACTGCGAGAGACTGTGCGCCCGCGTTCTCAGCGAAATTATTAATATCACATTCTCTGTCAAAGAAATTAACCGTTTTCTACGCCACCGACGCAACTTCACGGTACAGTTTCGATAATCATCGCTCACCTGCGACTTATACTCGGGGACTCGTTTGACTAAATTCTTTGAGGATCTTTCGTGCTCACGGGGAATTAATCAATCACTTACAGGTATCATGTCGGTATACCGTTCGTTAAGCGCTTTCTCCGAGTTAACTGACTCTGCTGTTCACAAGTGACATACGTATATAGTTGTTATTATTATTTGTTGGCTTCTTCTTGCTTTTCTTTACTATTAAACCGCATTGGTTTCCCCCCCCCAACATCTGAGAGTGAATAGTTTTAGTCGGGATTTCTGGCGGTTTCGCTCCTAGGTGGCGGAAGGCCACCACGTGCTGTGTTGGATCACGAGAGTGCCATACGATTGCCGATCCACATGCGAACGATGATGTTAATTAGTATTATTATACTATCAAAAAAAAAATCATAGGCTTTCTTTTTAAAACTGGTAAATGTTTGCTTTTGTAGCATTTAATTGTTTTATTTCTTATTTTCTACGTGTATTGTATACTCGCCTATTTTATTGTTTTATTAAGTCAAATTATCGGGCTGTTACAAAAGTTTTGTCGGCATTTTTACCACAACATCGAGACTTCATATCGCTGCTGAACGTGAAGTTTATTAACCAAAGTAAGTTCCATTACAACCAGTGCACTTCTGCCGACGAGTTACAAGCGCATTTATACCATTTAGAAAAACATCTGGATTTCTGGAGTCGATAAACTGTTGGGAGGCAGTTTCATTTGCTGCTTGGTTGGAGAAGGATTTCATACGGAGGAAGCTGTCGAGATGTTTGAGGTGGTGGTGGAGGAAGGTCAGGTGAATAGAGGGAGAACTTGGTACCCCAACGTCTTCAGTTTCTGAGGAGTCATTATTGCAATGTGAGGACGAGCATTGTTGTGGAGCAGGATTGGGCCTCTTCTATTCACCAAAGCCGGCTGTTGTTGGGACAGTTTCTGATGAATGTTTAATTCACGACAGTACCTTTCAGCTTGCAAGAAGTTATAGTGGATGACACCAATTGCAGTCCACCAAATAGTAACCATGACCTTCTTTGAGTGAACGCTGGATTTTGGAATGTGGTTAGGCGCCTTGTCTCTGTCCAGCCACTGAGCTGATCGTTTGCGATTTCGTAAAGGATCCATTTTTCATCACACGTAATGATTCGCTCAAGAAATGGGTCGCTTCTGTTTCTTATGATAAGCGAAGAGCAGATCTCCAATCGATGACTTCGCTGTTGTTCATTCAACTTGTCAAGCTTTTCCACCTGACCGATTGCGGCAAGATGCCGGGAAATAGTTGAAGTGTCTACGTCAGGCTCTCCAGCAATTTCTCGCACTGTTTTTCTTGAATCGGCTCGACCTTCCGCTACGTTCTTTATCTCCGAGACTCACATCTCCTTATCGAAACTTTGGAAACCATCATTGTACCGTGCGCTCATTTGCTGTGTCCCCGCCCCATGCTCGCTTGACGTTACGAGTCGCCTCGCTCGCTCTGCGTCCTGGTTTGAACTCGTGAAGCAAAATGGCACGAAAAACTCTTCTACCCCCGCTTCACTCAGAACCCTGAAACAAATATCCATTTTATGATTTTTAAGAAGGTATGTTTTGCATAATGTATGCCAAAGCACTCGCTACAAAACGATATGTAACTTATCTACACACACCTTCACGAGCGTGCAAGATATGAACCCAAATTGACATATATTAAAACCGACAAAACTTTTGTAACGACCTGATAATTTTCTGTATATGCTAAAAAATTCTTTTTTATATTTAATGTTTTTCTGGCTCTAAAATATTTTAATTAATTATTTTGGGCTGCTAAAAAAATAATAATCTACGGCAAAACTGTTCTTTTAAATTTAAAGGTGCACTATCGACTTTTAAAAAAAAAAAAACATTTTTTTTTCTGTGCAGTTGCTTTGGAAATAACCGAACAGCATCGTCATCTGGTCTGAAAACCAACTTCAGTTTGGCATGCACTTTGAGCTAAACCCTTTTGATATAATATGGAGGTATGTTGTTTGTTTGTTTGCTACCTCCACCGTAAAAAGTCTTTTACAGACATTGTCGTACCGGTCTGTTTTATGAGAATCCTGTTTTTACATTCAGCCTATTTATCTGCGCTGTCCCCGTCCATATTTCATCTCTGCCGGCCACGCCCCACAGACAGCTGTCATCACAGAGGTTAGAATATCTGCTTTGATTTATGAGAAATTCCTTTAAAAACAAAACAAAAACGATAGTGATGCGGAATGATAAGGTGTTGTCCATAAGGAGCAGAAAGCCAATTATATACATCGCTTGACGTTCACTGCGCTGGGCGACAGTTTAGGCTTCCTAAGGGTAGAAAGAGAAAGACAGCGATACGGCATTTTTAGAATTCTGGGATGGAATTCGGAGGCCGAGATGACGTTTTTTCTGTTGTTTTCATTATTTAAAAGCATGATCATTTTTCGACAAAAAGATAAAAAAAGGGGAGGTAATAAAAACCGGTCGAAGAGAAAGCTTGTTTTCGTTTTACTCGTATCATAGAGTTCCGCAGAGTAACTTTCATACCGAGATGGCGATTGCTGAATATTTTTCTTTCTGAAGAAACCAAAATCTATATACTTTAGTCTTCGATCTCCGTCATCTGGATTGAGACTGTGACAAAATATTTAATTAATACCATTTGATTTCTGTTAGGTGGCGGGTCAACAAAAATACGATGTCATAAAAAAAGGTTAAAAACAACTGCTTTTTTCAGAGTTATTGCTGCTTACCAAGATACAGGTCTTTCAGCTCATCCCGTGTGTTTGAACAGCATCTGTGTCAAGCGGTCTGCTCCACGTGTTCTCTACTCTGTTATGAAGAAAGAGAAGCACACACAAGCAAAAAATACGACAAATACTTACGTATATCTGGCCTTCTGTAAAGTCTATAGCTCCTGTAGGTTGAGCTCCCAAAATAACAAAGAACTGAGTCTTATTTACTTGTTCCTTACTCTTGAAATTCTTTAACGTCTTAATCAGACCGATCCCGGTAATTTTCAGTACACAAAAATACAGGTGTAAATTTGTATTAATGACCTAAAAAAAGCAGATCCTTCAATCTTCCAAATCAGTCTGTGCGCCCCATCCGGTCTGGCAACATTGCTAACGAGATAAGGACACCGGCCCTGAACTGCATACTATAGATGAGGCCTACCCGAAACTTTAACTATAGAATAAGAATGTCGGATGCCTTAATTCTAGTAGACCAGATCACCACGGTCCTGTCTTATCTTTCTTAATAATGTTGATGAGACTGTTTCCCAGAAAGTAAAAGTGTTTATAATTAACGTGAGCAACATTAATGTATTTGCTCCTTAAGAAATTAAAGTTCACCAACAACCATCAAAACGGGCAAAACATTTTAATAAATTATTCTTGTTTCTACCAACTCAAGCAGATATTTTACTTACGAGAACAAACCGTACAGGAAATCTCATTTTGTGATTATCCAGCGATGGCTGTTGGGAGATGGTTAACTGGACTTGCTCGAAGACGGTCCGACTGCTCTTGCCGAGAGTCCCGGATCGAATACCGGTCGAAAACGGTTCGGGTTGTCGTACCTCTGTGGCGCAATTTCTTCTCGTTCTTTTTTACCAGCCGGCCACCTGAGTTTTCTCTCACATCCAAAAAAAAATGAAGAGTCCTAGTAGGGGTTCCGCGGGCAGCAACTCTTGACTGGCTCGGAGGCCGCCTGGTAACTCGCTCCTACACCCCGTACCGTACCACACCCGCTCTAGCTCCTTGCCGTAAGCTGTCCTTAGACTTCGAAAGCCAGCAGGGCCAGGTAACTCGATCGGTCACCCCGTACCTTTCCTGCCATAAAAGTGCGATATATACACAATGACACCTGAAATATACAAATTTTGGACATGTGACCGGATTATTATGACAGGATACTACTACAGGAAGTTTGCTTAATGATTATTATACAACAGGAGTTACTTCACTGAAATGTCATACAGAACATATCTTTCGTTATTGTAGCATTAACACCCATTCACTTATTTAGACTGGTCTTATAGTATTTGTTATTTCGCTATGTGATATATATCTTACACATAAAACCAGTATTTGCCTTTTTGTCCTGACGTCATGTTGTGTGCTCCATGACGTTCGATCTGTGTGTGCAAGAGAACTGGATTATTCGATAATTGTATAGATGCTGATATTTTAAATGGGAGTAATAAAAGCGAGCGATTTTTATTCTACGTAATTGATCAGACACTAAAAAAAATTTTCCCTTTAACATTGAAAAGACAACCGTTTCTGTTAATCCTAGGTTTTTTAAATAAAGGTAAGTAAATCACGAGGACAAACTTTTGATCACGTGGGAGTTGTTTTCTTTTTACCGGAAGCAGTGTGTGTATTGCATTGACACGAACAAGATCAGAAAATAATGTGGACTTTCAGAATATGATAACATCTGGAAAAGTGATGAGAGGGAATGCATATTTTTAACATGATTGGTAAACCAAAAATGTTTGTTGTTTTTTTTAACAAAAGTAACACAAAGAGAGAATTCAGATATTCATGAATTATTCATCGCCTTTGTCGTAAAATCATTTCAGGGTTAGATGCTGTCAAACCGGGTTTAGAGTGGTATGCGTACGTACTTAGAAACCTACCTTGTGGCTGACAGGTGTCTAAACTATGCATGTATTATTCATATATTACCAATGCAATTCACCGGCTCCTTACTGAGATCTTAAAGCCGAAAGCTTAAAGTTACAATGAAGTAAACTAGGCCATATTTGGATTGCTCCAGATCGACATTGACATGGTTGGTTTTAAACCCGCGACTTTTAATCTACTGAAGTTCATATAAAATGCTAAGCACTTAAATACAGTTTTTGCTGAACAGATTCTACATAATTTTTTTTAGATGCATGTGAAGGTGGAATATTAATAATGACATGGGAAAATTTAAAGGGAGATCTCGATCTTGTAACAAAATAGTGTAGTATGAATGGATCCCTTTTAAACCGTTTTAAAATGGGAAGGAAACACCCGATTAAAGCAAAGGGAGAGCCAGTATCGGTATCTAGGCATATGCTGGCCATCATGGCGGTAACGCAGCACCTGCTTATATTCTCCGGTCACGCGATAAACAACTAACAGGTACTTCATCCCCTTTTTTAATACGCCGGAGCCTTAGCTGAATCCATTTCGTCGGTGTCTCTCATAAGGCAAATGAAAGCTTCTTTTGCGGCGGGTTAGAAACATCAAGACACTTTTACTGGCATTTCTTCCTTTGATGCGTTCCACTTTAATGGAAGAGTTAAAAACCCTGGATTTTTGCTTCATTTATTGTTTTCTTCCCAAGTTCTATTTCCGCCACGAGTAAGGAGCCGTATCGACGCCTCCGCCCACCCGCACGCCCACGCAGTGCTCTCCCTTCCCTGTACTTTTCTCTCTGCCTCATTTCATTCGTACTCGTGAGCAGAATTTTAGCCCTGACGTCACTCTTAAAGGGACTAGATTTTTTAAAATACTATTATTTTTTAACAGTTATTTTCGATGCTGAAATAAAATATTTCATTACACGGAGTTTCTCTCCCCCCCCCTTCTCTTCGAGTTAATGAATTCATTGTTTTTAACAAAAGGTAATTAATAATAATATTAACAGTAACAGTAATAATGGAAATAACATTCTGAAAAGAAGATTAAACCCTCAGTATTTCTCGTATAACTTCAAAAAAAAAAAAAACATTACCAGCCTTATAGAAGTTTAATAGAAAGCTGTTTTTTTTTTAATCTCATGAGCGACCTTTTTTTTTTCGGAGAAGGCGTGAGTGGCCATCTTATCCAGTTGTGGTAATGAACAGTACAGGAAATCGTCAGAAATAACCCGCACCTCAACAACTGACCATATTACGGTAACCAGCTTTCTTTATTTAAAGATTTACTTTTACCTTTCTAAATACCATCCGATTTTGTTTCATTTTACATTTGTTATAGTTAACTACTTTAAAAATAATATCCTTATTAACGAAACTGTTAAATTGTTGTGTGTATTTTGTTTCTTTTGTAAACCAAACGAGGCCAGTGAGATTCAGCGAGCATCAGTGGGAGCGGGCGAGTTCACACCCCGATCATAGTCCACGTCTCTAGCACCAGTCTGAGGTGGGTTGTAGAGTTCAGGGTATAAGGCAAATACGCAAGATAGCGTCTAGGGGGTTATCTCTGTTCACCGAGAGGGGGACTTTCCCCCACGTGCCGAGCAATCTTCGGAGGGAAATGAATTAATTCGTTTTTCTGTATCATACTTCGCCATATGGTTCTAGGCGATTCTTTGATCTCTTTGCTCGCCGTTTACCAGGCGATTTCAGGTGAGAAGTCGAAGGAAAGTCAATCTATCCTCTGGGTGAATGTCTACCACAGTTTTCTAAATATGTCTCCCCCGACTGACCGATTATCTACCTGTCACTTTGAAATTAATCAAGCAATTAATCAGGGTTAGGGTTCCTCCGTCAGGATACCTGGCGCTCGTGGGTCGTCCATACGGGTAGATAAATTAAAAGAAAGTAACTTTTCCTAAGCTTTAATAGACAATAATACATTTTGTTTTATCATCCGCTACCAAAGGAAATGGTTGACCCGACAGTAGAAGCTGCCACGGTCACGTGATGATTCTGATGACGACATTTATAAAGCTGTAAAAACTTGAAGACTGCGCGAGCTGCCACTGTTCTGCTTCATGTTAGATATCTAAAGCCTTTTTCTGAAGCAGTCGTTTAGTTTCTCGAAAATTTTAAATTGTCCGGCTGGTAATCAAGAGGTTTTCCACGTTTACCAAACATTGGGAAGCGAGTCAGCTAAGCAGCGGAAACTGCCGAGCACAAACGAACAGCGCCGAATGGGTACTTCGACTGTCAGAAAGGAATTAAAGCCCGATGCACGATAAATACTGAAAGTTGCCCAGAGTTTGTTTCTGTCACGAAGCCAGTCGAAAACGTGAGGGAAAATGAAAATCAAGAAACTCCGTGAAGAAGCCATGAGCCGCCAAATGGGCTTCTTGTGTGATAAGCCGACTTCCATACCGCTTCTCTCTCTGCGGCATAAAAGAGAGTAAAAGTGGTGTCCGCGACAAAGTTGGGGCTGATTCTTCACTTCCCCGACTTCCAAACCGGTATTACTGGACACCACAAGTAGTTCGGCTCTGACTTTAGGGGATCGTGCCACTGTCGTTGTTTCACCCGCGGGCTCTTGGAGGGCTTTCTAAATTTTTGAAGATCTTCCGCTGACAGAGACTCCCTTTAGATTATCCACGCGAAACAGAACAACGCCGAATCTGTTTTCGTCTTTTCTGTATTTTTTTGTTTTGTTGATGCAGTCCCCTCCAAGGCAAATTTTAAAGGGAAAAAAAAAAACAAACAAACTGATGGCTATTTCAGACTTAACTTCACGCAGGCAAAAGATATTTTCTACAAACCTTACTGGGTTTTAAACGCCAATTATATCTGCCCGCCATTTTTCTGGCAAAGGTGGAGGCGTGAGGTCGGGTCTGCACGAGATTTGATGGAGAGATGGCGTCGAACAGCCAAACGGAAAAGGTATTTCGTAGCACTTATTCTCCGACCAAACATAGAAGTAAGAGATATTAAAACCTTTAGACAGCAGAATATAATGGAAAGTAGTGGGCTAGTTACGACATTTCCCACCACCATATAAATATTGGCTGGTCTAATTAATTATTCCAAGTTTTGGTGATCTTTCCTTGCCGCTATCGCTAGGATGTAGCCGATTTTTAAAAAAAAAAAGATACTGTTTTGGAGTGCAAAGATGTTATATATATATTGGCAGTAGGCTTTTCTATTTTATGGTTGTATAAGTGGTCTCGCGCCCATGACCTTCAGGCTGCTAATTTCTATGATGTGGTTTTTGAACAATGACTTAATGCCGATCAATTACAGGAACCTTGTCACTTCCGCTGTACGTTATCACCATGATGCATGCTGCGAATCCTGCGAACGAGACGTTGTATCAGGGTTTATTGGCGCGAATGTCTTCATGTATGCATGGTTCTAGGATTCGGGGGTCATAAGGCAGGCATCAATTAATATCTGTCAGGGATTTGTTGTTTATTCTGTTGTAAGATCATGCATTTGTTTTGCAGTCCGCTGGACTCTTGAAGCCGACCTGTTTAACCTATCAACTGAAAAGAAACCTAAATATCGAGAGAAATACGAAGGTTTGTAAAGCAAATTGCTGCTAACCATTAAATATCTAATACATTTTCTTTTCTATTTTTCTAAATCCAGAATCCTCCGTTCCGCATCGACTACTGCTTCTGCCAAACAAAATGGCAGCTTCTGTTTCCATCTACTTAAAGAAATTGCAATTACGCATTTAAGAGTGAACCGTACTTTTGTCGGCAAGAGTTCCCACTTTATTGGATACCCTCCGGTAACGAACTTATTCATCCAGTCACTAGCCCTGTTTTAGAACGGGTTGGCCTGGAGACGTAATTAAGCGCACGAATCATCTTCAAAGAATTTAATTTTACATATTTTAACAAATAAATAAACAAACTGGCGTTTCTATATTTTTCAAACTTTGGAAAGACGAGCTTATCTCTGGCAACATTTTTACTTAATACCTAATAATGAGTAACACAAGACTTCATGGCCATCTCACGTTCCTGGCAGCACATGTAGCAGCGACCGCTGCTTTCTCCGCCTATGATGTTAATGGCAGACTCGAGAACCGGAACATTCGTGGAGTTAACAGCTTCAGCTAGACTGGTAAAAAAAAAAAAACGGATCGATCGTCCGGCATTGATCAGAATCGATTTTATTTCTAATGAACAAAGTAAGTCGCGTTGACAGGAGGTCGGATGATTCAGCTGAGAACCGTAACAATAAGGCGGGCAAGCGGTGAGCGAATGAAAGACTAGACAGCTGTCTGAAAGGTAAAGATAAAAATGAAGGTTGGAAAACAATATGTGAGACTCTGGAAGTGCAGAGATAAGGGTGTGAAAATACATGCATTATAATGATAGATGCGTTCTTTTGTATAAATACGATTATTACTGGTGTTTTAAGTTCTGGTCCCTTTATTTTGTTAATAAATCGACTTGAAAGTCGTAACAGGGAGGGTCCATAGACAAGGGAGTTAAGATTAATAAGATGGTGCAAAATATGAGTCTGTGTAAAAATGAAAAATACAGTGTTGAAATACAGGATATAAACAATTTAAGGTAAATTTTTCGGAAATTAAGAATAGGACGAATTCTGTAGGTTGAAACATAAAGGCGCTTTACGTCGCCATATCCCAGTAAATAGAGGGTAACCACCGGTAGTATTAAGCAGTCATTATGTGTTATTACCTTTCATAGAAAGAAAGGAACTTTAGCAGTTAATATGCGGAATGGTTTTTGCCGTTAAAATATTAAAAGATAAAATATTGCAAAAGCGTAGATTTACAATATTAAAACTAATTTGATCATAAGGCTTCCACGGGTGCAGAACTCTGTGAAAATGGTTGCTGGGTGAAAGGAGCAAAGATAATTTCAGCTTAGGTGGTATCTCCATTATCTCATGTGGAGACTTCCAGGCAGGACAGAGTTAAAACAAAGGCCCTGTGTTTCCATAAACAGATGGCGTGATGTAATCACGAAGACAAATTATGAAGCAAATTACCTCCATACAGTAGTAATAACAACAGCAACGAGACAGGAGTTACTGTTGGTATAAATGAAATATAATAATAATAATAATAATAATAATCTTCTCTTGTAACCAAAGATGGTCGTTCACAAATTAGATGTGAACACCCGACAGCGTGAGTTTCTTTATCATATAGGAGCTGCTGCCAGCACAGTAACCGTACTCTTATATAGTGTAACCTAGTGTAAAAGAAAATCCGAGAAGAGAAGCATACTTGCCAACTTTCCAAAATTTTCATTGGGGAGACTTTGGCAATCCGAGTCGCGAAGCACTCGAAAATGTAAACAAAGAACATAGAAAACGTAAACACTCATGATTATCTGTCTCTAAATTTCCATATGGTCCCAATTGTCAAATGCAATCAGTCATGCTCTGACTCATGTCCAAGTGTAGGTAACATAAGCTGACTTTGCTGTTTTCAAAGTTGTCTTGCTTGGTTTGTAGGCATGTCAGTCCTCTGTTCTATTGCATTTACATGTCAACAAGGCATCCAGGGTTGAATTGCCAAGGAGAGACCTGTGACGTAACTTGGAGTGTCTGCTGTGGAAGACAAGGCTGCGGAGTGGCGGGTGGCTATAGGGTCAAATGGCGGACGACAAAGCGTGAGCCATACACAACGGGGCGACGGGTTTGCTGATTTCTGATTGGTCAAAATATGAAACTCGCGAAATGTCCACTATGGGGTGCCGAAAGATCGGGCGAAATGAGTCATTTTTACGAAAAAAGCGGGAGGGCGGGAGATTGATTAAAAATCGGGAGAGTTTGAAAGTATGGAGAAGACAAGTTAATACCCACATCCCACAAAAACTTAGACCCTATCAGAACTCTTCAGGATTAGATGTTGGAGAAACCGGAGTGCCCGGAAAGGAAATATTACCGGAGAAAGAAGGGCATTGTCTAATTTAGTTCGCGGTTCCGTCTTTTCTTCCTTGAATATGTTGAATTTTATTTTAAAATGAAATCTTTTGCCCGGCCTATGCGATTTTGCTGCGCTGTTAGACAGTGAGCAGATATATTGACCTAATACCTACTAAGACCAAAGTCAGTCAGATTTCTGTGCTTTCGTAGTTAATGCATAATTAAACGTTTCTGAAAGACTTTCCAAGATATGATCTACAGAATATAAATGAAACTTTTGGTTATGGTGATAATGTTTGCCGCCCGAGTTTACCGGTTTTTCACATCATTGGTGGCCGGCTGTGTATAGCCCGCACCCCGTAAATTCAACGGTTGTTTGCGTAAACACTTGTTTTGTTATTGAAAGGAGGGTCCAAATTATCGTGTTGTGTTAGCGGGTCTTTGAAGGTAGAGAAACGAAAACAAATAAAAGCAACGGTGTTGTGGATCCCATCAATTTGTAAGTGTAAAGCTCGACTAGGTTTGGAAACCCTCTAAATGCTTTAAAACTAGTTTATCCGATCATTCCAAGCTCCTCTTTCGAAATCGTATTAATTGAAAGTTTAATAATAATAATAATATAATAATAATAATAATAATAATAATAATAATAATAACCCTTTGACAACAAGACTGACACAGCCAGTGGTTTTGTCACACTGCGGCTAACAGCTTCAAGAACGTCACAATATTTTTTCGTCATATTTCCCTTTTATTTGAATAAATGCAACCCTCCCCCACACAAAATAAAAAGTAAGGTTTCTCTAATTCAATGAAACAAGGAAGTAACTTTAGAAAAACTGATTTATATCTACAAAAGGAGAGAATAAGGTGCGAATACACGATGGATTCCAGCTGTCTATAGCCCCGTAATCACATTCCGCTTGAAGAATGTCAAATACTTCAAACCTAGTTGACAAACACTTGTCTTTAACCCTGACCAGATTCCGCCGCCTCATCCCAGGCTGTGTAAATAATGCAAGATGACGAAATGAAATAAAAGCGACTAAAACCTCTGATGGTTGCTCAGTTATGTCGTATTGCTCTTTCCTTCCCTACTGATGATTTCCCTCCTCATCCGAAGTGTCACATGTTCGTGCATGTTTCGTACTTCACTGTCTCACCTAACTAACCTTTCTTCTCTGTTAAATTACTCCACGGTTCTGTTTACGCATTCTAACATCTTGCTAACGTATTACATCAACTCTCCGCCCCACTCCTTTATTCGAATGACGTCAGAGGGCCAAGCTCATTTACAGCGGTCACGCGTGAAAGTATGTATTACAAACAGGATCCAGATAAAATGCAGAGGGAAGATTACAGAAGTGTTCCAATCCACCAGAAAGACGACCCTGGTGACGAAGCGCTGCTAATCCTGCGCCACGAGAGAGACCACCGAAGAAAACCCCTACAAGAATCGTCCATTTTCACGAAACCGGAGTACCCAGAAGAAACTCAAGCGATTGGCTGGCGAGGAAGAACGGAGGGAAGAAAGGCACGCTAGACCGAACCTGGAATATTGGGCTTTGAACTCTGGAGCCCTCAACCTTAACGGTCAAGTGGTCTACCATCACTGGACAACCGGCCGCACCATTTATTCATGTTAAACTGAAAGTATCGCTACAAATTTATTTTCGAAAATACAGAGACACTTAAAACTGCATCACTTACTTACATCGGGTGCAAATGATAAACAGTAGCATCGCCACCACAAGAAAATTGTTATAAGTAAACTCTGAACATTATTGAATATTCATGGTATCATTTCATCGCTTGGCATTCGCCTCTTTAAATCATCAGTTGGCCGCCTTTCTGTGGCGGCGCATACACCACGTCGTCTATAGCTTATCGGCTGGGCAGACTATTTCCTGGCTGCAGAGATATTCCAGATCTGTTGCAAACTGCTGACAGTTCTGTGGCACTGCGAAACGCTGGCAAAGACTCACGATTTCCGGTCAGAATGCTGACGAATCAGAACAAGAAATGTGAATGCGGACTGGCATTTTGTTCCCTAAGAAATGGTTGTGCCAGACCTTGTGTGTGTGTGTGCGAGCGTGTGTGTGTGTGCGAGCGTGCGTGAGTACTTTCTTACTGGAATGTCAGATGATGGCTATATAATTCTAGAAAGAAAGAACCAAGCGCAAAAGTAGTCTACTGTTGGAATGCCACTTTTTTGGTTCAAAGCCAGTAGATGACCTGACTTCGAAAATTTTCCATACCACGATTCTGCCATCCATCGTCAAATCTACCACATTGTCGGACACGGCAGTCTTCAAACTCTTCAAGAGGACGGCGGTGAACTCAGGCTTCGCTAACAGAAAATTACAGATTAACTGTTGACTGGAGTCTGCGTAAACGACTTCAGCCCAGAATCTGCGGCGTTGACCTGAAGATTTGCGACAATTTTCTGGTGTACTTCAAGGCCTCCTACGTTTTATGTTGTCCGACCCCAGCCTTCTGATGATAGTGCTCGAATAAACTGGGCTCCCTGCCATACCTGTCGGTTCCGATACTGCGTCATGGCACGGATCAGTCTCTGTTGCTGTCTGTAGGTTCAGACACACGCGCGCCCAGCCGACATGTGAGCCGTCTTCTTGTCTGCTCTTTCCTGTCGAAGCATCTCAGCTCTCCGTGCTAGGACTTTAAAGACACTCGCTAGATAGACTGTCAACACTTTCTACGTGGAAAGTCTATTATAGCTGTTTTCGGCAACATTTTGCACAGAAAAACAAGGAAGATCTAAAGAAAATCTGAATGATGCTCTCTCTATAAAAAAACTGACGATGTCATGTTACTTGTGTAAAACTGCGTTACCAGGTGTGACAACAATAGCATATATTTATCGGCACGGTATTGCGTAGTTTTCTTTAGAAAGGGTGGTGCGCTTTAAGATTGTCGAGTATGCATAAATAGCTGCATCATGTTTCAGTGTTTTGGTTATTATTGCCAGTACTGTACTGATTTCTCAATTATTTCTGAAGTTTCATAAAAGAAACCCTTAAAAGAGAAAACGGACAACCAAAGACTAGAATCCCTTGATCTTTCTAACAGAAATCTCCTGACCTACGGTAAATGATATCTAAGCTGCTGCTGCTGCTGCTGGACACAGAACAAACGTCTTCTCACTAGTCGCACCTTTTCTTCTTCTTCTTTTTAGATGCATAAAACTATAAATTGACCAATTTAGAAAACCAGGAAAAGAAAATACAAGTCTTGAGTAATTCTCTGCAATGATTTCCAAATATCAGTGGCATTAGACAGACTGCGCTAAACAAAGTTGAAGATAACTTTTAATAAATGCGACTATAGATATGGATGCTGTTTGTCACCTGATTTTGGAAAAATGTCATTTGTGACTGATTACTGGATTGGGTTAGTTAAACTGGTAAGACGATTTACCCACAACTTCTTGCGCCCGCGCTAAGGAAATTTCATTATATCGAATATCCGTATTCTCTGCATGGCTCTGACAGTCGGATATCTACAACGGCCAGATAAACCGCGGTCTATGTGGATAGATTCTAGCAGCTCATCGCCAGTTTCTTTAATACATTCACATTTATAAATTCCCTCCAATAATTTTGCTAAGCTTCACACTAATTTTTAACGGGTCGTCATAGACCTGGTCTAGCGACGAGTAAATAGTTTGTTTTTTTTTTAATTTTTAAAATTGTATTAGTAATTAATAAGAAATTTTCAACCAGCGCCCGGGAGGAGGAACAGATAGTAGTCTTGTTTTCCTTTGAAATAAAGAAACTTTCGGCCGATTGATACAACGTAGGAAAGTTGTCACACGGAGCAGCCGATCTGGCGCACTGTTATTGACTGACACAGACAATCATTACACCCCACTTTGACTCGCCATCGCAAAGCATCTTGATTAGTTTTTTAATCGGTAGTGGAATGATCTTCAGTCGTCTCAGGCTTCAAGACACGTCGGTAATCTATCTGGCCCGGTCCTTCCATCAGACACTTCGTCAAAATCTACATGTTCTTTGCTCGAAGAACTAAAGAGAGATCATGTCAAATGGGTGCGCATGCCTGAGTTTTCAAATTTACGGTTAGTTTTTACTGTATAAACGTTGCTCACCTCACCTTTTTTTTTTGTTTTATTTTTAAAAAAATTTTAAAAATTAGTATTATTAATAACTTTATTCTTGGATACTCAAACAGAAATTTATTATTATTAATCTGTTACATAGTACGATTCTTTTTCTTTAACGTATTTTAATGTTTAACAAAGTTACGAGATAACGATTGTCCAAAATATTTCTAAAAATTCGTGACATGGCCGATGCACTTCAGATTTATTAATTACTAACGTGGAAATTTATTTATGTTGATTATTATTTTAAAAATATAACAACAAAATACTGTTATTTTTATCACTAACGCTATCTTACATTATGATAATTCTCTTATTATCTAAAAATAAATTCGGGTCTGTAGAAGACGATTTTTATTGTATTGCCCCGTTCAAAGAAGTCTGCAACCACGGCTTCCTCTCTTAGTCAGATCACTCGGGGACGGAGGAAAAAACAACTCCAACTAAAATAGAGTTTGCATCGAGACTTTACCGAAAGTTTGGCCAACGCAATGAGAGGGAGGGAGAGAGAGAGAGGTGGGGGAGAGGAGACACACAGAGAGAGAGAGATAGGGAGAGAGAGGTGGGGGGAGACAGGGAGGGAGGGAGGGAGGGAGAGAGAGAGAGAGAGAGGTGGGGGAGAGGAGACACAGAGAGAGAGAGATAGGGAGAGAGAGGTGGGGGGAGACAGAGAGGGAGGGAGGGAGAGAGAGAGAGGAGAGAGAGAGAGAGAGAGAGAGAGGGAGAGAGAGAGAGAGAGAGAGGGAGGGAGAGAGAGAGAGAGAGAGAGAGGGAGAGAGAGATGTGTACTCTGGATGCAGCTGTTTTTATATCACCGATAAAAAATTATACTTTGGATACTATTTTCACATTGTGAATTCCAAACTAATTTTAGAAAACATTTCCTTTTGTTTTCCTAAAGACATCGGAAATAATTGTTTTCATTACGCAAGGTTTACAGAGTAGTCGATTAATCTACAGCTGTGGTTCTCAAAGTGGGCGCTACCGCCCCGGGGCGGCGTGGGGGCATTGGGGCAAAAGGGAGGCGGCGGAAGGAAAGGAGCGGTTGTAATGAGTCTTACAATGAAAAGAGTGTTCTCATTGTTCTTAGTACAAGAAAAACAAGATTTAGTCCCCAAAGCCTTATACCCGTAAGCGCAGTGTTCTAAGTATAGACAACTCAACGTGTTAAAGTACAATGGAGAAGATAGGAAGGGACCAATTGAACGCATGGCGTTCCCTGTTGACATCCCTGATTGGCCGGTGGATGACCAATCAGTATCATCGGCCATGAGCGCGTGACACATGAAGGACCCAACCGGCTGGCTGTGCGTGGGCGATGTCGCATTTGCACATAATTGTATTTGGAATCAGAATTCGCGTCTATTAGATCTGGTAAGATTAATTGAATAGTTTTTCTCTTTTCGCTTGATTTGATTACAACGCATCTTTTAAAATTTAATTACCATTTTAAATCTTATCCCTTCAGAGCAAAACTATGTCTGTATCAAATCAGTCTAAAAAGAAGTGTAGGCAGTATAACGTCAATTATCTGAAGTATGGGTTTATCGCAGCTCCACATAATCAACAGCAGCCAGTGTGTCTGATTTGTGAAAAGATCTTTACAAATGAAGCGATGAAACCTTCAAGGCTTCTTGAACACTTGAACAAGATGCACCCTGATCGAACAGATGAGAATTTGACTTATTTTCAAACCCTTCGAGAGAATTTTCAAAAGAGAAAAACAATTTGAGGCTTGCTTGGCAGTTCATGCTATCAGTCTAATGACGGTTTGCGTGCCGCCTACAACATATCACTCCTCATCGCGAAGTCTGGTAAACCTCACACAATAGGAGACGACCTGATCTTACCGGCAGTAAAGGAAGTCATTCAGATAGTGCTACACAAGGCACCAGAACCAATCATCAAAGTTATCCCTATGAATAATAGCTCTGTCCAGAGGAGGGTTGATGAAATGGCAGAAGGCGTCGAAGAACTCTGCACAATTTTGAAGAAAACAGAATTCAGTTTGCAGTTAGACGAGTCCACTTTACCAGGCAATGAATCCCTCCACCTCGCATATGTCCGTTTTGTGAAAGATGAAAGGTTATTCCAAGAACCGCTATTTGCGAGACTATTGGAAACCGATACCAAGGGTGAATCCATTTTCAATGTGGTCAGGAACTTCTTTTACGAAAAGGATATCCCACTGGCTAATATCGTAGCCTGTGCAACTGACGGTGCACCATCGATGGTTGGCTGTCATCGAGGTTTTATAAGTTATCTTAAAGCAGCTGTACCTGATGTCTTCACCATGCATTGCGTGATTCACCGACATCTAGAAGCGCAAAACCTGAGCAATCGACTGCATGATTCTCTGAACACTGTCATCACAGCAGTGAATAAAATAAAAGCACATGCTCTCAACTCTCGATTGTTTCAACAGCTGTGCATTGAAAATGATGAAGACTTTCAATGCTTGCTGCTCCACAGAGGTGAGGTGGTTGTCAAAGGGAAACAGCTTGAATCGCTTCTACGCTCTGTTTGATTCAGTGATTGAGTTCTTTGAAACCTCCAACCCTGATCTCTGTGAAAAACTAAAAAACATTGAGAGAGACATAGCATACCTGTCAGACATATTCACAAAATTCAATGAAGTTAATTTGCAATTGCAAGGAGATGGGATCATCCTCATTAAAGTGAAATCTGCTATTTCCACGTTTCACGCAAAACACATCATGTTCAAACGCAACATTGGACGCGGGGAACTGTTCCAGTTTCCAAGTCTTTCTGCTTTGACAAAGGACAGAGAACTTTTTGACGAAGATCTACAAGTCTATTGCTCCCATCTTAATGAACTACACATAGATATGGATCGAAGGTTTCAAGATCTGCTCTCTCTTCGTATGCCTAAATGGATCATCAACCCGTTCATTGACATCGCTAGTGAAGAGGGAGATGTGGAAGAGGAACTAATTACCTTTCAAAATGACATTGAGTTGAAGCCCAAGGCTTCAAAAGGAAATCACCCAACGCTACCCTTTGCTGTAGGAGGAGGTTAGAATGCTCTTCATTGACGTCATATTTAGTCGAGAGGGGATTCAGTACAGTCACTCGCCTTCTTTCGAAGCAGTGGTGCAAATCAGAATCATTGAGCGTGGAGACCTCAGACTTGTTCTCAGTACCATTCAGCCTGAGATTGAGAGGCTACTGTCGCGACACCAAGCACATCCTTGTCATTCATCTCCCTCCCTGAAGGCCTACCTGGATTAACTGTTTAAAATTAAGCTACCAACACTTTTTTTTATCATATGCTGTTGCCTTCTCCAATATGAATTTTAGCCTTTATTGATTTATCAATTGTGTGTGTGTGTGTGTGTGTGTGTAGACTATGGTTATCTTTGGTTAGGGGGCGCTATGGGTACTGCGTGGTCGTGAAGGGAGCGGTAGCCCAAAAAGTTTGAGAACCACTGATCTACAGCAAAACAGCCAGCAGGGTGTCGATTACCTAGGTCAGACCTAACCTGAGGGTGAAGAGCAGCGCCTATCAGAGACACGGCGCGCAGTAGTGCAAGGTTTAAGCTTCTGGGATGGTAAAGGCGAGGAAGGGCCCAAAGTCCGTTTCCCCTGGGAATGGCTCTGTTTAGTGAACCTCCTGGTATAGTTTATTTGCGCTCTTTTTCTCCAGCCCGCACCCCTACCCCCGCGAGTGAGTTCCCCCCCCCCCACCGAACTCCGGTTTTCTCCCACATCTAAAAATGAAGAGCACTGGTAGAAATCAGAAATGCTGCATCCCTCGTGGCGCGGGACTGGCAACGCTTCCTGGCGGACAGTCGCGGCGCTATTACCAGACTTATCTACCTTGCAGACGTCGGTGTACGCCAACAGCGAATCGACCCGCGTTATTGATGGTCATATAAAATACACTGATAGTAGCAGATTGTTTATCCCTTAAAGGGCAGGGCGAGGGTTATTGGGATCGTTTGAGATGACACAGTACGGATGGGGAGATCACGGCATTCTCTAATAAATAGGCGTGCTGCCGGGAGTTCACCTACGGCCAGCGCGTTTAATAATAAATCAG
Organism: Nautilus pompilius; assembly: GCA_018389105.1. Lineage (NCBI taxonomy): Eukaryota > Metazoa > Mollusca > Cephalopoda > Nautilida > Nautilidae > Nautilus > Nautilus pompilius. The sequence continues at coordinate 194,041 of JACATO010000908.1, read as the reverse complement.
CTAATTTGGAGACGAGTGAATCCCTCTGACATGAGAATAGAAAGTGAAATGGTGCTGCTGGTGGGATTATACTAAAACGACTCAGAGACGGATCTATATTTCACAAACATGGCGAGATTAAACTTCTTTTTTTTTCATTTCCTCTCACTAGTTTAATAAACCACAGCTACACGACTAACGCTTCTGTAATCAATAGCCTGCGCTGCTGTCATGCTAACATTTTTATAGGGTAATTCGCGTATAATTCGAAGAGTTAAATAAACAAGTAATGGATATAAATACAACCTTCATAACGCGCACAGCTACCATGCAAAACACATCTACTGTAAACGACGACACTGAAGGTCAAAGGTAACCGAAACCGAACGTATTCATGGCATGAATATTTTATGTTTCGACAACATTGATTACCATTAGTAGTGCAGTATCGATCGATGTAGCCCGACGCATCTCGTGCCAGCAACACGACGACTCATAAGTCTGGCGCCATTAGATTGTGAAGTAAATCACTCACAGCAAACAGACAAGGAAGTAATCACGGGACCCAGCTGTGGCGTTTAATCTCGGGAAATCTCAACCAGTCGACACTTTTTTTTTTTTTTTTTTTAAATGTTACACCTTAGTACGACTGTAAACGAGATAGTAATCGATCAGTACTGAAGCAATAATTTAAATGTTGTTACTGGCTTCAAATTAGTCAACAAAAATTTTTAATTATCGTGATAAAAACTTTTTTTTTTTTTGAAGTCCACCTCTATAAATTCAGACCGCAGTAGAAATACATTCGATACAAGTCTAAAAATATCTTATTACGCATTTTGTTTTCTGAACTTAAAGGTCTACACGGTGGACTAATTTAACTGCCATTTCTCAGCTTCTGTTGCAGTCCCGCTCCGAAACCCTCCCTAGATCCAGACGTTTCCACTCACAGAAATTCTCCACGTGTGATGTCATAACGTTTGCCCGCCTGTATAGTTTTAGGAAATATTTCTGGCCACGTGGCTGGGTCGTAGAAATGGCTCACTGCCGGTTGACCGGGTTTAAGGTACAACATGATTCGTCGTCGCCAGCTTCGTGCGGGACTGACTGCCCCAGCGGCTGGTAACAGTGGGGCGGTTACAATTTACTTCTCTGCTTATTTCTGAGAAAGATGTAGTTGTTGTTTGTTTTTTTTAACATTCTTTACGCTTTGCGCAACCCACTCGTTCTTCAGCAGCAAATTGCGAATTTATAAAATACTGAACACATTTTTGTCAACCGTAGTGTCTCCACCAGTCGGCAGATCAATCACGTGACCTCAACAATGACTTATCGTCAGAACTCTCGGTCCACGTTCTACCTGCAGATGAACAATCCATTAACTCTGATTGGTTAATTTGTCTTTTGATTGGCAGTCCACCAATGCTACCTCGCCAAAACTTATTTTTTCTAATCCTAGCACAACAGTTATGGCACCGGCTAATTCTAGTACATTTGCGTCCTTTCACCCCTCTCCCTGACAGATAATTCATTGTATATGTAGGCATGTCTTTCTATAACAGAGAGAGAGAGAGACAATGGGGACAATTTAGTCCCAAGCCAGTGTAAACAGGCAGTTTACTATAAAAAATTTTTTGACCTCATTTTAGATGCGCAAACATCGAATGTGGAATATCACGTGACATTTTTACTGCGTTGCACAGCGGGACGACCAATCCGCGGACTGCAGGCAGAGACATTCGACTGTCGAATACGCAGAGTTTGGAAATCGGTGCATGGAAAGTTCGCATCATTCCACAGGTTTCACGTGAAATCCAAATAAAATCGCATCGTTCCAAGGTAAACATTAACCCGGGATGGCCGCGAAATGATAGGTCAATAGCGTTCTGGAAAGATGACCGGCACCACCAATGAAACTGGTTGGGTTTATTATTATATTTTTTTTAATTATTAAACAGTTATCTTTTCTAACTGCTGGTTTTGGTTCGCGCAAACAGACTGGATGGCATCTGTTCATCTTCAGCCGGCCGCAGAGGGCCATTTGGTGCGCGCCTCGGAACAGAATATAGCCAGATGCGAGTTTTCCCGACAGGTGCTGTTTGGCTGTTGAATCACCCAGCACTACAGCGACAGTAAAACAAAAACCACCCAGATGACTCAAATCATTATAAAAACATTTATTTTTTACTCCCCCCCCCCAGTTAGCAGACGGTCGCCAGGTCTCGACGAAGCGCTGACCGAGTTATATCGTCGCGCTCTCGCTGTCACGTTGTTAACCAATATCTGGCGACCCCTGATCGAGATTGACCGGGTACAGAATACGCCGAGGGCCAATAATTACGATCGCACCTCCAGGCAGCGCGGCCTCTCCCATTGTTTCGCTGCCTTTTGCGACCATTATGAGCTCAGTAATAATAACAAGCCCTTGATTGGGACGCCGAAAACTTTAAACGCACTTGTAGAAGTTTTAGAATAATACCAGGTCAAGGTGTGTCTCCGTGATGGTCTGGCAGACAAGGTAAACAGTGGTGAGGAAACTGCATGTAGCGACTTGTAATGATGCTATGATACAGCTTCTCCTCCCCTAAACGAAACTCCCACTCTACTGCCAGGAATGCGTTTTTTTTTTAAAAAATCATTTGTAATACTAGAAAGTTTCCATGCAAATAGCTATCCTTTAATACAATAACACTAAAAGCGTAAAGGTCTTGAAAGCTCTGTGGACCTAAAGCGATCTATTAACATATCTTGTGACGTTGTACACACTTATTTCCCCAGCTATTCTTTATTGGGGTATCAAGAACCTATCATCAGCAGCAGCATTAACAACAGAAATTGCCGCCGCCTAGCGTAAACCATCCGTGCATTCCGACTATATCAACTGGTCTAGGCTAGAGTGTTTCGGTTGGTAATAGGTACAAAAGCCACTTTGATGATGTGCATGCTTTTCGTGTTAATGATTTTTGGTAATATTATAACTGAATGGCATTTAAGGTTTCTTCAAGCAGCACCACTCAGCAGTAAACTCTCGTAAAGCCTAATTTAGTAGAATTTACTCGAAAATCTGAAGTATAGTAAAAGCCACATTTATTGGAACCCTTATACACAAGACAAAGAAATATAATTAGCATGAAATTAGAGTAAACGAATTTTTCACGACTGATGCAAGGGGAATGAGATAGTTTAAAACACATAACCTACTCATGCATTAACAATGATTTTTATGTTCACAGATTATTAATAAGATGGGTCATTATTACCAGCTTTCCCTATTTACTTTTTAAAACCCAGAATAAGTCCTTTCTGTGAGTTTCGTGATATTTCTAATGCTGTCCCATTGTCTGTTTGTGTTTAATGATTGTCTGTAACCTTAATAGCCTCATCTAGAATCTGAGTGACAGTTTTGCTTCAAGAAAGACGTTAGTCCCTTCCCTTCTACCGATTTTATATAATAACGGATGGGGAGGGCTGTTATACAGAAAATCAAAGCTGTCTGCTGTAATTTGTCTTGCAGATTTTGCCTCTGGACTTTAAATTAAAACAAACCTCTTTACTTCCCGGCGACAGACAGTAAGTAGACTCTAGAATTTAAAAAAAAAAAAAAAAAAAAAACAGAAAAGAAGACTGAGAGCAACAGAACAACGAAAGCTGGTAAAACATTTAACTTAACTATAAGCTACTGGAACAGACACCTGCGTTTTATACAAAGGTATGGTCTTGTGAGACAGACAGACGACACTCGGTCGCCGATAAGTGCATTTTTTAAAACCAGGTAGCACAAAATCAGTGGAAGGCGAAGGCAGATTAGTGAACGCGGTCACGTGACGAAAGTTCCCGTCTCCGTGAACTTAGCGCCCGTCCCCTACTACCCCTGATCTCTCTCCCTTATCGATGAGTAATCACTTCTTCACTCTCAGTTCACGCATACATCCACCCGATACGCGTCGGAGCGTTCATCCATCGATCTTCAAAAGTAATTTTTAGAAATGTACTACTTGTATATGTAATGTATATATATATGTGTGTATTTTTAGCCCGGACGGCGCCACAAGACGAACGAAGGTGGAGCTGGATCTGAGAGGAAAAGAGAAAAACACACCCCAAAAAGTGGATAAAACCTCATTTCGGTCTGTAAGCAGCGTGACTGCTCCTGCAACCAGAATCGACTCGGTTCGCGCTTTCTTATCGACTGTAGCCTCTCTCTCTCTCACGTGCGTGGTAAACCCCTTTTCCAGCCATCCACCCACCCAGTCTTTCTCGAGTGGCTCGGCCCGACCGACCGCGTTTGCCATGTCACGGAATTCGCCTAAAATAACACTTCCGCCTCGCCGCGTGACTCGAGGGGGGGGCTGGCTGGCTGGCTGGCTTGGTGTGTGCCGGGCAGGTCAGAGTGACAGTCATTCCTTTGTCGTTGGTTTTCTTACACCTCGCAAATAAACAGAACGCCAACAACAATGGCTATCAGTTAGAGTCACATTTTACATATACGCGATCGGATGTCGAAGCTGGAAGAGTTCCAAATTAGTCATGGTAGATGGTTGTTGTTGTTGTTGTTTATGGTTCATAGGGAAATTCTGCAAATTGTAAAATCCCTGACACCTCCCCCCACCCATGACTTACTTTCTCGGGACCTCGTGACCGCCAGGAGGCTCGGAGCTAAGCGGCGGACGAACATACTCGACACGGACGGTCATAACATGTCAGGCTGGGAGTACGAGACGGACTAATTGTTTTCAAAAGTTATTTACTATATTGGGTGTCAGTGATGAACATAACTAGCGCGAACATAAAAGTTTCGACATCTCTGTTCAGTTTGAAAATCAAGAACTGGCTGCTGCTGCTCACCCGACTTGTTCTTAATACAAGCAAACAAAATTTAAAAATGGGGGAGAAGAGAGCGGCACAAAACAAATATAAAGGGAGACAACTCAACATTTATATTGTACCAAATAAACGAAATTTGTTCATTTACAATTCATTTTATTTTTTGAACTGTTATTTCTATTATTTTTAAAATAATAAAATAAAAAAAATATATTGCATGTTTTTTCACTATATCGCGTTTTATAATTTTCTCTAATATATAAACAGTTACTGCTGTATTTAACAGTAATCCCCGTCTTTCTCTGTATTTAATATTGCCAGGATATAAACTAAAAAGTATTATTATTATTATTATTATTGGTTCAAAAAGGTTTGCTGTGTTTGTAATCTGAACCTGGTTCCTGTGTGTGGTAATTTAGGAAACTTTCCCCCAACGCAAGTCTACGAAAAGTAATTTTTTTAGGAGCAGAAGTCCGTTAAACGTCCGCCTATCTTGAAAAGCAGATCCGGGCTGATTATTTTGCTGTCGTCGGCTAAGTTTTATAGTGCGGCTTTATTTCCTGCAAGGATTCGTGGGAGAAAGAAACTGATCCGACCCAAACTGCATATAGGGTTTCTTCAATGTATTTCAGGGTTGAATCAGGAATCACTACCATCGTGGCTCATAATTCTCACCTCTACGCGCTTAAAGTGCTCACCTGGTGTCGGAACAGTAGAAGCAACAAAACAACAATGTTCAGAGCTTTATTTAAATACTCATCATGCTAAATTAAGTTTTAACTTTCTTGTATAAGATGGTCCTTAAAGGTAATTCCCTTTACAGAAAGCGTAGAACTAATTCGGGTGTCTCCTTCATCTTATTAGTCGTAATACAACTCCAATCTGCCTTCTGTTGGTGATGCATCGTCAATAACTTCCTGCTCTGATTTTATTTCCCCTTCGTGTACAAACATAATTTTAAAATTTCATTGTTGATGTTCCCCAAGAAATTAGAATATCCTATTCAATAAATCTGCACTCCTCCCCTGAAGTTGTTATTAATAATGATATCAATCAATACGTTTAGCTAACTGCGTGAATGCCAGTCTACCTAACATGAAATGTTAGAGGTTTTCTAAATAAACGCGTATTTAATGCACCATCAATCAAGGTTTTGTCGGTAGTAATTCAAATTACCGACAATTTACCGTCTCTTGATTTACAGCATTCAATTATATTTCATTTCATTGTAATTCTTTAGAGAAATTTCTTTCATTTTTGTCTTGTTATGTATTTTAAGCATTTTAATTCAATTTTTATTCAAGTACTTCGGAATTTTCTTATAATAAATTTTGTTGATACGATATAATTTTGAATTATTTTTATGTCATTTTCGTATTTTTTACAACAAGAGTTAATAATTTTTTTTTTTTAAAATTTAAATTTATACATTTCAGATGATTATTTCCCTTGTTAAATGTGAGCGGCTGAAGTCCCAAAAGTTACTTCCCATGGAAACAAACGCGTGGAAGAGTTTTAAATATCGTTCATTAAACTACAACTCTGATTGTGCGCGCGTTTATCTTAAATGTATAATTTTTGGACCTTGTTTTATTTTATAATGAAGATTCATTTAAAAGGTTGATAGATAAGTATCAGTTATTATTGTTCTTTACGGGGTCAAGTCAAGGGTTACCCGCGGAATCTTAATATATGTAAAAGTGAAAAAAATCAATTTCTTTTTCCCATTATTATTATTATTATTATTATTATTATTATTATTATTATTATTATATTATTAGCAGGCTTCAATCTTAGGGTGAGAAAACTTAATGAATTACACAGCAACTGGCTGACAGATTTATCAATCATATAATAGGTAGAATTAAAACTGTTGACGCAAGAGAAGGGATAAAGAAATTATTTGTAGCTAAAGAAAAATAATGAGGTCATTTTCAGAGAGCGAATGAACAGAAGAATAAACCCGCATAGAAAACTTGAACTCACAAAGCCGCCTCATCACCCAGTTCACTGTAATTCTTGTCTATTTAAATGCCCCCCCCCCGTTTCTTAGCGAGTAGAGCTGTACTAAACATAATTTCGTATTAGACTTATTTTGTGTGTGATAATTAAGTTTCGTATAAGCATTGTATCTCTATTTTTTTTTCCTCGTGCCACAGTCAATGCGGAAGTTCATGAGAGAGAGAGAGAGAGAGAATTTGCACTTAAATTTATTTATTTACGCTTACCATTTCTAGCGATGAAACTTTAATAAAAAATCTTTTATTGGAAATTTATCCTAATGATTCCAACAGATAAAATAACAAAAGGTTGGGAGTTTTTTTTTTTAACCTACTAATAAATATTCGTAAATCATTCTAATATTTTCTCCCCTCCACCCGGAGATAGCCAGAGTAGTTAGAGAGTACGTATACTTTTCCTGACCGTGAAAATGACCCCGACCCTAAGGACAATGACTGAAATTTGGCCCTTTTAAGCGGGAGTAGAATGAATGACAAACAGCTGTAAGAAAAGGCATCTAGGTTTATGACCGAGGTAAAAATCCTATAAAGGGGAGGCAACTCTAGCGGCCTTAATTTCTGTGGGAAAAAAAAAATGACAGCAAATAAAATGCAGGCATGTTTAAATAATTTAATCAGCTTTACTAAATGAAATTTTCAGTGTCTTAAAATTAATTCATAGTTTGGATACTGACAAAGTTTTTAATAGGCAAAAAGAACAATTGTCAAGGGGACGGAGTTTGGGCGATGGTAATCATGGCTTTGAGGTGGAAAGCTGATACATACGGATCTTTCGAGGGTTAATATGAAGCCAGTAACTCGAGTGTAGTAGAACTGTTCTTTGTTGTGTGGTGGGGGGTCAATGTTTACAGAAATTCTAAAAGTTTAAAAAAGACAACAACAACAAGTAGAAGTAGAATATTGGCTACGTGATGGGTATTTTTAAAAGTCCAAACAAGAGAACACAATTCCCCCCCCCCCTGACGTGGTTACTTGTAGTTTTCTCTTAATTTCTTACTCCATGACAAAGCGTCCGTATATCTTGTTAGATAATGGGTTGGGTTGGGTTTAAATGCGAACGCCAAGCAACAATAAAACGTGGCTGAGTAATGGTGTGAACGTACCGAGCCTTTCTCTCCCACCCGAGGACGACGTCGTCGTCTCCGGGGGTAGTGCGCGTGACGTGACACGATATGGCCCAGGCCCACCTGAAGAACACTGTTACCGGTTCACGCACCACTAATTCATTCCCGTTAGCACTGGTGTGTGTGTGGGGACGGTTTCTCAAATTTTATTTTAAATTTAAACTCGTGGTTTTTCTACCCGCGTCTTTCTGAATAAATGCAGTGGTTTTCGGGTCGCAGGCGCACGGCGGTGCACTCATATTCACACATTGTTTATTATGTTATGGTTGGGAATCTACAAAGTCTCAGACCAGTGTTCGAGGACAGCCGGCAGACACGTGCGAGTCCAGACGTACAGTCTCCCCCCAACAGCCAGCTTATCTGTTGTCGGTGACGGTCGACATCGAAAGTTTGTGCGCACCGTAAATCTGCTCTCTCAGCTAATCTCTGAGATAAATTTAGCAAAATAGAAGGGTGGATAATCCAGAAGGCGGATAAACATGCTCGGGTCGCTACGAAACACTCAGAAAACCAAAATACGTATGATATGTTAACAGTACAACCACCGTCGACATCAACATCTGGAAATTTTCCAGGGGCTACACCATCTTCACTAAAGGAAATATTATCTGCAACCTAGAGAAAGAGCAAGACTGGTGTTTAAGGTGTAAAGAACCGCAAATATGGTCTTGCCTGCTTGCAATGTGGTAGGCCTATGCAGGTGATATGATTTGAGAATTAGCTAACGACAGTATGAAGCCTGCTAGACTTCTTCGACATTATTTGTTAGGTGCCAGTATGATGAAGGATGCATGCATGAAGTAGGTCAGCCCTGAGGGGGTGCATGACTGAAAATGGTTTGAGAACCAATGGTTTAGACAATGCATAGAGAGTCCTCTTGTGCACTCTTAAAGTAGAAGGAAGTGAATTAGTCGTCTGACAATCTGCACATATAAACAGGGCTCAGTCAAAGCAAAAGGCTAAAATGTATCTTCTATATTACTTTGGTCAGTACACTGCATGAGTAATATTCTCTAGAAAAATGAAGACTGATTTTTTTTAAAAAAATGTGTAGTAGTATCTGGGTGAATTGCTTTGTCAAATCAGATGATGAAAGCAGAGATTGTAAGCATTTAAAGAATGGACTGTACTTGTACTTTTTTGGCAGAAGGGGTTAATATAAATTTTAAAATCCTACCCCTCTGAGTTTATTAATCTAACTTTATGTCTTATCTATAATTTATTATTTGATTTCAGAACAGGTGGAAAATGTTCCCATGATATGGAACTGCATGACCACCTAAGAATGAAATATATAAAAGTTTAAAGCTTCCCCACTAGCTGGCTACATGGGTTTCCTCCTATATCTGAAAATGAAGTTTTGATAGGATTTATCTGTAGATGTGTTAGAGGTTCTTCAGGTAGCTTCTGACTGGCCTGCAGCTTAACCAGATAACTTTTTTTGGTCACTAAGTCTGATACTATACACATCATCCACCCTTTCTAGCTGACTGCTGTGAGACAACAATCCAGTCTTGGCAATGAAACAGACACCAGGGACCAAAATTTAAACAAGAAGCTAAATCAGAAAGTTATCTGCAATCCCAGAAAATTATATGGATATCATGGATATGATCAGATTGATGATGGATCCTTATATTTGTTTTAGTAAAAAATAGGAATAGAGTAATTTTCTTAAGTTTTGCATAATCTTTATATGCACATGAATAGCTAATAATATGTAATCACAAAATTGGAAAATAAATTTTAATTGTTCGGCAGTAACACTAATGGATCTTGGTTAATAGTAAACATTCATTTGTTTACAGAAAATGTATAACATTGAAATTGTTTACAGTAATCAGGAAAAAGTAAATCTGTCTGTTACATTTCACTTGTTACTATATATGCACATCAAGCACAATATATAAATAAAGAAATTCTTGGAATGTTATGGCTTATGGCAGGGGTCAGGAAGCTTTTTGACTTTAGAAAGGTAGTTGGGAAATTCACTTTATATTTGGGTGGCACATACATCTCTGCCAGTCCATAATGGGACAGAGGTAAACTTAAAATACATGATGTATGTAGTTAATCCAGTCTTGAAAGAGGTCACTGCATTCTTGTGGAGTAGAGTTGCGGTTTTCACAATATGGAGTATACTTATCTATACTGTTGGAGTATTTATTTGAGAACATTAGAGATGGGTCTTTCTTGCTGGAGACTAAAGAGAAAATGTTGAAGAAATCAGGGTGTAGCACATGTGTAGTAAGTTTTCAGTTTTACTGCTCAAACTTAATGTTTGGATGTCTGTTTGCTTCATCTGGTTTAGGTCTGAAATTTTTGTTTTTATCTTTTTTATACTTACTGATGTTGATGCTCCTGTTCAGTACATGATTCCTTCATTACAGCTCTGGCAAAATACTCCTTTGGCTCCTGATTTTCAGTTTGAAGCTTGTCAACTTCAGGTTTAATAAAATCTGGAAACCAAAACTGAAAGTTTTATAATATTGCTAAGAAAAGGCTTATAATATACAGTGCAATGAATTTTTCTTATACATACACATTTTAATTTCATTTCAAAGGCTCCTATGATTGGAACCACCCCAACCCCAGCAGGTGGGAGAGCAGTATGGGATGATATGATATTTTCCAAACCAGTTCTTCTGACAATCCCTGAATTATATAAACATGCATCTAACTGGACAGACATCAACATTGCATACTCAGAAACATAAAAACTTGAAACTGATATGTCGATAAGACTTACATATAGAAAGAATCTATCCTGACCAGACCACAGTGCCATGGAAAACATACTGCAAAAACTTACCACTACATGTAACAACAAACATTCTTGAATAGCAGCTACAGTTAAATCCTGATGTATATGGCTGAAAAGAATATTAAGGTCTCATGTCAAAATGTGTCCACCTTCAGCGTGGACTGATATTACTTGTGCAGTTTCTGAATATTGTCTATGTGTGTAGACCATCTGCTATAGCAGCCTTACTCTGATTATTCCGCGAAATGAAAGGTCTGATCAGCTATTAAAATTCACAGACATGTGTGCTCCACACTAATTAGGACTCCATAAAATGTTTTTAGTCACATAAAAAGCTAAATACAGATTACACGGTTTATGATTTATGGTGGTTTGACATCAGAAGTGGAAAAGGGGCGACTTAGCATTCACTAAGGTGGGTTACATTCTATTTACATGATATTTTATTACTGAACCAATAAACTACACAAAACATAAACTATATACACAGTGTGTGTGTGTGTATGTCATGTACTTGCATACAAGTAGATTATTTTCAACATTTTCACAGAAAGACAGACAAGCTGTATTAAAATTGGTATTTAATTTTTTTTTAAATAGTGTAGTTATCAGCTCAAAGGAATATATTGGAAAGTTATTAAGTCTTGTACAATCTTACTGACTGTTTAAGCAGACAAACCAGTAAATCCGCTGTACAAGTTATTAAAATGTTTAAAGATAAGCATGTAAAACTATAATGTGTGCGTATTACTCCTAGTGTTCAGTAACATTTCCAAGTTAATTTGGTCCAAAGTTGGTTTTGTCTTCATTGGTGATGTGCTGAATTCTATGATTTAAAGTCGCTGATAAGTTGGGAGGTAATGAAAGGTCACCAACTTACTTTTAAACAGACGTATAATGCTTATTCTATCTTAATTTCCTTCCCCCCCTCACCTCTCCCGTATTTTCAAGTCCCTCACATACTCAGTCATTTACGGTCGACACTGTTCCGCCTCGTTTTGAGGCATGCGAAAAAGAGAGGAGTTCATTCCATGCTACCATTTTCCATCCTTTTCCCGGTACCTAGTGTCCGAAGAGCACCTTTTCGCTGTGGTCTTAGGTCAGGAATAAGGCGGCCCGAGGACCGAACGACAGACGGGTTATCGAGACAAGATGGCAGCTTGTCGCCCTCCTCCCCCCCCGCGCAAAGGAATGTCACGTGGGCAACTTCGCGTTCTCTCATTAGTCAATTTGTGAGGGTGTGTCGAGGTCAGCGATACGCTAGCTGTCCATAGTACAGCATGTGGCCATAATCTTGTGCGAAGAAATTCCCAGGCGTCTGCGACATCAGTGTTGCCAGACATCCGACAAGGTTGTAGCTGTTTCAGTTCTGCCACGTCACCGCCATCACGAACCTTCACATTGGAAGCGCTCCAACTATGGCCGCGCCGCTGCTGCGAAGTTCTCCTAGTAGGTTCATAAAAGAAGTGAAGTGGATGAGGAGACAAGTTACTGGTTCTGGTTTTCTTAACTCTGCTGTTGTTTTCCTGTGCCGGTTTGAAACACTGGCTGCTGCTCTCTGAAATGTCGAAGTCGGCGTCTGCTCGTTGAATGACTTGAAAGGAAGGAAAACACTTAAATAATTGGAAGAAAATGTCAAGTCGTCTTAGGGGCGTTAACACTGTCGATTTGCTTTTCTACTAATGCAAAATGAAAACATTTGTCCAACAGATTTTAAATGTTGAATGCAATGAATAATAATAATGGTTTAAAAAACCAAAGTGAGAGAGAGAGAGAGAAGGGGCCATATTTTTGATTGCTACTTTATCTGACTGCCACAATGCTTTGCCGGAGTGACACTACCTACCATAAGTCCATGTTCGTTGTAGTCTCTTTTAGCGGTAGGTAAAATAAATGGTAGGCTGTTGGAAATACGTTTTATATTATTTCTACCTTGGCCCCATAGTGAACCAGAAACCAAAAAACGAAGTATGGTAAAGTGATTCGGAGATTTTATTCGTGCGCTGTACAGAGCAAGAGGAAAATCTAGCAAATATTAATTGTACGTAAAGAGTTAAATCATAATTCTTTTCAGTTTGGTCTAATAATTGTTCGCACCTTCGAACTGTAATTAGCTTAGTATCGCCATTAATAATGATTGTATTGGTTGTTTTTTTTTAAAAAGTAGTCACGCGGTATTTACTGCTTAGCGCAATGTTTAAAAAGCGAAACAATTGCGTCTGCTTTTATCTGAGTGATGAGGAGAACTGGAAAAATGGATCACACTGGAAGTGTTTATTTTTTGTGTATTGGTCTCGACGACACTGTGGACATTTTGCAATCTTCCTGCAACATAATGTATATTCGTTTTACCAGCTTTTCTCTATCAGCGTACTGAGAAGCTACCAGCGAAAAAAATATATGCTGCCACCTAGCGGTTCGTTTTAGAGTTAACACACGTTTTCACAAAAATTGCATTATACTCTTAAAATTACACGCGCCACAATTCGACACAATGCCGTTTTTGTTGGAATTTTCAAAATTCCAAGCGAAAAAAGATCTCTGGCGATATTGTAAGTAATATTAAGTCAAGTCCCCCGCCCACGATAACTCAGTCGGTCGATGAGTTTGTCTTTTTAAAGAAAAATGGGATAATAGGAAATCGGATCTTACGATGATATCCTATCACGCGAATCTCGAGTCATTGAAAGCTGGGGGGTACTCACACCATATTATTAGAGTCCCATTCTTAAAGGTCAAGGTCATTTCCGATGCCTGGTAATCAGTCTGACTAAACCATTGTCAACGTCATAAACATGGATATACATGATATGAAATAGATCAGTCTCAGCATGAACATGACTACATCTAAAGTATGATATCGTGAGTGTGCATAAATAAGGAACAATATAATTCGATGTGTTTAAGAGTTTAAGTAAATAAAATACATTAATGTATGACTGTAATTAACTTAAACTATTTTTTGTTCGTATGTGTACGAGTAACTTGATGTGCATGGTTGAGCCTGAGGCTACGAATAACTTTACATACATCGTTGTGAGAGCATAATTAATACAAAATGACGAATTTAGGGGGGTCTTTCTGGACGTCAGAGAACACATCGGGCACTATTGTCTGGCCACCTTTCTGGACGGCACGCTCACCCCAACACCATCCGCCTGGGTAGAAGATGATGCGATGACAAGACCACGCCAATAGTTAAACTGTAGAGGGCGCGCGGTTTGGCTGTAACAACTGAAGGGAATAGATCCAGTAACAAGCTTTGATGATTTGCTCTCTTTGTTTGTTTGTTGTGTTTTTTTAAATTACGGTATTGTGCAAATTAATTTGAACCGAATTTTAAAAAAAAGGAAAGTTTTTAGTAAAAGCAGATATTTTGCAGACTTTAGCAAAGCTCAATATTTGATGTGAACTGAACACCTTTAGTTTTAGTGACGTCTTGAACGCGTTTGGGTATGGAATTCGCCAGCTTTTCACAATCTTTCTTTATTTGTTCGTCACGGAGCCAGACTTGGATAGCAGAACTGATCAGTTTGCTGTGTTTTTTTTTAGTTGTAAAATCCAGTTTTCGAAGTCGAGTCTTACACAGAGCCCACCGATTTTCGAATGAGCTTAGATCTGGTGAGTTTCCTGGCCAATCTAAACAGCTAACATTATTCATCCCGAAGTATACTCCTCAACACACTGATGTATGGCCTGGTGCCAGATCCTGTTGGAAAACCACGTTTGAGATATCTTCAGTAGTTCTGGTTTGACGCGGTGTTCTAGAACCCGAATATATCTTTTACTATTCATCACGTCTTGCATAGGCGCTAATGAGCCAGTTCCTCAGGCATGAAAATGACCCAAGAGCATTTTACTTTCCAAATGCCTCGAAGTTTGATTACAGTGAGAACAGGTTCTGGTGAATAGCGTAGAAGTTGGCCCTGTTGACCTTGAACAGGAAAATTACTTTCGTCTGAAAATAAACAATTGCACCCAATCTTCTTTTGACCAACCATAATATTTCTGATCCCACGCATAGCATTTTGACTTCCTTATTCTTGTTAGAAATTGTTTTTCCAAGTTCCACTGCGAGAGCAAAGGCAGCGACAATAGCATCATTCCGAGTAAGTGGAATACTTATGAAACACTTGAAACCTTTTCAAGATGAAACAATATTCAAAGAAACCTTTTTAGAGGGAGCAGAATTGTTTCAGGATTTTCTGCTATTAAGGGACTTCAGCTATCTGTAAATACTGCGATGCAGCGCTGTGAAGGAATGGCTGGAGATTTGGAAGAACAATTTTAAAAAGACATTAATAGGTGTGTATCCCTTTCGCTTCAATTTGACGAATCTACAGGTGTGATCAACACATCGCTCTTATATATTTTTATTAGAATATTGTTTGAAGACATGACTTCTAAAGAGGAGCTTCTTAAAACCCTACCATTAAAAGAACACACACAATGGTTGAATATTTTCATAGCATTCAAGGAATTCATTAACATCCCAGTCCCGATTCACAAACTTGTGCTTATTACTACAGACGGAGCACCTGCTATGGCTAGCCCAGCCAACAGGTTCATTGCTTTTGCAAAAGCGACGGCGTTTCCCAGTTTTCTTCATTATCATTGCATAAATCATCAACAGTCTCTATATGCGCTAACGTGTTTGATATGAAGGATATGAATACTTTGTTTAAGATTGTGTGTTCAGTTCGGGCCAAAAGTCTACATAGGCGTCTCTGTCGTTCTCAATTAGAAGAAAACGAAGCAGAACACAAAGACCTTTTACTTTATAATGATATTAGATGGCTGAGCAGAGGAAAATTTCTGCAAAGATTTAGAGATCTTTTACCTGAAATTAAGGAGATTTTGGTCACTAAAAACGAGAAATACACGCAATTTACAGGCAGGTGATGGCTTTTCGATTTAGCTTTTTAAACTGACCTCACAGCCCTTTCGAATGAACTAAATTTAGAATTGCCAGGTAAAGATAAAAGTGTTGGTCGCGTGATTATCTCTGAGAGCGCTTTTAGGCCAAAATTCCAATTGCCATCTTTACAGCTACACCGATGCGAATAGCAGAATTTTAGAAACACCATTTTCAGAGCTAGAACTTCAGGGTAAGGAATGTGCACGCCTTGATAATAGTCGATACATTAAACAGGAGCAAAATGTTATATTAGAATTTAACAGACGGTTCCAAGATTTTACTAGAACCTAAGGCAACATTTATGCGCTTTCCATTTGCTGCGAAAACTGATACTAATGGGATGGCCTTGAAAACCGCATCATTGTTCTACATCAGCTCAGGATAAAATTTTAACTTTACAAAACGACATTCAAATCAGATCCAGGGCCTCAGAGAGAAACTTTTTGGGACATAATAATTGTTGGAAAATATCCAACTATTAGAACAGGTATCATTCACTGACTGCACCTTTCGGTTCCACCTACTCTCGTGAGTCAGCGTTCTCACACTGACTACGACCGGTGACCACCTGGAAGCCGGTGTGAGGCTCGCATTTAGCGGCTAATGTTGTCCTGAGAGTGTGTCGCTCATACGAGAACGGGGTACACTGAACGTACCGACACCTGTCCTTTCTCTTGATCAGAACCGAAACGATAAAAATAATAATATTTGCATAATAAAGTGCTTTTGTGACATTTCTGTCTCTCCGTCTATATCAGTAACTATAGGGCATGTTTTGCGCGACATATTTAAACGTATCAGTGGGCGGGATTAGAAATTTATGGGGGTAGACCTTCGAAGATGTCTTTGAAGAGAGCAAATCACGTGGGCTCGTAAGTCCGGACACACCCTCCCTCGGCGTGTGGCTGTAGAAGTCATGGACGCCTCATAGCTTTGATAAAACGTTTACGCGGACTTGTATCATAACGGGGTCTAAATACAGTTTTTGTTTTCTTTTTCATACCGGAAGTACGTTTTATTAGGGTCTTAAATAGACTGTCATTCAGAAACTGTTTTGCATTTAAGAAAAAGAGAAATTCCAACCACGCAGACATTTGCAGGTAGAATCTGATTAAAAGACGAGATGGAAACAGCGATAACAACAAAATCCGTCTTAAATCTTTTCTGTGTTTGTCGTCAAAGAAGAAAATTCGTTATTTTCAGAATTTGGCGAAGCGAGTTAAATGTTTCGGGCGCTGGAGAAGCGGAATGTGCGGGCTCACGGATGAGTGATTCGAGGTGTGGAGTCGCACTAAATTCCCTAAACAGAAGGTAGTTGGTGGTTCGTGCTTGCTAACCGGCTCATCCTTACTGGAACAAAAAAAATGACCTTTTAAGACGCAGTATTTTGCTACCGATTGTGATTTGCTTTTAAAACTACAACAACCTATCGCATATCAGAGGCCGCCGTCTTGTTGTTTCTTATGAGAGAAGAACGGACAAAGCAGTGATGCCAGCATACCGTCTTGTGCAACTACATGGCGTAATCGGAGGCCAGCGAGCACAACTGTGACGTATTATAAGTTGTTTGTGATCTTTTCGGTAATAAGAGCTCTATGGTGTTATCCGTGTGTGTTCTAAATGTTCTAAAAGCATCACAAATGTAAGTTGACTGAAATTTTCTTGTTTGAATAACAGTTACTTAATTACGTTGGTTTGTAGTTCTTGATTTAGCTGGCTTACGATACTTATTGGTTAGCAGTTGGTCGATTAGTCTTGCCCGTCCCCATTTGGCTTATAGGAAACTTTTTCTAGGGTTGGATCCCCAGAGTGGAGGGGGTAACGGAGATCGCAAAGAACTTTCAGTTGGCAGTCGACTAAGGCAACTACCAACTTAACCATTCAGGGTCGCTTCGACCAGTCAGTGCGCTGTAAATCAAAAGAAGTGCTGATGTTTGGCCTGCCAGTCTTCCTATCGACAGCTGTCGGTGGGGGGGTGTGAAAATAACATTGCAATAAACAAAGTCTGAAGCTGATTTTACCTGAAACTCCCTCTGAAATTTATGCTAGCAGGTTTTCTTTTGCTGCATCCTCCCACCTCGTACGCGCCGTATTAACACATTTCTGCCATTATCAGGCTGAAGAAATGTTTTTTCACTTGTCGGACACGTCCTATCGTGCATACTTACGTATTTACACCTGGACTTTCTCAGGTAATTCTAATAGTGCATAGATTCTATTTTTATAAGTTCGTTCATTGTCTACCCTTCAACTGCTGTCTTTAGTTTAAAATGTCTCTTTTCAAATCAGCATTTCTATGTTTTTATATTTCCTTTTCTATTTTTTATGCGATTTCTTTAAAATTTACAGTGAGGAAAGAAGATTCTTCAGAGTTCGTAGCAATATCAGTCCATCCTCGCTGGACAAAAAACTCACCAGTACCGCTGCTCGGTGTCGCGCTCTTTACAAATTATTAGTGTCAAGAAGAGAATACAAAAGAAATAAAAACTGGGTTTTGTTCCTTCCTTTATTTATATTTTAAAAATTTTCAAACCTATTTTTTAATGTGAAGCATCATAATACAAGGACAAATGGCGTCATCCCAAGTTGTCAGGAATGGATGACTCACGGAATTTATTTGCATGCGACGTTCATTAATATTATCTTTTCTATCTGTATATCATATTTTTATGTAAACAGAAATTTAGAAATCATCTCTTTCCCCACCACCACGTGAATATGGAGAAATCGTTAGATGGGCCAGTGTTTGCTCTTGTTTACTTGAAGAAAGATATTAATGTTTTAAGTAGGTGGAGAGAGGAGAGGAGAAGAGAAATGGTTATAGCAGACCAGTCGGGGTTACCGAACCTCCTGCATGAAGAGTTCTTTACGACGCGGTTTACTGATTTTCATGCTTCGTGCATTTTGTTTTGAAGAATTTCCAAGCTTTTGAGAGAGAGAGAGAGAGAGAGAGAGATGACGTCGGTACAGAAAGATATGACATCATTACAGAGAGAGATGACGTCATTACAGAAAGATATGACGTCAGTACAGAGAGAGATGACGTCAGTACAGAGAGAGAGAGAGAGAGAGAGAGGAGAGAGAGAGAGAGAGAGAGAGGAGAGAGAGAGAGAGGAGAGAGATGTGTATTCATTTCTTGCCTTTGTGTTAAATCGATCAGAAGGTAATTATTAAAAACTCCGGAGTATTCATTTCGAAGTGAATGGAATCTCGGAGAGCAAAATAAACGGCTTTTGTGCGCTCTGTTAATACGATTTTTGAAAATTAATATGATTCCCCCACTGTGGGTTTTCTACACGTATTTGCTTCTGCTGCAGAAGTTTCCCGACACTGCTTTGTCTTTCTTAGTCTCACATTCCTGTTTATTTCTTTAGTTACTCATCTCGTACCTGTATCCATTTCTCATCGTTCTTTCCTCCCTCATGTACTTACTTATCTCCCTTTCTGACGCATATATTTGCCTGCCAGTCTGTCTCATCAACTATCTTTTTATTCATTTATTTTCCTTTCTGTCTGACCCTGGCAGCTGAAATGTAGCATGAGCTTAGTCTATTTATCTTTATTTCTGAATGTTTCTTATCATTTCCAATTCTTTTACTTTCTGTAGCCGATTCTACCCCATCAGCCCTTGAACAAAAATTACACCTGAATTTCCAAAGAAGCCCGTACAATGTTCTCTCGACTATTATCTAGGTATGGTTCACTGACTCGTATAAAAGGTGAGATCAGCTTTTGTCCGCATGCTGACTCCGGAGTGTACAGCGAGCGAGCCATCATTACCATACCTGTAATACAGGTGTATCGTTTACCATGATTTATGCAATAAATAGCAACAACAACAACAAAAAAAATCGAAACTAATTCTCAGAGTAAAAAAATTTTAAAGCATGTCCGAGGTACACAGAACTCAAAGGTAAACAAATACTTCACATTTATTGGCGAGAAACTTTTGCATAAACCAACTATGAATTGCTACCTGTTGCAAAAAGTCAGCGCGCGCTTTTTCCCGTTTTTCCTCTTGAGAAAGCAAAACAACCAGTCCAACTGGGCTTGCGCTGTAAACCGACCGGTGAGTTACTAGTTTTCATTCTTTGTACTAAAATGGTCTCTTTCCAACCAGAAAACTACTTTCTCGGATCTTTATAGTTGTGCGCGTGTTTGTTTGCTTATAGCTTGGTACAAGATCGATGTGTTATTTATTGTCCTTCCTACACCGAAGACTGGTCAACGTTACTAAAGCACCAGGTCAGAAGACCGCCATTACTTTACGAGAGTATTGTATATTTAGGGTTACTTTAAAAGTTACTTCTAAAGGAGATATTTGAACTCAGATCTTGCCCACCCAGAATAACTGCATTGTCACTGTAGAGTATTAATCAAAAGCTCTAAAGCCGCTCCGTAATTAATTGAACATTCACTGATCAAGCGCCCCCTGTTTGTCATACGTGACACTATGAACGATTTCGTTTCATTGAGGCCAGGACGTAATTTGATTTCTAAAGGTCAAAGAGGGACTCTACAGTAACAAACAACTTTCCGGGCAGAGTTAACGGCCGTTACTGTACTGACCCTGGCGACCACAGGGCGTCTCTGGCCTACGAGCTCTGCAAAGGTGAAGTATGTTGGAGAGGGGAAAACACAAAACAAAACCAAACAAAGATTTGCTGGGAATGAAGTTTAATTAAAAAAAAATCGTTTAATTATTTGGATGAGAATTTTATAAAGTAGATCAGCGACCCTGAGTGATTATGTTTACCATCGGGGCGTAAGCGGAAAAAACAAGAAAGTTGTGCCCAAGTTTATTCTTCTTAACATGGCGGACGGACAGCGTTTAGTGAGGTCTCTTGTCTTCCTAAAACGATCTGATGTCCTGGAAGACCCTCAAATAAGGAGATTCCAGGGGGTGCTGGAATGTCTCGCGGGTCGGAAGGAGGGGGGGATATAAGACGAATAAAAATCCTCGGTTGAGCACGAATAGTGAATGGTGCTGTTCGTCGACGCATCGGCTTTTCAATAGCTAAACGAAATCGCGTTCTTTCGGCGCCCGAGAACGGGAATTGGTGGTCACGGTTATACGCTGGAAATCGTCGCTTTTACGGTGCCAAGAGGCGCGCGGCCGCTCCCACCCTCTCTAGACTTTGACAATCTCTGCTAAAGCTCTTCGTTTAGAAGTGGAAAGGAGCCGCCGGTCGCCAGATATTTTATGCCCGCGCTGACTTCAAAGGG
Source organism: Nautilus pompilius (assembly GCA_018389105.1). Taxonomy (NCBI): domain Eukaryota; kingdom Metazoa; phylum Mollusca; class Cephalopoda; order Nautilida; family Nautilidae; genus Nautilus; species Nautilus pompilius. The sequence goes on along the minus strand of JACATO010000908.1, from coordinate 173,185 downwards.
ATAGTAATGGAGACCGTGGCGTCTTCCCATGGTCTATGTTCTCCCCAGTCTTTTTTGTTTTTCTGTGTTTGGTGGGATTCTCTCAGACTGTCGGTGTCCTCAACGGTTTTTAACACTTTCAGTGGGCTTCGTGACACGATTGCAGTCGTGAATTCCGGTATTAACTCTGGATAAATACAACGTTTTGTTTTTTTCTGCGCCCATAACTTTCTTCAGTAAATAGACAGATTTTTACCTGCTCTCTAAGATCTAAGCGCCGGGAGTTAGTCCAGACAGAGAGATGGTAGGCGTGTATTTAAAGTCCCCTCTTAGGAAAACTGAAAGAGAAGATCTACTTTCGCGACGTCACCAGGTAACCTTAAAGCCCGAATATCAGGTACCGCTGACTTTAATACCTTTTGGCACAAGTAAATTCTTTCTTTGTTCAGCCATCAGCTCAGACCTTCCAAGAAAAGCTTCACGTTGAGAATTTTACGTTCTTCTGCAGGGTCACAGTAGCGAATTAGTTATTAAACTAAATGTCCTGGCGATCCTGTTGTTTCTCGTCACGGGCACGATTTAAAATCAGCCGGATCGTGTTACGCCGTTGCGAAGCGCTAAATAAGTTCTCAGTGGAATAGGATTGCGCAGTAGTATTCAACTTTCATTGTAACCAAAGCAAAAGGAGAAAACTTTTAGTGGATCTAAAATGTCATAACTGCATCCATCAGTAAGCCGTTATTTACGTTAGCACGGGCATTCTAAGGTTCAGTAGTCGATTATATTTAGAAACAATGGATTGACATAAGCTGCCTGATATCTTCTTCAACGTGTTACCATTAACGAAATCTCATTATTCAAGGGGAAAAAATCATCAGACATCCCATGCACAGCGTACCTCAACATCTATACTGTTAATTGTGATCGTGTTATTAATTTAAGCTTTTTGCATAATTACAGACTCCAGAAAGTTATTTATATGAATGCTAAATTTGGTTCATATTGAAACCATGATATCGTGTCTATCCGCCATCATTTCTTACCATTTGATATGAACAACTGTTATCCCATACTTAGTCTTTTGGCAAATGTTGATGCACCTCATTATTTATGACGGGTATTGCTGTTTAGTAGAAGAAAATGGCGCGTAAGAACAAAATTTCGTATGAAATCACTCACTATTTCTTTTTAAAGTGACTTCAATGGAGAATTACGGATGAAGGTGGAATTTCGTAGTGTGCAGATAACCATTTATAGAATGAAGTCAACTGGCTGAGTCATGAAGAAAGAGATAAACCACAAGAAGAGAAGATAAGATTCCGGTTCAGAAGTCTAGAGCAGACCCTTCCTTCACAGCAGCCAATTAACTGCTGACCTCAGTTCCTTTGCAAAAACCAACATCTCAACCTTTGCCACCAAAAACAAAAAACCGGCTGGGAGAGGTTAAATCGACTGGCTAGGAATCCCTTGGTTAGATATGGTATCAAGAAGTAGCACGACTGGTCTAAACAACGTTAGAGATACATCTTGGAGCAATGGTGCAATGTATGGTGGCCGGATGAGAGCAGGCTCGAAACGTTTGTTTCTAAGTGATGCAGTATGTTAGAAGAAAAGTAGAAGAAAAAAGTCCAGCCAATGTCCATCAGTTATGGCACTACTCGCGTGACAGTGTTTTGAAAAGTTACTGAACAATTCACTCAAAATGGGTGCAGCAGTTTTCAGACGTAAGGAGCTGTTTTGTTTTAAAATATGTAAATGATAACAACGTCGCCCAACCACTAGTAGATCGGATAAAAATCATCTTTCCTCCTCTCCACATCAAAGTGGGTCTAATGAAGCAGTATGTTAAAGCTCTGAGCATAGAAGGTGACTGTTTTAAGTACATATGCACAACATTTCCTAGCCTCAGTTATGAGAAAATAAAAGCTGCTGTGTTTGACGGGCCAAAAATCAGAAAACTGATGAGCGATCAACATTTCACAAGCTCCATGAATGATATGGAGAAAAGAGCATGGGATTCTTTCGTGGCTGTTGTGAAAAATTTCCTGGGAAACAAAAAAGCTGAAAATTATAAAGATCTTATTCAAACATTGCTTAGGAATTTTCATCGTCTGGGTTGCAATATGAGCATAAAGGTTCATTTCCTCAACAGTCATCTTGATAAATTTCCTGAAAATCTACTTGACGTAAGTGAAGAGCAAGGTGAAAGGTTCCATCAAGATATACAAGCTATGGAGGAGCGATACCAAGGAAGGTGGGATACTCACATGATGGCCGACTACTGTTGGAGTATTAAAAGAGACTGTCTGGAGATGAAGCACTCCAGAAAAGCCTACGAATGAAATTTTAATCCATGAAGGAAGAACGTGTCATTTACTGATATCATTTAATGTAAATAAACCCATGTCTGTCATTGTTTTGTTTGTACGGTATCCTAAATGAAATGATAAGAATATTCTGGATTAGTTTGTGCCCATTTTTGACTAAAATTCATTCAATTCTAGCATCGATTTATATTTTTCTCTTTCAATATTTTGACCTGATATGTCATAGTTAACCAATATATTTGTTAAACTCAAAATTGATTCATCGTATTGTTGGTTGGAATAGTATTCTAAATAAAATGATAAGAATAGGATTGAGTGGCGAATACTTTTTATGGCGATTGATCGAAAATGGGGGGTATGCTTTAGAGCAAAAACTTGACGTGATAGGCAAAAAAACCAATGTGATATTTGAGTTCAGCGCCCCAAAATTAGTCAGAAACAAGTCTCAGGTGTAAGTCAGCAAAAATTGTGTTGGCCAGTGTAATGTATGTCGTCTAATGTCTGGGGCAAGAGACAAAGAAGAAGAAAAAGTCGGGCGTAATATGAGAATAAAAAGTTCAGGGTTAAAGGGTTTTAAATATCGTTGAGGTCGACGGGCTGCTTTTATATCTAGTGGTTTAAAAAAAAAAAGAATAAAGAAAGACAAAAGGACAAGGTAAATACTTTTTTCCTCCAGCCTTAACTAAACTTGGAGATTTGGGTCACGACACGATTATAGGAGGATAGTGAAAAACAACAGTAAAATTAACTTATTTTTGGTTTGTTACCTGGTTATTAAAATCTGTTTTGTTCCTTTACAGATAATTTAGCGGGCTTTAAAAAAAGAATCATTTTAGAAAGAAAACCGATACCAGAACTAAGTATACAAAGGAAAGTGGTGGCGTTTACGGCTCAGAGAACAGCTCACTGAAGCAAGTTTCCACGCGCACATAGTTTAAATTACTGGCTCTCTGTTTTTTTTCCCATCCTTTAGGGACCATTTATTATTTCTGTCATCGCGAATGATAAAGATAAATCGATGTTTGAGACGGGTGCCGAGCAAGTCTGCACCTTTTCTTACCTGGTTGGTCACGCAGTATTGATAAATCCACCAGGTCAGCGTCCGCGGAGCTGCGCTTGATGGAATGCCATTTTCAGGAACAGTCCAAGACAAACTGGACATTGTGCAAACAGCCGGAAACGGGGCCAAGGATTTGCGCTGAAACGTCAAGTCTCTGTTTCGCGGGGTCGGCTCCCTTCGAGAATGTTGGCGGGTTGGAGCGAATTTACTTGTGCCAGGGTGGATCTCTAGAAACCATCGTATCTCACGGAAGCTTGCTTCGAATTACACGCAACGTTCAAAACCTGAAGGAGATATTTCCATTTAAAAATGACAGAGTTTAGAAGAAAAAGTCAAGTTTCTGGATACTTACTTGCTGGCTCTACCCTTCCTCGCTCTCGAATTTAAAATTCTCTGCACGCCTTGTAACACAGCAGGCTGGCTTTCCGTGTTGAGGATATCCACTTACCCGACACAAGTTCCTTTAGTTGCATATATAGGCAAAAACACATTTCAGAAAACCATTCTCTCGCACGATTGAACCCACCATATACACATTGACAATTTGCTTTTAGTGTTTTTGGACCAGTCGGTTTTTAGACTTACGTGAGAATTTAAAATTTAGAATCATTATAGCCGAGTGGCCTGTTGGTCCATGAACCAGCTATTTAGTCGGAAATCTTTTTTTCTTGTGGTTAAATGTTTCCGTATAATCGTCGACCTTTCTGGGCTGCCGATGCGCTCGTTGACGTAAGGTAACAACAGATTGGAAAAGAACCGCATCCTTAGAACGATCTGTGACCACATAACCACTAATGCTTCAGACCACTAAAAATTGTTAATTATACGTTAGACTCACCTGTAACGCGGCCGGGGAAACTAACCTACCCGGCATGCCACCAAGCTTTTCTTCAACATCATCTAACTGAGAAAATTTCTATTAGCGATTTCCTCCCCCTTGAAGTTGGAAATGCTCGCTACGTGTCGCAGAACTGGGAAAGCTTCCTAGCGGAAACCATGGTACCACGATTTCCAACCACAGTTACTCTCCCTTGTAGGCATCAGTCCAAAGTATATATCAACAACAACAAATTCGTCAAAAATAATTTTTAAAGCGTATGAAAACGTTTGTTATTAATCAAAAAAAGATAAAGCAATAAACTGACGTTATCATTTGAAATAAGGCTTCGGATTAATAAATGTTCTGTCAATGTAATTTTTTGTCGGGAGAGGAGGAAAAACGGAGAAAATGATACTCATAAGATTTAATGGAGAAGTCGTTTTGTCCATGTCGTAATATTTACTTGTCCATGGTAAAGTGAGATGAACGTCTTTAATGGAAAAAAAAAAAAACAACTCTCAAGTCGTTTGTCTCTTGCGTGTTCGGAAAAGAGAAAACAACACTTGAGAAGTGATGATGTCACAAACAGGTACTCCGCGATTTTGTGTTATGCAGGTATGCATAAATATTACAGTATACTTGATGAGTAATGTATTAAGGCCGTGCGTGTCTAGATTATCATGTACCCCTTGCAGAAGAACTTACACCCTGACCTTTGTGTGTTCACTAGCAGCATGGGAAAGCACGTGTTAATCCCTGAAAACCAGCTGCAATCGATTCGATGATTAACTTGTTACCAGTACTGATTTAGCCTACTATTAGATCGTAAGAACATATTTAAATGAAGTCTTATAGTAGAAACTTTCGAGCGACACCACCAAATCACTATCCACCAAGAACTATCGGCCAAGAACACGGTGCTGAGGCTACCAACGGTTCATCAATGCGGGTCGTAAGGGGCCAGCCGACTTAGGAGAAAGTCGCACGGGAAATATTTTTTTTTTATCTTTTATTGTTTTCGTTTAATTATCGGTTGCTTGTTGTCTGCTTGAAAACCACGTGAGTAGATCGGCTTCAAGTCTGTGTGAGTGATTAAGTAACGCTTATTTAAAAGGAATTTAAAATATAATTAAATACAAATGTTTATGCTGGGCAAACATTTGTTCATATATCAAAGGAACACAACGTTTAATTGCCCCCCAGTGTAAATGTGTTAATGAAGTAAGGAACGATTATCTGCTTAACATCGTTCTGGTTTTGAGTTAAAGAAACACTACATTGTGGGCAAAACTGGTACAGGTGGATAAGTAAAGTGTTCTGCTGCTTGAACACGTCTGTTCTGAAGCAGTAGTCTATGAGTAATTATAGACCCGCGTTATTAGAAGAACACGAAAGCCGTTTTCTGCTGCCTGGAATTGGCGAAGAAATATCGTGTTTGGAAAACACACGAGTTGTCTTTCCTGCGGACCTCGTCATGGCTGGCTGCACGCCGGCGTGATGCGACACCAGTCCCGCCAGTAGAGAGTGTCAATTTGTTTGCTCCATTTTCCTGTCTCACTTCAAAAAACATTTTAAAAGCCGTAAAATGGTCGTCTCCGAAGCGGAGCGATAATAATAGTAATAATATCTGATAAGTTATTTCTCATGACGTTTAATAATAAGCGATGAGTAATTATGGCCTGGTAGGTAAAGCGTTAATTGTGCGTGGACTCCCCCGTTTCTCGAAACCTGGATACAGACTTTAAGTGCTTGCCTGCCGCTCGTTAAACACAAGAGATCTCTTGAGTAAATAAAAGAGAAATTCCAGAATTGCGGCTCAAGTCTGGGTATCCGGCCGTACTCGTAGAAATCATGTTTACCCACAGGTTAATAAAGCGAATTCCGCTTCCCTGACGTACAGATAATTCCCGGACACAATAAACACTAACGTGACTGCTGGTAGAAGCCGGCCGGCCATCTTCCGTAACACCAAGAGAGCGGACGATGGAGCCACCCTGACTTTCCAAACCCTACCCCCCCCATTCATATTCTATACACGAAAAATTCTCGTGGCGCTGAACAAATTTCATGATGGTCGGTTGCTGCTAGCGCAACTGGATGTTGTGGTTAAAACGGCCGGGCCCTCGTCCCAGAATATCCCTTTGAATCGGCGCTGTCTTTCTGATCTGTGAAAACAAGCCGGGGATGCGCTGCCTCCCTCGATACATTTGTTTCAGATAGAGGCCCGACTGGGTTCGCCGCGCGCCAGAAATGCATTCGTTCTTTGACAATATTTGCCTTCTTTTTCCAAGCCGCCCATTGGTAAACAGACCCCATGCTGCCTGTGTCAACGAAAATAGAAGATAAAGAAGGAACTGACTAAATCAAAAGCAAAACCGCTTTCTGTGCCGGTTTTTCGGAGAAAACCGTAAGCGCACCAAACTAACTTCTAGATGTACGGAATAATGCAGGAGCGAAACGGATGAAAAATACGTTGGTGCGCATGACCAGAAATCAACTGTGGGCATCATCTTATAATAACCATGTCTCTCTAAGAGCGGAAAGTCGGATATTTCCACATGTCTAAGTTTTCCAGATTCTCGGTGTTTACGGAATTAACGTGATCACCTCTGGTGATTTTTACGAATCTTTAATCGTCAGTCAAAAGAATCGGTCTGAGGGAGGTCGACTGCGACTTCTCAGACTCGGAAACGTTCATCGGGTCTCCAAACTGGGCTCAAGTTGACATCAGGACAGGGTTTGAAATGTCAGTTCAACTTTTTATTTATGAATTAATTATCCAAGACTATAACATTATTTTACGCGTATTTAAGACTGCCAAACGCTTTTATGAGTTTGTCAAAAAACAAATTATACGATGAAAATATTATCAGTGTAGAGTATATGAACCCTGAAACGTTCCCTATTTGCTGGAAATAGCACACGTAGTTGCAGCATTATAAGAAAATCGATGGACGTAAACAAAAAAATCAATTTGGGAACTTTCGCCATCGGAATATCGTCTGTGCTCAAAGAATTATCGTACTGTAAGTCGACACTATGGCGCTGATGTATATTATGGGTTGCAGAGCACTCTAAAATACTCTTCTCATTTAATTAATATTAAACCGGAACCGGATGAAGGGTTTTAAGAGGAAACAGGGATGAATACTTCGTGGTAAAACAACTGAATCTTTGATGACAACTTTATTTTTCACGATGAATTATCACAATTTTCCTTTGAAACAATAAAGATACATGTGAAAGCAAAAACCGAGTCACACACTGACTCTAAAAGATGGGATTCGCTAATAAAGTGCACAGATCAACGGATACACAGAAATTCCTCTAAGGTTTTAACGGAACTTGAAAAAAAACAAAACAACAACTAATAAGTATTATCCAGAAGGTTCGGTTTGTTGTGGATGTGACTTGGCTAACGTTGGTCTTTACCCGCATCGTTGGAATTCTTCTTGCTGCGTTTTGAAAAGTTTATTCTGTTCCCCTCTTCAGGTGTTAGTATCCAAGACGGAAAGAGAATAAACTTTTCGAAACGTATAGGAATAAAAATTGCAATGACAGAGATAATAATTCATCGTTAACTAAACTAATAATAATAATTTAAAACAAAAAAAATAAAATTTATACTTAATCTTCAGTGAGTGAAATAGAGAAACAAAAGGTCATGTTTATGTTGTATTTAACGGAATTTGGTGACTGACATTTAATGTCAATTAAATGTTACTTAAAGGTGCCGCGGGTCGGTTGTTGAGGTACAGATGAATTCTCGTGCAGCGAGTTCGGCTTAAAACTGTAGAAAATTTATTAAGAAGAAAATAGGTTGATGATAGGCATTTGGCGACTACTTGCCAGGCTTGTTATCGGACTGATATTAGTCACATGTTTTACCTGGGTACGGTTGGGCGGGGTCTTGACCGATGCTTACTAAGGTTCGAACCAGTCAAGGTCTGCCTGCAGAATCTCCACCATTCGGACCCGAAAAAATTGTTAATCAAACTTTTCTGTTTAACTGTGGGAAGAAACCAGAGTACCCGGAGGAAACCCAGGCAGAGAGACCGGCACAGAAGAGCGAGAAGAAACCGTGCTAGATCTCATAGGAATTCGAACCCAACCCCTCCTCCACAGCAATATTAATACATTATTAATTGATTTCAGAACACTGCCACGTGTTTGCACCACAAAAATGGCTTCCGTTAAATATACTGGGGCAGTACGTCTTGAGACCCATAGCCGCCATCTTTTTTGACAATATATCAGGACTATTTTCTTTCACGCATCAACTTTTAAAATGCTTAAAATGTCTTGTACGAGACTTCAGTCAGAACCTGACGAAAAATCAAAGTGGTAACAAGGCTTATAAAATTATTAGTATTTTTTGCTCATCGTTTTGTTTATCAATTCTGATATCGTATTTATCCAGCCTTTACATATGACAATACTTCAATGCTTGTAAAGTTTTATATTTCACTAAATAACTACGCAGGGATCTCCCTGCTTCTTGTTTCTTTTTTTTATTTTTTTTTCCAGTACGATAGGGAAAACGACAGGGGAGGGCGGCTAGTTTTCACAAGGTAAGCTGTTACAATACCAGTAAATCTGAATTAAACGTACAGATGAAATATACTCATACATAATCGACGTCATTCGCCGTGATCACCGGAAGCTCAAACCATATGACGTCGATTATAGCCTCAACTATCCGCTTAATTCAGAATTACAGGCGTTGTAGCAACTTAACAGCTCGTTCCGGTCTTCCTGAATCATCGCTCTTGACTCGTACAACCGAGTTTCATCATCTTTATTCCGAGTTCATATATATCTGACACAAAAGTATAGCGACTTTTCTTGACATGCATAATCTATTCACCAAAAGCCGAGCAGGCGTAAAGATATTAGTGCTGCATATAGAATTCTATATGTCAGACTAACGTTGTTGAAATGTACATATCGGTAAAGCCTGTTCTTCCATAAAAGATTTATACTATTTCCAACGCTAGTTTTACTGCACAAACCTCTATCAGTGCCATTTATATAGATTAACAACGTTCCTAAAACAGATGTTTGATGCGCAGCCACTGGACAGGTGCATAAGAGAGACAAGGAAACGCTATGCGCGATTGGCTGCACGTGGTAGAACTAACGTCCGCGTTTTTAAAAAAAAAATTACTTTTGTATTGACCTCATAAATCGTCAAATTTTTTTTTGTTTTTTTGTTGTTTTTTTTTCGATTTGATAGATAATGTCAGAACTCTTCCCACGTCCCGCACGATTGAAGATTATAGAATCTCTCTTTGTTTATCGCCAGACGCCTGATTTGAATAGGCAGAATTTCTCCGTCCCGTAGTTACCGAGGTCCAGTCCGACTTCCAGCTAAGAACCGAGATCGATCGCGTCTTAATAAATAAGCGTTCGAGAAGCGACTCGGTTGGATGTACTACTCACCTTCCTGGCATGGTTCCTTCTCCTTTCTCCCAAGCTGGTCTCTTGGGCTTCTTCCGATTTCTCTGGTTTCCTCCCACATCTAAAAACAAAGAGTTTTTAGTAAGGACTTTTGTTGTTCGTTCTTGCGTGACGTGGTTGGGTCGTGAGAGCCCGGGTACTTTTTTCCCCCTAGTCCCCTTAACTGGGGGGAGGGTATAGCACGTGATTGAGTATCTGATGATGCTTTCTGAAGCTTAATGAACATTTAAAGCGGTTTCGTGTTTGAACAGTTTTATTGTGTTTTTTTTTTTTTCTACGTTTTTCTTAAATTACACGTACAAAATATTTAAGATAGTAAACAGCGAAGTGTCGATCTCCAACGCTAGGGGTCGCGTTCATCGATATTTTACTTGTCTCGTTACCTGTTAGTTTTGAAAAAGTGTAATCGATGAGTAAATCGTCGGTCGTCAGTATTGCTGGGGATGGGACCACTTACGCCTGAAGCCCAAAACGGTTGGAAGTCGGCCGGTGGGGAAGAAAGGCGAGAAATGAGATGGGTTAGAGACCCACCTTTGGTTACTGCACTCCGAAACCTATATGGCGAGTATCAGCGACACTAATGGCTGAGAAATTTTATGAATGGTTGGGTGTAGCTCAGTTAGGATTGTAGGATGAGCGTGGACAATAACCGTGGAGTCCACACCTTTTCTTTCTTTACAGGTCTAAGGTGTGTTAAGGTGCAATGAGGACACGATAGCAGTTCACAGAGAAAAGAGAAACGCGATTACCACCCTAACAGTTCTATGTATTCTCTCCAGGTACAATCGCAGTTTTTTTCTTTTGTTGTTTTTTTTTTTAATATTTTTATAAGTACACCTTCCGTCTATTAAGCTGCACTGTCAAACGTTATCTATTTACTTAAACATTTCGAAGCTTGGAGAAAGAATAAACAGTGTGGACTGTAAATACAAATACATCAAATAATCGATTAATACGCATTTAAAAATGATAACAGTACTGTATTTAATTCTTCCGGAAACTCCATTGGTCGGAACAAAAGGTATAGGATGAACCAGGCACGTGTAAGAACGTTTGATAATATAAGTAATGTTTTTATTATTATTTCATTGCTCTATTTAAAAATGATAATCCTTATTGTATGTAGAAAAATCTATGCGTACTTAGCATTCATCGTTTCAGCTTACCAGACACGTTATTAAATCCTAGAGTTACTACTATGATAATGGCTGCTCGGGGTACATAAGTACAAGCGACATTCATAAAGGGGGATAATTTTGTTGTAGTATATGGGATAATTTGTCTCGAATTGTGTTTAGAAGGGAAAGCTGTTGCAAATTACAGATTCTCTAATTGTAGTAATGGCATTACTGCTCAGCAACATTTTTTGAAAAGATGTACTTTGAGTGGGACCTTGCAGCGCCCTCTACCACACTGATAGAAGGTGACAAAAGCGGTATTAATAAAACCGGAAATCAAAAGAAACCGTATTGTTGATAAGGATATTGTAAATTTGTTTGCTTGAAATATAATGCATATTACAGATCTGTTTTAAATAATATCAAGATACTGGCAGCATTTTTTCTTCCGGATTTCAAACTGAATATTCAAGAATTTATATTTACCAGACCTCTCTCTCTCTCTCTCTCTCTCTCTCTCTCTCTGTAATGACGTTATATCTCTCTCTCTCTCCCTCTCTGTAATGACGCCATATCTCTCTCTCTCTCTTCTCTCTCTCTCTCTGTAATGACGTTATATCTCTCTTTGTAATGACGCCATATCTCTCTCTCTCTCTGTAATGACGTCATGTCTTTATCTGTAATGACGTAATCTCTCTCTCTCTCTTATAAAAGAAAAGAACCCAGGTTTTTTAGAGAGAGAGAGAGAGAGACGAAAGAAAGCTGACCAGTGATTCAGATACAGGGAATTGCATAGCGAGGCATTTGGAATTTTTGAAATGCTGTCTGTCAATGCGCACATCACGACCCACAAAATAAACAAACAGAAAATATCTACAAGAAGTAGTGAAGTGGGAAAGAAGAATTCCCGAGCATCTTCTTAGAACTAAGATAGTAAACAAGTTGAGAGAGAGAGAAAGAGATTTATGACGTCATACCAAGTAGTCAGATTGAGTACCGTCAGTTCTACTTGAAATTGTTAACGCTTTACCCACCGACGATGCCATCAGCAATGTCCCGACTAAAGTTACCAGAAGATTTTGTCACTCGGTTTATTTAATAATCTTGCGATAATCTGCTGTAATATTTTTTTTTTACCTTAAAAAGCGTCAAAATGTCTCCAAAGATGTTAACCAGCTTTCAGCATGTTTACACGTATAAGTAGAAGCAAATTAAATTATATATATTGTAAGGCAAAAAAAATAAAAGAATGGGTGAAAATTTTTACAGCATGTTTACTTAGTATAAAACTGGGTTAAAATATGTCAAGTTTTAGTTGTGTTCGTGAATGGTCAAAGAGAATCTTTACATATCTGGTCAGTAAATACGAAGGAGTCTGTTATTGGTCAACAGAAGTTACACCGTATATGAATGCTGCCCATACTTTTACTTAAAGGCGACTTCTAATGGACATGAAGAAAATAGCATGCTTATGTATATACTTCATAAAACTAATAATAATAATAATAATAAACCTCAGTTGTCGTGCAAATGAAGTCTTTTTACCGTCATACATCTGCTACTTTTATTTTGTTTGCCGTTGACATGAAAGAAAAGTCAGAAGAAATTTACACATATGACTTTCTGTGTGTGTGTGTGTGTGTGTGTGTGTGTGTGTCTCTCTCTCTCTCTCTCTCCCTCCCTCTCTCTCTCTCACTCACCTTTTTATTTATTTATTTATTTTTGCACTTCTTTTGTATTCTTTCATCTATTTTCATTTCATTAAATGGCAAATACTGAATCTTTTCACTGAAAAAAAATATATAATTTTAAAAAAATGCTTTGGAACTTTGTAACAAATTAAGTTTTCTCTCTCTCTCTCTCTAGTCAGATTTCAACCACCGATATTATTCACACCGTATTTAAAAAATGGTTCATATAACGATTTCTTTTAAACCGGTAGAAATTGCGTGCATTATCATGCTAAAACGCTGTTGGTATTTTAAAGAGTTAAACATTTTTTGTATCTATTTTGACAGCTTAAGTAAAACCAACTGTCGTCACACACGCAGAGAGAGAGAGAGAGAGAGGAGAGAGAGAGAGAGAGAGGAGAGAGAGAGAGAGAGAGAGAGAGAGATTATTATTTAATGTACGTTAACATTTTATATATTTAAATTTCTAACTGAGCTCTGGTTTTGTCTTTGACTTTGTTAGTCTTGACTTCCATGACAATATATTTTCTGCGGACAAAAAAAGTCCAGATCGCTTTCCTGTCGCAATGAACTTCTGGCGATTTAGCAGAAGGTCGCCATGTATGTATGTCAATTAATTAAAATTCTGTGCCCTTTTATGGAATCCAACTTCGTGAATAGTCGGTTGTACAGTCGGCAATTATCGACTTTTTTCGTCTCTGCAATAAAAAAGAGAGACAGAGAAGGTAGCAAATGCATATTTTCTAAGAAAACCAATTAAAATAGTAAACGAGTGTGAACTCCAAAATCTTGACATTTTCTTCATGCTGAATTCTAGAAATGCACACACACACACACACACACACACACACACACACACACACACTCACTCTTAGTGTCCACACACAGAAGCTCGGTAATTCTATTTCTCTATATGGGAAAATTACGGGCCAGACTAATTGGGAATTCGCAACATGCGAGTCCATCCTTAGTTCAGGCGGTCAAAGAAAGCGGTACACAGGTGTGAAGGATACTTCAAAAGAATCATGACATCCAGGAAATTCATCTCTGTTTGGTCAATAAACTTTGAAATCCGTCTGCTCAGATGAGAGCGTTTACGTGAAGGCAAAACCAAGTAGCTATCTGCGAGTTTCCGTGTCAGCTGCCATTGGCGGGCGCCGAAGAAAGCTGTCCGCCTTCCTGTTTTCCTTTATCCCCCTATTATCTCCCTATTTCTGTTCATGAATATCTGCTATTTTATTGTTTCGATTTTTTTCTCTGACACCTACGAATTTCCGTTTTTATTATTTCACTTTTATCGTTGTGCGACTAAAGCTTTCATTTGTAAAATACTCGCCACTTCCTTAATTCGGTCCCTCACCCTTTCCCCACGGGCTGCACCGGTAACGAGACTGTCTCTTGTCACGCTCGGATACTCGTCAATGCCAGTGACGAACAGCGGCCGGCCAGACTTCTTTGGCTAAAACTGGCCATAGCTGCCGCCCCACACATACGATTTCACCGACATAATTGGACAGGTAAAATATATATGTGAAGATAATCATCCCAGCGCGGACATTATAATGATAGAAAGAACCATCTTGTTCTTCCTAGTGACGAGTACGTCAACGCGATCGGTGGTAAACATGTTTCACACGCCCGCTTTTCTTACATCATGACGAACCCTCAAAGCTACAAGAGTTTAAGAACAATTTAAACATCCGAAGTTTTGCCACAAAAAAAAACAACATCAAGGGAGTACCAGCATTTGGTCGCAGCCATACTCGTCAATTCCAGCCTCATAGCGCTTGTGCATGGAGTCCACAAGACGAATAAACTGGTCAATGAAAATATTGGCCAAGGTCGTCGTTTCATAGATTTTCTGTTGGAGTCAAATCGGGGCTTTGAGCCGGGCTGTAGATACTGCTGGATAATGGCGGCCGAATGTTTCGGATCGTTATCATGCTTGAAAATACAGTTGAAAGCGAGACAGTTCACAGAACACAGTTCCAGTTTATTGGTCAAAATGTTCAGGTAAAGAAAAACCGATCCATTATTCCCAGGATACAATAAGTAAAAACCGTCCGTTTTTCTGGAGAAACAGCTCCATACCCTAATGGACCCGCTCTCGTCTTTGATGATCGGGTTGGTACACTTTGGACGGAATACTTCACCGGATCTTCGCTGCACGGAAGTCCTACCATCTGATCCAAACCTCTGGAACCGTGATTCATCGAACCAGAGCAAACTGGCCTACATTTCCGGTGTCCAATGGAGAACTGAAGTCGAGTCTTTCGATTCTTTAAGCAAACAAAGGGTTCCTATTTGGAAACACGCCCAATCAATTCGAAATCGCAAAGCCGACTGTTGGCAGTTCTCACGACGATCGATGGGTCCTCCACCTTCTCTAACATGTCCACGGACATCTTGTACCGGTCCATTTAAAAAAGACGCCGTATTCCTCATTCGGTCCGAGCACCAGTTTTTCGGGGTCTGCCGCTCCCTCTCTATGGCGTTCGGAGGCTGGAGAACGAGCCATTTTTCTGCACTCGACCCGCTTAGCGATCTCGGAATATGAGAGTTTCTCCTCGCGAGACTCCGCGATATCCGCGCGTGCTTCGTTGGACTTAAAACTTGTTTGTTTTTCTTTAACTCGCTGTAACTAACTCTAATTTAATCTATATTAATTAACTACATTTAGTTTTGACAACCCAGTCACAGCGCCGTATGTGTGATCGAGAAATTGAATGTAATTAACGCACTTTCTTGTAAAATTTTAGCATAATTTCTTATTTGACTGTAAATTAAAGCAGAAGTTCTCTGGAATTGGTTAATTCTTCTTCTTTTAAATATACATTCTTGGAGAGTTATGAGAATGCTTTTATAATCTTATATACAAATATATTGGATTCCATTACCATTGCAAATATAAACATAGAGTGTATACAATAGACTATTGCTGTTTACAAAGATGTGAAAGGCGATGAAAAGTATTTATTTATACTGAAGAACTTTCATGATCTTTGTTTCTACACAATAAAGAAATAGCGTGATACACCAAATCTGTTTGCAGAAGTACTTACGGCAAAGCAAAAAGAGATTGATTGCTCAACATCCTATGAAAGGGAAATAACTTACTTCCATCGCTATCATAAAGCGCAGGCGTGGTCTGTCAGAAAAGATGCACCTGTCTGTGTAGAAAAGTTTTCCATTATGACTCACTGTTTTGATTTCATAACTCGGTAGCAACCCTGTGCGCATGTAAACAGATTACTGATGTGTTTTTTTTTTTTAAATAAGAAAATGTCTAAGATGGCATTCATCACAAATGTACTGTACGACATGCCGCATGCCGTCAAAATTTGAACCATCTTAGGCAACCATAAGTATTTATTTTCAAATTTCTTTTAACTCGATCGCTCCCAGAATGGTGTCAGGTCAGAAGAGTAAACAAAATGTTCAAAATTATGTCAGGACGTTTGATCTAATTTTAAAACATTTTTCTATGTAAAGAGAGAAAGGGTTATTAGTAGTGGTTCATATTGTTTCGACCAAGCAAAAAAAAAAAGCAATAGGATTGAATAGTTGAAATGTGTATATTAAAATTCATGGCGAGTCGGGTTAGGGTTAAGTAACGAAACATGGCTTTAAAATAAGTTTGTGCAACTTTACACTGCCATATTAACTATTTTTTTTGTACTGCCTCGTTCTTCTTGACACCTCGGTCAGCCCCCCTTTTTTGTTTGTTTGTTTGTAAGCTCTGACAACAGCTGAAGGGAAAGGTTTGAAGTAATTTCACCAAGAATAATCCGTCTACTAGGATTCGAACGTGAAGCACATGCGGTGGTTTTTGTCCAGCGAGAGCAGAATACAACAGTAGGCCAAGAATTTTACGACGCGAGTGCTGACTTTCCGACGTTCACTAAAAACTCTATTTTTTTAATTAAAGTTTAGATGCATTCTAGAGTTTTTGATACCAATGTGGCATTTAGACAAATCTTGTAGTCTGTGAGAACCGCTTGTTGGTTGCTTTACTGCTGAATAACACAAAAGACACTTGAAGTATTAAGATGTTTGTCTTGGTGGCCCATAAAGAACTAGTTCTCATTTACTATTGGAATTTGCTTGTGGAACTTTACTGTAGCCCTTATCCCACTGCGCAACAAAGTCAAATAGTGTTTCATATTGTTGTGCCGAAGATTTCCCAATACCCCTAAAAATCTAAATATTTAGTATTTAGATTGTGTTCTTTTTCTCCTTTTACTCGACACTCAACTGTAAGAGTTGAGAAAATCACCTGCAGCTAAATTGGGCAGAATCAATCGCAGTCTTTCCTCCCAGAGAAACTCATGGCCGGAATCAAAAACAGTAACATGGGGTTTATGTGTGTGTGTGTGTGTGAGTGAGACAGAGAGAGAGAGAGAGAGAAGAGAGAGAGAGAAGAGAGAGAAGAGAGAGAGAGAGAGAGAGAGAGAGAGAGAGAGAGAGAGAGAGAGAGAGAGGAGAGAGAGAGACTAGACAATTCATTGCCATCTCTACTAAGTAGACTGTCTAGTCATCGAATCTCTTCGTGTCCGATCTCAACAAAAATTAGTTAGTACGTTGCCAAAGAGCCAATTTATCTTCGGTGTAAATGTAATGCAAACTAATTCCGTTATGTATGCACGCAATCGAAACTACCCGTATTAAAATTGAGGGTTTAAATACAAACTTATTTCAACTGTAGATTATTTTCATCGCCTAAACAAAAGTAAGTAATTTTTGTTCGAAGATTTGTCCCTTCATCGAGGCTGGCTGGCCATCAGCAAGGTTTGGGCTCTAAGGTTTGCAGACGCCGTAAAATCTTACGGTGAGAAAGCTTGAGCTTCCGGAAAGAACTGGTTATGCAGACAAGTCCGTCTGAAAACTAGAATATCTGTTAAGTTAATTTCTCGCTTTTTCGTTTTCTCTTACTCTGGTCGCCGAGGAAAGTTAACCCGAACGTGTTTACTTGGAGACGGGCAGGTAGTTGTTTGTGGACGACTCGTGTTGGCCGTAAACAAATTATCTGTCTTTTCTTTCAAGTCGATCTGACAGATAGTAAATGGCACCAAGCGGATGTTTTTGGACCCTTTCGGGATAAGGGCCACTCCCCTTTTTTTCTGATTCGTCTTGTGAACTAAACCGAACCGGTCGAGTAACAGCCATTTAGCAGCAAGTGGAGAGGATCGACGCCAATTAGGCTTTTCGCGAGAGTAGGTCACCCCCGGGTCTGTAGATACTGGGACTTACACTACACTCAGATGTAGAGATTTATGTATCGCTTTAATGGCTACAGATAAACAAAGCCATTTGCCCAAGGTGACCTAGAGTTTGGCTTAACAGTTACATCATCAACTCGCTATATTTTATAATGCTCATTGTGTGTGTCGAGGATGCTGAATGACTCTCTTCTTTTTTCCTATTCCTAGGCGCGAGACAGATTAGCAGCCGGTCGTCAGAAGGCCCGGGGGTGCATCAGAAAGCAACGGACAACTGCGAACAGGACAGACGTGACAGAGACCTCAACACATCCGTGCTAACTTTCTGGGTATTTATTTTCAGCGGAATCACCCGAGCTGTCTCCGGTTGGCCTTTACCCCAGACTGAAGCGTGATGTTAGGATTTTTAGAGCCACGTACAAAGCTAATCCGTCGCCATTTTTTTTTTTTTTTTAAAATAACGGGCTTAATCGTAGTCTGTTAATTTTTTGTTTTTTAAAAAAAAAGAAGTAATTTTAAAACTCAGAAGTTATTTAGAATATTCTATATATTTTTTTTTTTACATTTTTCAATTCATTGAAGATACATTGTTCATTTACATATTCAATTCTCACGTTCCTCCTTTTACTTACCAGACTGGCTAACACCGGTGTCTTATGTCTTGAATGGATACCTGACTCCCCAAATGCTATTGGATCTGGGAAAGACCAAAATCCCCAAATAGTTCAAAACCTTACTCTAAGGTAGGGGGTGCACAACATACGGCCCGTCAATGAATGTGCCAAAATGGAAGCATTTAAAAATAAATATAGCAGCCACGTCTGATTCAAGTAGATAAGTTAGTTAAATGTGACACACCGCCACCTAGTGGTCGTTTTCCAATGTTTTAATCGTCATTAGATTTTCTGCATCTCATAATTTCGTCATCTTAAACGGTTGTGTAACCTGCAGACCTCGACGAAGGTAGCTGTCTACAGGGTCATATGCCTGGCAGCGCCGACATGCGGCGCTGAGAGCGGGACCCTGGGGGGATCACATGCCCCAAGAGGAAATCCTCCGGTGTGGAGACCATAATCGCCAGGAAGAGACAGACCTCGCTGTTACCAACCTAACCTCAGTTGAATACTGTATGGAACTGCATTTCTCACCCCAAGCGTCATTGACCCTCGCTTACCGCCATTTACTCGCTATCCGTTGCGTACTATTGTCACAGCGATGACTCACGGTTGCGTCACAGGACACCGACTGCCGCCGCGGACAGGGGCTGGCAGTCGAACTGTGAACGTCACGTGCGGCTGACGCAATCGAGGTCGCGTTGCCATTGGCTAACGCCGCTGGACCGTTCCGCTTGGGAAAACACGGAACTGCACCTGGGACCGGATCTCGCAGCACAACTAAAAGATTACCACTGCATAATTCACCAGGAGGCATTGTGCGGAAAACATTTAAAACTCAAAAATATAATGGACTTTGTTATATCTACTGTTAATTTTATCCCTGCAAGATCACACGGAAGTGAGGCGGCTGGGCCGTGGTAATGTTTTGAAACGATTTTATGCTCTGCGAAATGAAATCGAGCTGTTTTCACAGCAGCAGAGAGGAAAGGATCCTGCAGTCATGGAGGATGCTGATTGGATTGCTGATTCTGCCTTTTTGACAGACCAGACCTCATTGGACACCTGAATGATCTCAACATGAAACTGCAGGGGAGAGAGAAAATGAACTGATTTGCCGACTTGTTTGAGGCAGTCTGTGCATTTGAAATGAAACTGAATCTTTTTGCAACCCAGTTAAAGAAAGGGAATCCCACACACTTCGCACGCCTGAAGACCTGCAGCAAGCGTCCACCATCAGATTTGGACAGTTCAGGAACGAACAGGCTGCGTTCAGACTACTTGCAGATCCATTCTAAGTGGATGCTGAAACTACCTGGTGACATACAGCTGGAAGTAATCGAACTCCAGTGCTCCCGCAGTGATGAAGAGTAAGCACAGGGAGATGCCATTCCTACAATTCTATCAGGGCCTGGACCGGCATCTGTTTCCAAATATCACTACGAATGCACAGAAATGGATCTCAATGTTTGGAATCACTTACATATGTGAACAAGTGTTGTCCTTAATGAAGATAGCCAAGTCTCCCCTGCGAACAAGACTAACAGATGATAACCTGCAGGAAGTGCTCAGAGTTGCGACCACCTCATTGGAGCCCAACATTAACCAGTTGGTGTCAGAGAAGCGCTGCAATGTCTCCCACTTGCCACGACCTTTTTTTTGTAGCTGACATCCATGTAAGTAGGATAATTCTATATTGAAAATTGATCTGAGTAAGTCTATAAAAAATTTCGTGTTATAAGGTACAGAAATGGATGCTGAACTTTTGTGGCCCCCTGGTGGAGGTGTCACGTGAAAGTGGCCCGCGTTGAAAAGAAGTTGTGCACCCCTGGTCTAAACACTAACTCTAAAGTTAACCCTAATTAAAGCTATACGACGAAAAGAAGTCTAACTATGAATCCTAGACCTAATTTTAACCAAACAATCTGTCCAACCTAATCTACAACTTAACCATAACCTAAATTTTAAATCAAACTAAATCCTAATCTGATCACTAATCTTTATCGCAGCCAAACCTATTTTAATTCTAATCTTAATTTTAACTATAAACATGACTCTAACCATAAGATTAACCAGAGCCTGTCCTTACATCTATCCCTAAGACTATTAATGACATTAATCGTAACTTTAATTCTAAACCAATCTTTGAAAGGAAGGGAGAGCACTGGAAATGGCAATGCCACAGTCATCGGCAAACGACAGCTGTACGGTGCGCTACAAAATGTGACTTTCTTGGTTTTTAGCTCATGAAGGATTGGTGGTTAGTTCAAGGTCACCTGATACGAAGCACTGCTGCACAAACTAATCAAAACATCGAAACTTAACGATTAGACTAACACTAAATATAATCCTAAATTTCAATGTCCCCAGATATTTTTTTAAAGTATATTTATTTTGAAAAAAATGAGTATCAACAGATTAGTGAGACTCACACCGTAACTTGTACCGTCAAAAACGTGTACACGGGAACTTAGGCTGATCGGAGTGAGAACACATTTCGAGTCGCCGAGAAATATGGTCCAGCTCCTATGGAAAATGATCCACAAGACCAACCATAAGTCTAACTACTAATCTTAGCCCTAACACTAAACACCCTGTCTAACCGTAACCCTGAGTGTGGGAAGATTACTATCGAACGTTAGTTTCTACCTCCGTTTTTCTAAATACAACTGGTGATGTGATTTTAAACTACGAAATGTGGACTCCCGGCGTGCCTAAGTCTTCCTCCTTCGTGTCTCTGGTTTTTCAGCAGACTGTTAAAGAATAGAAAAGAAAGAGAAAATAAACTTGTCACAAACTTGTGGGGATCTATATTTAAAAGCATTCCTTTTAACAAGGGATGAAAAAAAGGAAAACACGTAGTAGGTTTTAAAAAAAGACTTCCGACTGGTAAAACTGTCTCCAGTCGAAAGGAAATAATTTTTTTTCCCCTTAAAATTGCCAAAGATAATTATGATGCCCCGTCTAAACAGTTAAGAGACCGAGGTTTGCAACTTTGCGTTCACATTACATTCATGAGCGAAATGCGAAATAAACAAAAAAACAAGACAACAATTTGCTTTGTCTCTTTTTTAAAGGCTGAAACATGATAATGAACGAAATGCGTATAAAAGAACTGATGAGTGCACATAAATCAACAATGTGCTCAATGTTCGTGTTTAATTTGCCGGTGTGTCCGAGATACTGGGAATTAGTCGTTAGGGGTTGCATAGCGAGACACCCGGTATCAGGCCAGACAAAAGATTAACAAAAGCGTCGTTTACAGAGGACCAGAATCTAGTGCGGGCTATACATTGAAGCTTCCATGCGGTTGTACGTCGTATCATTCTCACGGCCTTCGAACAAACCACCGATGATGTAAAGAGGCAGTGAAGCATAAAAATGTCTGTTTATCTGCTCCACGATGGGATGGCAGTCGGCGAGCAAGAGAATCGTAGCTTTCTGCTGCTCCCTTTTCATGATTTATCGCCATTACTGTTGCTATCTCTGAAAAATAATTTTAAAGAGCGAATTCCTCGAGACCGGAATTAAGTTAGAGTCAGGGATAAAAACTTCACAACTAAAGACGTAAAAGAAAAAAAAAAGACCATTTCACAGTCTCGAATCTTCATTCTTTCCCCAGTATAGCCCAGGTACCAACTACATATGGTTATTTAAAACCTTCTTCACCGCTATGCCTGGCACACATTCAGTGAGAAATGTTACAGTAAGGTTAGCGTAAACGAGAATTAAATGTAGCAAGCTGCAGACTTTCTCATGGCAGTGTAGAGTTTTCTGCGGTTTTACATTTGCTAAGACGACTGAGATGGTTCGGCTGAGCTGTGCGCTCTGGACATTTACCTTACAGGCCAGGACATGCATAAACCAGGTGGGAGGGGGGGAGGAAGAAGTCAACAGCCCAAAACAATTAACAACCCCCCATCAGAGGTGTTAAAAAAACAAAGCAGAAAACAACAACCAGAAGAACCGTGTTGTGTCGTTGCCAGGCAGAGAGTCATTGTCTCCAATACTAACAGCTGACTAGAGACAAATTTCATCAGTGGAATAAGCTATATGCTGGTCTAATGGATGTATTTTCAAGACCTCCTAGAAACGAGTCTAGGCTGTACTCCTTTATCGCTTTTACTTCGCGCAGGAAAGATGGGAAAACATTTTATCGACCAGTTATCGAAAAATGGTCGGCGCGAAGATTTCGGTTCTAAAAACAGCAATGGTTAATCAGTTCACCTATAAGGTAGGTGACAGAAAGGCGTAGACATCATTGAAGCAGCGTGGGTCTATGGCCCTAGTCCTTTGTCAGGGACACGTGCCTACCATCTGGGCTCTGATAAAGTCATAAGAGATGATATTAAGATATCAAATAGGTGTCGAGCTGGAATGTTTTCGGGTTTAAACATATTTTGCGTTTGGGAATTAAACGCCTGAAGAAGGTGTGGACCAAAATGATTAGCTATTTTGAATGCGCGGACGGTCAGAGATTATTCCGGACACCTACAGAAGGATATACAAGTGATCATATAAAGGTAATTTGACTAAACTATCAGCAACTTTCCATACATGGGGATGGGGGGGGGAATTATCAGAAACAAAATCGTAATATAATGGAATAAACTGCCAGCGACAGTCGTAGCTGGTATTTGGTAACCAGTTCTTCTTTGGAGTGTATAAGCCGCGGTGACTCATCACCTCAGTCGACGGAGAAGGTAACACATTAGGGCACGGCAAGGGGCTGATTTCTCTCTGTTTGACGGCTTCCCGTATCATGGTTTCTTCTCGCTCTTCTCTACTAGTCCACCTGCATGGGTTTTTCCCAAGCACTCCGGTTTCTCACCATAGCTAAATAAAGAATTTTTAGTAGACACCTTCTGGGTAGGCGCCGGTAACTCTGAGTGGCACTTTTGATCACAAGAACCACCAACCGTACCGAGGTAAACCGCCCCTTCTATCGTACTGATGTGAGACTCCCCTCTTAATATCGAAGTTGGGGGAGGAAAGGGGCCGGAAAAGAAATGTACCCTAGCCCTAACCCTAAGAGTCTCAGTTCCACTTAAATATACGCTAAAATTTCAGTTCCAAACTAAATTATCCGGTATTAGAAATCAATTCCCCCTCCCCGAATTGGAGGGAAGAGTTTGAGGTTCTTAACTGAACGCAACAGATTCCCTCCGCCCATCACTGACGGAAACGACGAGAGATGACCCTGTCGTTTATTTATCCTAAATATGCCCACCACGAAGTCACCCCGAACCACTTTGAGTTTCTGAACACGCGTTCTAAAACGCAGCCGAGCGGAAGGAAACAACGAGGAGAACACGAGCAGCAGAACTGGGGGAGCTGGACTCAATGGGGGGAGGAAGAGAATGAGCGCAGTGGGCAGCAGAACTGGGGGAGCTGGACTCAATGGGGGAGGAAGAGAATGAGCGCAGTGAGCAGCAGAACTGGGGGAGCTGGACTCAATGGGGGAGGAAGAGAATGAGCGCAGTGGGCAGCAGAACTGGGGGAGCTGGACTCAATGGGGGAGGAAGAGAATGAGCGCAGGAGCGGCGGCCGGCAGGTAGTAGAACCGCTACCGCCCACGTGCGACTTCGCTTTACAGATTTGTTTGCAATCAAATGTTTTAGAAGTGAAACCAATTAGGAAGATGAGGAGAGGCAAAGCGGGATGGGTTCACTTGATGGGAGACGTGTCTGCCAGGGTAGATAAAAGAAGAGGGAAAGTGACCGAGTTCCTTGCGTGCGTAGTATATATATATATATAAACACCCCCCTTTATTTAAATGTCGATTAGGTTTATCCCTCCCCCTTTGGCTTTGCTGCTGCGGTAAGCGACGATATCCGTCATTTTCCCATATATAAGGGCTCAGGTGATATCCGTCAAACCGGATCCTCGAGACACTTCTCCCAGCATTCCCCGCGGCTTTGAAAAACTGCCGTTCAAAGGGTAAATAGCTTTTCGGAGTTGTTTGTTGAAATAACAGTCTACCCATCCTCCAGACGTTCCCATAGCTACTTGACATGGATTGCTTACCTGCGTTTTACCTGAAGATCTAATTCGACCGTGACCGATATTGATATATATATATATATATCTTCCAGATAATACTCGTGGTCAGACCCAACTTTGGGGTCCAAACTAGGCAGCGCTTAGCGATCGCTGGTTCTTACTGATGAAAGATGGACTTTGTTTGGGGCTTAATAATAAACAGGCTGAAGAAAACCTGTGTGTCATCTAACAGATTGTCATGTTGTATGTTACCACTAAAACTGGTTTAGAATTTTCTGGACTGTAATTTTTTTTTTTTAATTTTAAGAACACCAACCTTTAGGGACAAATGGGTTGGCATAACATCCTGTGTCTAGCAGCACTCGCCTCGTGTTCGGTGTTAGCTGTATATTTAAAACACCGTACGTAAAACCAAGGGCACGAAATATGCAACACTTCGTCTAAGTAACTCTTGATTGATGACATAACGCTAAGATTTATTGTTTCCCCATTTCGAACTCGTCGGCTTACGAGGATATCTAGTTTCCGGTTGCAGAGGTTTTCACGCGATATCGACCAAAGTGGCCATGATTAATACCCAGTGATTTCAGTGGTAATAGAACCGTAACCGGAACCTCATATATAGAGGGGAAGTTCGGTGGCTTGAGAACGCCAATCGGCAAACCCCGGAAATGTCGCGAGTTCCCCGGCTACGTCGTTATATATATATATATATGTGTGTGTGTGTGTGTGTGTGTGTGTATGTATATATTTCAGAAAGGGCGGGTTTCATTTTGAAACCTGATCTGAGAACGTTAACGCCAGGCCACCTAAAGTCACCGATAAGTAGTTTCATGCTAGTAATATGGCAAAAAGAAGTCCACTTTTCCTGTTTCCGTACAATATGTGACGACCACTGTGCCTAGATTGTACTTTTACTTTAGTATTAACAGGTGCTTTTTTTGGGAGAGGGTGACTGAGAAGTGTGCAATGTCACGTGTGTCCGGTACAGCAGTTTGGAGTGCACAGATGCGCCACCGAACAATCGGCAGAGAGACGGGAGGTTTTCACTCATACACCGCCGCCGAACTGCTGCCGGAAGAAATCCGACCAGGAGCAGGAAGAAAACAGACTTCGTGGAAACTCCAAGTTGTAGAAGCCAATTTTCGGATAAGTGGTATTAACAGCACGTCCAACTGTAAAGTGGCGGTAAATCAGTTTTCAGTCCTAAGATATTTCATCTGAACCCGATGCGAGAGAGCTGACAACCATTCTGGAACTTTTTTGGTTTTTATTTCCATTAAACGTCCGTAAACTTTCAAAATTTCGCTCCATTTTTGTTGTTGCTCATCTCTGCGTGTATGCCACGTGTTTGGCACGCGCAGGAAGTACGCCTGTCCATTCCTATAGCGGTCAGGGGACGACGACAGCCAGGCTAGGCGCCTCCGGACCGATTTTTCGGAATTGAGGCGCCGAGGCCTTTTTTTTACCCCAAAAAGGTTTTTCGGTTGGGGAAGCGATCGCCCTGACAGAGCTTCGACCCCCAACTAACGAGACGCTTCGGCCCCAACTCGGAGCTCGCTCCCCCAGAGGTTTCGACCTCCTCACCCACTCTCTTCTCTTCGGAGATCCACACACGCACACGTACACGAACGTTACACTTCGCCACACATTGCAAACACAACCCAAAAGGGAAGACTGGCAAATTAAGCTGTTACTAGCGAGGTGCTGATTGGCGGGCTCCATGGAATTTATAATTCGCAACAATGGTGAACTGAGATCTGCTCACCTGTATCCTTTTCATGTTGCTATACTCTGTGGGTTTTCGTTTTGGGCGACCGCCTAGGTTTATTAAAGAAATTATTAGCGTCCTGGTGTAACCGGGAAGTGATGACGTGCAACAGGAAAAATGTTGAATGACAAAGCCCTGACTTTTACTTATTTTATGTAAAGCATGAAAGGAAAGCGCCAGCCATATCACTGAGTTTTGCGAACAGGAGGATCCGACAAAAGCCCCGACGCTAATACGGTGTAAGCGCGAAAATAAGTGACGACATGAAATTACAAACGTAGTAGATTCCATTTTGCCTGTTTTATATTTTTTTTTGTAATTTCTTTATCTTTTTCCATACGGTTCCGTAAGAGATAAATACATCTTCGTTTGAACTCAGGAAACTTGAAGATCCATCAGAGGGAGAGAATGGATAACGTTGGGAAAAGAGGACAGGCATCGTTAGAATCTAAATTTTGCTTAATTCTGTTTTCTCCGCTTTTATTCAGTTATGTGGTTCTTTTGTTTGATCTTCTGTTCCATCAAACAAGCGACGACACAGTCTAACCTAAGACAAGACTCACCGTCTTGCTTTCATTTTGCGATAATAAACAGAACAACAAAGTACAAAAATTACTTTATTATGCCTTCATTGTTAATAATAATAATAATAATAATAATAATAATAAATAATAATAATAATAATAATAATAATAATAATAATAATATAATAATAATAATAATAATAATATTTGTAATTTCACAGTTTGTTTAAAATATTTCATTTTGTAAAATATACATTGCAAGTTGTCATAGTACATGGAAGAACTCCCTGACAGACTGCTCATTTAGAGTACCCGAGTATCTATGGCGTTATTTATACAGCGCAGAGGAGCGACACAGAACAGTTTTCTGAAGATGTTGCCTGATAAAGTTTACTTTCATTCGTAAAAGTAGTTGTAGATGTTTACCTAAAGGCGACACTAGGAAAATATGTATCAAATGAAGGCTATCTAATAATGTGTAAAAGTGCATAAAAGAGTCATTTTGTTGCGATTCCTTTACATGAGACATGTGATCATGAAATGGCGGCCATCTTCTAGGGATGAGTTATGTAACGTTTCACGGCGGCCATTTTGTTTCATAAACATAAATTAAAACTTTAAACAATTTTTATTTTCTCCATTTTTTAAAAAACTTAGTATTTTTTAAAATTTTATTTTACAGGATTCTTTTTTAGAAATTCAGCTAAATATCAACAAAAGCTTTAAAACTATTCTGTATCAAAACACTGGTTGTTATTTACAAATTTATCTACTTTTTTATGGTACGTATACGTAATGGCGGTCACCTCATTTTGATTTGTAAATGTAAGTTTAATAATAATAATAATAATAATAATAATAATAATAATAATAATGTTCCTAAGCAGTATGTAGCTACCAAAAATTAAGCAAAAGTCAAATATGTAAGCATTTTAAAAATAATTCAACATAATTCTTACAAATCAGAAGGAATGATGAATAAAAAATGAAATATTAAACAAGAAAACAATCAAGAGATCAAAACATTAAAAACTTAGCTACTTGATTTTTTCATAAGTATTCTGAGAATACGCTCTTATCAGTGATACAGAACTTTATTTTCTATAAATCTACTTGACCAACAACCGGTTATCTCTATTTTATGTTTGTGCAGTGTACTACATACAGAAAATACGTTTTGAATAAAACAGATAATAATAATAATTAGTAAGAATATATATTTTAAAAACTCCATTTTAAATGATTTATAATTAATATAGGTTAGCGGTAATTAAGAAAAGTAAGGACAAACGAACCATATTTTTTGCTTAATTTCTAAAAATACTTTTAATTCTGCTGTCGTTCTTATTTATATTCTTTACGTATTTCCCATGGTGCTCGGTAACAAGCGACACCTAGCGACTAGTAGTTTTACTATACATTTCCTTCGCTCTAATACAAAACTTTTGAAAATTTAAAAAAAAAAAATATTAATACAAAACTCTTGTAGTACGCAGATTTCTCTACGACATTTAATGTGATATCCCCGTCCATTAAAGATATCGGAATAAGACTATGAAGTAGTAGTACGCAGATCCCTTCCTTTACGTGAATTGCGCAGGGATTTCGGTGAGAGTTCTTGCGTGAACCTCCCTAAGAAGTAGATCGGAGGGAGGGGATGAAACAGTGGGCTGCTAATTACATCATCAGAACGCGCTGGTCGTCTGCCAGCCAGCCAGCCATATGCTATGGCGTAAGAATGAAGCTTTACGAAACATTTGCAGAAGTTTCGGTGCTGAATTATGGGAGAACTGCGAGAAGTTCCTCGAGAACCCACGAGATTCTCTAAAAATGGCTGCGCTCGCGGTGTACACGGGATGCCGGTTATTACAAAAGTCATCACAGCTTTTAGGAGCCCTCCCTCTTTTGTTAACGCATTCAAGTAAAACAGCGATATCCTCCCTCGTGTTTCATCAACACGTGAGATACGCGTGGTGCGCTCAAACAGAAGCAGATTTCAAAATGTGTGCTGTAATGATAATTATTAGTGATCGATTAATAAGCGATTTTTTTTCCTTCAATTACTGGAAAAAAACCATCACTATTTAACTAAGATGGGGGGAATGCTTACCAGGTAGACATTAACTGTTGCCATAGAAGCTATTCATCTGTGTCAGTTAAAACTATGCAAATAAAGATATTTTGTCTGGGTGTTTTTTTTTGTCTTTCTCTGGCTTTAAATGAGTTCTTTCTGTTTTGTGAATAAATTCTCGATTCCGCTAAATCCAAAATTTCTTGTACTGGACATTGAAAGGATCCTAGCCCCTCCACGTGTACCGACCTTTACGGACATAAGTCTTAAAGGGACCAGACTTTTGGCGTTAATAGATGTTTCGCCAATGTCATAAGTGGAAGAGGAGGAGAGAAAAAAGGGCCGACAGACCGTCAGCGAGACAAAGCGGGGTTCTTGCCATCCATCGGAGCTCGGTGGAGAGAGAGAGATACAGTTATAAGTAATAAATCCCCCCCCCACACACGTGTAATATTTCTCTACAAAAAACTAGGACCGTCGCTAGTTCTTTTTAAGGACCCAGCCGACAGACGATCAGATCCGCGTGTCGTCGGAATTAACTCCCGGGTCAGTAGAAATAGTCCGGGTTGTTGCCGATGGAGTCGTACGCGTTATGGAAGTTCGGATAATTGCTGCCGTTGCCCTGCTTCATCTCTTCCCTTATGCTTTTGGCAAACGCTCGCTCGTTCTGGAATTCGCGCTGCCCGGTCCAGTGGTGTCGGCGCTGCACTTCGGCGGACCTACCCGAGACGATTTCGGAGTGGTAGCCGCCGTGGTTATCGCCGGTAGTGTCCTCCCGAAACGTCTTGCTCTTCTTCGTCTTCTTCTTCGTCTTCTTCTTCTCTTTTTTGTTCTTGCCGTGTTCCTTCTGGGAACTCCGGCGGCTTTCCGGAGGAAGAGACCGGGGCCTGGTCGGATAAAAGTAGGGCTGGAACACGTAAGGACTGTACGGGTAACCCATCATCATGTAATCCTGCGGGGAAAGATACGGCGGCTGCTTCTGGTACAGATTGTACTGGTCCTTCCGGCTGAGTCGGTCGGGTTTTGGTCTCACTTCGGCCCTCTCGTAGTCCGCGGTCGGGGTGCGCGGTCGGGAGAGCGAGTTCTCGCTGGAGGTTTCCCCCGCCTGCTGCCCATTCGAAGTGGGCTTCCGGAACGTTCTGTCGTCCTGGCGGAGTAGGGACAGCGGAGAGGCCCCATTTTCCCGAAACGTGTGGTCACTTACCGAAGACGCATGAGACCTGCTCTCGTCCGAGGGGGAGTGATTGCGAAATCCTCTCGGTATTGGCCTGGTGTATATCGGCGCCTCCCTAGCCGCATAGAGGGGCTGCTGGGTGGGGACCGGCGGTGGGGAGAAGTACCGGAGATGGGGATAAGCGGGCACTGATTTCTTCAAGAACGGAACCGGCTGAGGATGACGCTCCAAGGTCACGGGCCTGGGGCCAGGCGCGGCTCGCGCTATCGTGTAGTTCTTGACTAATTTGGGATCCTTGTTGCTGTAGAAATAGCCGTGCATCGGCGGCGCCTCGTAGAACTCGGACGAGACGTTTTCTTTCTTGGGATGGTCATCGGCGGGAATCAGGTGGAGATCGGGATGGACGACCGAGCGGGAGTGGGTGATGTCGGACACCGACTGCAGTCTGCTCTGCTGGCCGTGATGCCTGTAGGCCACCTTGGCGGCCTGAACCAGGCTGACAGCGTCCTTGTCAGAGCCGCAGATAAACCCGTGGCACTCGAGCACCTTTCTGCCGATCCTCCGGCGGGTGATGGCGGTGAAGATGGCCGGCTTGTCCTTGTTGATCCCAGAGGCGGCGGGGGAAAAGAGCGACACGAAGCGCGACACCCTGTGCCCCGTGGCCTCGCTGATGGTTTGTATGCTCCGCACGGCGGCGCAGAAGGTCAGGGTCTCGATGGGGAATTCGAATTCCGTGTTCGACCCGCGCACATATCGAAGGGAAATACCTGACAAAGTTATGGTCACCAGAGAGTCCACTCCGCTCACACACCTGTCGTTTTTGACGCTGAATCTCTCACTGAGGGGCTGCTGTATTGCGTCCATCCCCTGGGAAGCCTCCAAGGGCACGGCACTTCCGATGTACAGCACTCGGCAACGAGCCAACGACTTGTCGTCGACCTCCATGACCATTATGCGATGGCGAGAGAGAGAGAAAGAGGGGCCTCTCACGGGGCCTCCCGCTCGTTACGTCCGGCCTTAGTCAAGTGGCAGCGACTTCCAGTCATGGGAGCGCGTGAATCTACCTGGCGCACCACTGTAGCGAAGAGACAGACGGACAGACACCCTGGGTATGGTCACTACCTTGAACAAGTGTTTTTCCCTACCTCGTCTGACGAGTCGTCACGGAGCGGTAGCGGCCAACGCTGAAACCATTGAAATCTATAATTGGAATGTTTCGCATTCCTGCCGGAGCGCGGCGCTGTAGTGAAACTGGTTTGGCTGGGCTCATAAATAGGAGTCCGTAAATAGTTTGTCTCGGATGGAAGGGCTGAGTGGGGGGGGGGGCGGTTAGGGTGTGGATAGCGTCAGAGTGGGCGCTCGTGTCTGTCTGTTTAATTTAATAAGAGTCAGTAAATTAGCCCCGGTTAATCTACAGGATGTCATAAATTAATTTCTTTTTTTCAAAAAAAGACAAGAAGACGAAATGAAAAGCAGCGAGTGACAGAAAACAGCGGAGGTTTTCTCCATCTCTATCTCTCTCTCTCTCTAAATATAAATCCATTTCAGCCCTAGATCAGGATGTTAATAATTTTGTTATTTTCTTAAATTTTCCACAAAATTATTTGAATTGTCATACGAAAAGTCGCCAAATGAGAAGAAGAAACTTGTTTTGTTGATTATAAAGTCAGTTGGCTCATCAGTTCATGTTCATTTTTAAAATCGCATTAAATTTTTTTTTGCGTGTTAGATTTCCCTGACAGATTTAACTTCCTACTCTGTCAGTTTTGATCATCGACATCGACAACAAATTATCTGAAGGTGTTACTTTTTCATGAATAGTTTTCAGCAGAAACAAATTTAGAAAGAGGGAGTTATTTCCCTTGAACCGTAACCGACCTGTGAAATATTCAGGTTAGTGGTTAAGGCGTCGCGATATGCGAGTGTTGGGGGAGTTTCACTGATGGTTCACACCCAATGATTATCAACAGGACATCTCACCTCATAGCGGTGGTATCAGACAGATATCTTGATTCTGTATTTTAATAATAATAATAATAATAATAAGCCAAAGAAACGGGATATAAAAACTGATTCCAGAAGATGCCAACACACACAAGTAACACAACTATAAAGCACAGACTAGTACCATAGAACATTATGCGGTTGTAGGAGGCGCACGAGATGGTTTGAGGACTCTTTGACATGGATGCTCTTGTCTTCGACGTATACGTTTAAAAAGTATCGAAAGATTTTGTTCACTGAAGAAATATCCTTGAAGTTAATAAATTGGAAATGTTATCACGAAAACCTTTCTCTCTCTTTGTAATGACGTCACGCCTTTCTCTCTATTTATGATGACGTAACCCCTCTCTTAGTAGTGACGTCACGCCTTTCTCTCTATTTGTGATGACGTAATCTCTCTCTTTGTGGTGACGTCACGCCTTTCTCTCTATTTGTAATGTCCTAATCTCTCTCTTTGTAATGACGTCACGCCTTTCTCTCTATTTGTGATGACGTAATCTCTCTCTTTGTAATGCCGTCACGCCTTTCTCTCTATTTGTAATGTCGTAATCTCTCTCTTTGTAATGACGTCACGCCTTTCTCTCTATTTGTGATGACGTAATCTCTCTCTTTGTAATGTCGTCACACCTTTCTCTCTATTTGTGATGATGTAATCTCTCTCTTTGTAATGACGTCACGCCTTTCTCTCTATTTGTGATGATGTAATCTCTCTGTAGTGAGGTCGCGCCTTTCTCTCTATTTGTAATGACAATATCTCTCTCTCTCTCTCTCTCTCTCTCTCTCTCTCTCTCTCCTCTCTCTCTCTCTCTCTCTCTCTCTCTCTCTCTCTCTCTCTCTCGCAATAAAACTGTGGAAAAGTCCACTAACAAAGCTCAATAAATTTCACTTTTTTCCGTTCTAATCCTTAACTCGCAAACTTCTTTATACAGTCAAACCTCCCATTACTGAACATCTTTTGGACCGACCAAAAATGTTCACTAATTGGAGGTGTTCACTAATCAGAAATTATGTTGAAAGATGATAAAACATCAAAATATGTATGAAATTAATCACAGATTTATTGTTAAGGATGCATGAAAGGGACGGGACCAGGTGCTGGAGGTGAAAAATATCTTTTTGTTAAATTACAAATAGAGGGCTGTGGTTTCTTATTGTGTGATATGGCTTTAATGAGACAATTGCCTGATGACTGAGTATGGCTGATATGGCTGTAGTGATATGGCTGAGTGAACAAAATGTATGTTCACTAAACAGAATGTCATTTGTATTAAAATTTGATATTTGGGACCAAGAAAAATGTTCACTGTTCACAGTAGAGAGTGGTTCACTAATCAGAAAAAAGCCTAAAATTTGCAATGTTAAAAGATAGGCGAAATTTGGGACCAGGAAAAAACGTTCACTAACTGGAGGTATTCACTATTCGGAGGTGTTCACTAACGGAGGTTTGACTGTAGTTTTCTCCTCCCCTTTATTTATGCCGTCTACTTCGCTGTTTGTTTGCCGAATTATCTTTCTGTCTTTGTTTTAAATAATTAAATCATGAACTGATCAAAGTGAAACATAAACATTCAGTTACATCGTAAACGAATCTGCACCAAATATATTATATATATGACTTGGTTATTTTTGCTGATTAACAAAGATTAGAAGTTCTAATCTTATGATGAAGATTACGAGTGGCGAGAAGGGAGACAAGTGGAGAAATGTCAAGTTTTCTGTTATTGTTTTTGTTTGTCAGTGTACACTGGACGTCTGTATCTTTATTTTAATACTAAAATGCTGGGTACATGGAAGGAACTGGCTGCCGGGGGGGGGTTGTTCAGTGTGTCACAATTAATAGCCTTAAAAGTGCAGTAAACAGACAGTTTGAGAAATACAAACAACAGGGATGTATACAAGTTAAAGTAAAGACCCCTTGTTTTTCTGGCAGGCCCGTGTATATATATATATATATTTTTTACCTCTTTCTTGCTAGTCTTATTAATTTTCCTGCGGCCCAGCAAATTTCCGATCCCGGGTGGTCTCGTGCACAGCAGATCGATGTCTCTTTGAAAATACCCGTCAGTCGTAAACCTGAATCCGATCCGGAGCAGTCGGTAAAGTCTCTAAGACCTCCTCTCGCGTCGCTTTTCCAGAAATATACTATTGCGTTTTTATGCTTGGCGCCACATTAACCTTATATTTATTCCAGTCGATTACATATCCATCTATTCTGATTAATTATGTACTGACCATGTTCAAAGTTACTTTTGTCTCTTTGAAGCGAGCTAGCAGCCGATTACATTTGTAGTAACTGCCCTAAACCAACACGAATAAATGTTGTTGTTTTTTAATAATCTGATTAGGAAGTATATACACTAATAGTATGTCCAGACTACTTACCTTTCTTTTGTTTTATTATTACTGGTTTGGAGATGTAATGATAATAATTCATATAAGGTTTTCTCCTTCTTTTTTTTCCGTTTTGTACTCTCTACTTTCGATTTCTGGACTGGTTTCCGGCCTGTCCTCCGCCGAAAATTCCCACCTCCTTATTCAACAAAAATAAATGGAAACTTGTGGATGGGCTTCCGCTTCCGGTGTTACCTGTTTTGAGAATCATTCCTGTGGTGTCGCTGAAAACCCTTCTTTTACGGAACCATTTTGTGGGTTCGAAAACTTTAATTCACCTTATGAACCCTATCGTTGATAGGACAAATGTTAGCAAATAACAAACGAAGTAAACGTCGGTAACAATTTTATTGATTTCTATGGGTTAAACATATCGTAAAATAATTATTTATAACAATTAACTAACATTTATATATATATATAATTTTTGACGATTCAGAATAAGAGGGAATAATTAATCTGGTTGTTCTGTGCAGCATATTTCCCAATTACCAGTAATGGTCATTAGACAGTCAACCTTGATATTTGTGGTGGTGGAATATTTATCATACACGGTATACGATATATTCCATGTTTTGAGGATAACTTTAATATTTTTATCCAGTTGATACCATATAAGCTGATTAAAAACAAAAGCAATGAAAATGAGGCCGAAACGGTCAACAGCGGTGGGGATCTGGCTTCTTCCGTTCTGGTTATGTAGGTATAGGCTGTGATCCCAGAATGCTCCTTGTTAGTAGCTCAGGAACGGTGATCGGAGCAAACAATTCTGGGCTGGGGAGGGGATTATGCCTTTAAAGAAAACTGGGTCCTCTGAGGAGGGTTGCCGGCGTAGAAAGTCTTGTGGATGGTGGAGCGCTTGGGGTAGACCTGCTCGATGGGCTTGAACACGTGGGTGCTGATGGTGTTTCTGCTCAGCACTGAGCGCTGACGGCTCGAGACTTGCCTCGGCTCCGGGCGGTACGTCGCCATCCCGCTGTACGCACTCGCGTCCGGCCGGCCGCGTGATGCCATGAGGTGGCTGCTTTCTTCGTGCGAAGAGATACGGTGATGCCTCTGAACCTCAGGAGCCGACTCCCTTATCAACGACTTCGACCAGGTCTCGTAGTTCACGGTGCTCGAAGGATGCGTGCCGCGCTTGTAACGACGATGCGACATCGTCGGGTTGCCGTAGTTTGGATACTCGGCCTCGTCCGCCTGCCTCGACGACAGCTGATGGTCCCTCCTGTCAGACTGTCCGGAATACGCCACGTAGTGGCCGTTTGTGGCGGCAGAATGAACGTGGCTGCCACTCCTCACGTCTCCGGGAAGGGCGTGGCCGTTAGTGTCCCATTCTCTAGCGATCTTGATGCCTGCAGACTTCTCGAGCAGATATTTGATTTGCTTCACCTCTTCCGACAGAGACTTCAGCTCGTCCTTCATCGCCGACATTTCGGTCGTGTCGCGGGCCTGGTCGTCACTGTCGTCGCGGTGCTTTGTTTGAGCCTCGTCGTCCTGAGACGCGGACGTGTCGGAATTCTTCGATTTCTTCTTGTTTACCATAGTGTAGAGAGGATGGTCCAGAAACACCGGATCATGTGGCTCCTCCTCCTCCTGCTTGTTACTCGAGATCTCGCTCGTCGCCGGCAGGTCGGAGAACTGGGAGTTAATAAAATCGCTATCCTTTTTCCTCAACTCTACCTCCTCGTAGTTTCCATCTTCATCCGCCCGCCTATTGGTCAGATGCCAGTTGCTTTCGGTTTGCATCCTCTGCGTTTGTAATTCCTTGAAGGTTCGGTGTAAGATTTCTGGGTCCTTCTCGTCTTTAAACCTGTAGGCGGCCACCCTGTAAGGAAACTTCCTGTCCCTCATGACAACGAGCAGACAGTAGGGGATACCCTTACTCACCGTGAAATTATAGATGTTCTTGAAGGGAATAAAATCTTCACGAACATTTCCGAATATTTTATTGACTTTCATCCGCATGAGTCCATTTTTGTTTAGTCGGAGTTTATACTTTGTTCCCTTCTCCTTTTGCTGGCGGATTCTGGGATCATTAAAAATATCGACCACTTCCACCTGCAGCCATGTTCCGAGATGCCAGCCTTGCTTTTCCACTGTCAGATCATCCATCTCTATTTCTCCGATTTCCCCAACGCAATTTTTCAGTCTGAAAAGCGAAACGAAAAGGAAAAAAATTCAGCGTGAAACAGGAAAGCTACAGACTTTGTCTTTACTAGAATATAAATATAAAATGGCACTAGAATTCTGAACGAAGAAATAACATGTCTGTCATTGTCGTTTTTATCTCTTTCCTGCAGCATAGACGAAGTAGTGAGTTGACGTTTAGTATTTAACCAGATCGTGCCTGGACCTGACTCTTTAACAAGTCCGTACCCATCGAGAACGCATCATGCACATGATGGCGGAGAAGTGACATCTCATGTCATGCTAGCCATAAAAAGAGCTATAGTTTAGAGATTCTAATTAACACAAAAGACCACAGAGATAACTAACATCCAGCGCTCTCTTTATTTATTTACCTCGACCAGCCAGAACTTTACTTGCTACGGAACAGTTGGCTTAATAACTTGTATCGACATCATTAATATTAGCGTTAGGTGTTAAAGGTGGATTAGAGATTAAACTAGGAGAAGGAGTAGATTAGGGTCAGGAAGTGTTAGAGGTGGATTAGAGGTTAAACTAGGAGAAGGGCGAGGTTAGAGTTAGAGATAGGTAGGGATCTGTCTATTTTAGTTTCAGAGCTGATCAGAAATCGCCGGAAGTGAGGAGGAGGCGATTTTCAGTAGCGGACCAGAGTAGAAAAGTTCAATTACCAGCGATCAATAAAACAAGCTAAAAAAATCGCGCTGATACATCTTTGTTTCCCGTCTCTGCCGGTGGGAGGCGTTGTACAAGTCATCACGGCTGTTCTTCTGTGTGCTGAGCAAGACTAATTCATGTCTGTGTTGAAGGTCCTTTGGGAGGTCTGCTAAGCGAAAAAGGATCATTCCTGGGCACCAGTTAAACAGGTTTACCTATCAGATGTTCTCATGTAATGCGATACGAACTACAAATCGTTAACTGTTTGAGTAGCGGTGCTTATACAACAGTGTAAAAGCTTATTAAACCGCTGAACAAAATAACCGGGTAAACCACGGGGGGGGAGAGAAAGAAAGGAATCATATAAATGGATCGATAGCAGTCTAATTTAAATAATGGCTTTAGTTTAATCCCCGCCTTTAAATGGTGGATCCGTGTGGCCTGGCACAGTGGTTGGGTTATTGGATACCCAGGGTTCAAGTTCAGTACCAGATCGGTCTGGAATTCTTTTGGTTTCTTTCCACTCTTCTTCACTAACCGGTCGTGTGAGTTTCTCCCGAGTGCTCCGGTTTCCGTGTCTATTAGAAAAGCAAGAATACTAGTAAGAAGTTCTAGAACAGCAATCTTTTGCAGATAATTACCGTACTACGTTGTTTCGTCAGGGTAGTCTCCCTTGCGAAAACTGGTAAACAACAACAACAACAACAACAACAAAGGATGTCGGATCCTTTGTAATGTCCTATTTTTACAAATAAGCGGAAATCAGCACTCTGGCCCCTAGACGACAAAATCTTATTGAAACAGGTCGATTTTTGTATAAATTCTCCTAGATGAGCCGCCTGCCGGCGGGGAGTTCTTACAACCAGAGGAACGGCTAGAAAATGGCTCCTCCCCTTCACCTCGCTCGTACCCTCGAATATCGGTCTGGGGTTACACTCAGCGGAGCCAGTTAACAGATCTCTAAAGGTTGGTTTAGAAAAAGGACCAGTTGGAAGGGACCTTTCATTAACCGTGGTTTGACTTGTTGATCTGCTTCGCCCCGCTGGCTGCATTCCCCAGCATCACCGCTTCCATACAGGAGATTAACCCTCTTCCTCGCGCCGCCTGAGACGTCCACTATCCTTCAAACCTTACTCTGCGTCGGTTAAGGCTGTGAGTCACAGTAATTCATTCATTAATATTAACCCTTTGCGACGACAAATCTACCTGTCGCTCCAGCTCAACCCGTTCAATATAAATACTATGGCTTTTAGGCCGATCCCAGCTGGCATAAGTAGGGTAAAAACTGAAAAAGAGTACGTAGGTTTAGAGAAAGGGCTTTCTTTGCATATTTTATAAACCCCCTCCCCTTTTATACGTTTTGTTTTAATCGTCCCTAAACTGTCTTGATCAGATGGACCTCATTATGCATCACTTTCCGCGGTCTGTTGGCAATATATCAGGGCAGTAATCAATGTCCATCTGCC
The DNA here is from genome assembly GCA_018389105.1 of Nautilus pompilius. Classification (NCBI taxonomy): domain Eukaryota; kingdom Metazoa; phylum Mollusca; class Cephalopoda; order Nautilida; family Nautilidae; genus Nautilus; species Nautilus pompilius. Next base: position 134,691 of record JACATO010000908.1, on the reverse strand, counting down.
AACTCGCTTCTGTACCAAGCCATACTTTCCAGCAGGAGCAGACCCCTTTTGTTAGCTGTTCCCTGCCGGCCAACACGGCAGGACAACGAACCATCCGGCTCAGCTTTATCTCAAATATTGAACGAGCTTTTCAATAAAATCTCTTACGATCAGTGGATGAGAACCAACCTTTGTATAAAAGAGGGAGGAGCGAGATTCTAAAAAATGTCGAAAAAGAAACAAGTCGAGAACTTCCCTTCAAGGTAAAGAACACCCAGCACCACTCCTCTGAAATATCGCTGAATTGTTTTCTTTATTTTCCTCTTGGTTTTCTTTTCTGTTTCATGAATACTTTGATTTGTTTATTAAATTGAAATTTTTCACATGAGGGGACAGGTTGTTGAATAGCTTTATTTGTCATCTTTCTGCATTAACTTTTAAAAAGAAGGCATTAATGGTGTATATATCTTGTGTATATATTTTACTGTGTTAGATAAGGCAAAAAAAAAAACTTTAATGGGTCTCTCGGCTTTACTTTTTTGAGTGTTTTACCCTTAGTTTCTCTAATAAATTAACATTATGAACTAATTAAGAGAGAGAGAGAGAGAGAGAGAGAGAGGAGAGAGAGAGAGAGAGAGGGGGTGTGGCATATATTCAGTCATTTGCATCTGAACCAAACCAGAGGTGGAACACTAATGAATGGTTTGACTGTAATCAGACAGAGAAGTGGGCGGATAGCTTTATCAGGCCCACACAAAAAAAGCATGTGAAGAAAACTAGTTTTCACTTTCTGATATCACCTGCACACTGTAGCTCTACGTATTCATTTATTTCAACAAGGATATATATAACAACGAGGTTAGGTTCCATTACACTAAATTTTCTTTGTCAAAAAAAGTATTTTAAAAACGGCCGGTGGAAAATGTGCATACATGTGTTGTAGTACGTGCTATTGAAAGAAACTCGAACTTTTTCTTTTTTGCTCTCTGCGGCTTGATTGATGACAAACAGAGTTTACTTTTAGCAGGTGCAACTCTTTCTAGGTGTTCAACAGATTAAAGCAGGTACACCTGTCTATGGATCTTTGTTTTCTGTATTACACAGGTTATATAAAACTGCGCAGTTTTTGTAACTTAAAAAAAAATTGTTAATGTATATTAAAGTTTATTTTCAAAGGAGAAAGCGAAATCTTCAAGTCGTCACTCTGCTTTAGATGATTGTATTCTTCAACCGAACAGGTGCGAAACAAATTATAATTATCAAGATTTTTTCTGGTATGTTTTAAAATGATATATGTGCATAGTTAATTGCGAATTTTAAAGTACAAAGTTTTCCTTTGTTTTGGATTTTTAGGTAACCCACAGAGAAATGAAAGTTACGAGAAAAAAAAGAAACAAGAAACTCTATCGACGTCTGTGTGTGTATGTGTGTGTGTACATGTCTGTGTGAATGTGTATGTGTGTGTATGTGTGTGTGTACGTGTGTGTATGTGTACATGTCTGTGTGAATGTGTGTGTGTACATGTCTGTGTGAATGTGTGTGTATGTGTGTACGTGTCTGTGTGAATGTGTATTGTGTGTATGTGTATTTGTCTGTCTGTGTGTATGTGTGTGTGTACGTGTGTGTATGTGTACATGTCTGTGTGAATGTGTGTGTATGTGTGTACGTGTCTGTGTGAATGTGTATGTGTGTGTATGTGTATTTGTCTGTCTGTGTGTATGGTGTGTGTACGTGTGTGTATGTGTACATGTCTGTGTGTACGTGTGTGTGTGTGTGTGTGTGTTTGCGAAATATCTACAATATCTGTATTTATTTTTTGGCGTGTAAACAAGCTGAAAACCAAACAGGATTAGAGTATTATGTATACACCAGAATTAAGACCTAAAATAACAAGTAGATATAGAGTTCGTAAGAGAATTCGGCTGATGCCTACTCCAAGCTTTGCGGGTATCGATCAGGTGTTACGATTCATTATTTGCAATCAGATTAGGTAGGGCAGAAGGCAGGTTCTTTTTCTTCTGCTGTTGAATAAATTGTGTTTATATATCGCAGTGTGGTATTTATTTAACATAAATGAAATCGTCTATAGAAAGACTGGCTGTGTGAAGGATGGACAGGTATACAAAGCGACGCTAGAGAAATCAATGTACCAAAAGAACATCTCGCGACTTTTTTTGACTACTTCATCAAAGCTCCCCAAACAAATGAAGGTGCGTTATTCCTGGTTCTTCCATTCTTCTCTCTTGCAACGAAGTTCGAATTTTCTTTAGCATTAAAAATCGAAGAACATAAAACAAGAACTGAACGCAAATGCAAAGGTAAAGAAAGGCACACCTAAAATACCCAGGTATACTGCTGCAGATATGCCCCCTGTTTGTACTGTCTCAGTCAGTAGCCAGAACATTTGTGAACCCGGACTCTTCCTCCGCGCCATATCGTCTTCTGCTCTTGAGTGTTTATACACTCTGTTGTTGTTTTTTCGTATTACCCTGTGGAACAACAAGCTCAATGTATCTGCTGGAAATAAGAGTCAGAACGACGAGTTAAAGAAGCTGGGTAATTCTAACTTAGAGGCTTCACTTCCCCATCTGCGAATTGAAATCGTTGTCAAATTTTCGTTGCCGTTTTTCTCGTTCCTCTTTTTCTTAAAAACACATTTCTCATAACTGTTATGTGCAAAACGGGGGAGGGGTCTTTATGCATTGATCTGTAGAGAGTTCAATAAAGTCTCGCTGTATTTAAAAATGGAAATCACCAAAACGGAGTGGATTTTCAACCTCCCCCGTAATTAAACACAGTATTTGAGAATGACACAACAAATTATATATATAAATTAAAGTTTTGATATAAAAATAATTCAGAAAACTTGAATTTTAAATATATTTAAACACTTTGTACCAGTTTTATTTACTGACCTCGGCTTCTAATGCGAAATTAAAATGTCTGGCTTAGTTTCGTAGCTGCATCACTAATATCCCCATTGATGTTAGTTGTTCTAGAGCTATGCTAGACTGATTCAGTTTCTAGTAATATGTCGGTATTCCTGTTATCTTCCCTACTTATTTTCAAGCTGCACCATGCAATGTAATGGAAAGAGAATAAACCCTGATAACTTCTCTCTAAAGATTGATTATTGATTATTTTTAAAATAGAACGTTGCTTTAGCATAATCTTAATTATGTTTTTGCTTGTATTAAGCAGTTATATATCTCCAGGATAATCGGCAGTTGTTACTCAGGAATTCCTCTAAGATTAAAAGTCAACTCTAGAAATCATATTTTAAATAAAACTGATTAAATGGTTTTTATTCGCGAAAATAATATAAATTAGAATTGTTTTACTAATCCATTTTTCTACCAAGTATTTGAACTACCACTAGCGACATCTATGAAGAAACGTGAAACAATAAAATAAAAGAAATGTTTAATAATTTATGATTTTTTACCTTAAATTGTCCTTGTTTTCTTTAATAATGGCTACTATGTGTTGCTTTTTATTTGAAAGTGAAGATGCCGAACTTAGGAGTTTCATCTCATCCATTTTTTAAATCGAAATCCACGATTCTTTAGATATGAATTAGCTACTCTCGACCTCTTTTAACCGAGTTGTCTTTTCCTGGCACTCTATGTTTAGGAGAGTAATTGGAGAGGCGAGGTACTGGTTTTTCTGTTGATGCTTCGTGGTAGTTTTTCCTCAGTCTCCGCTAACCAAATCCCGTGTGATTAAACTACCCGTATTAACCCTTTGGTCGCTCTTGGCATACCCATCAGAATCGTGACTTCGCAGTTATTTACACGAATAGCGGTAACTGTGAATGTCGCCGACGGGTTAAAGAGAACACCTGCCCGGTCGCACCCCCACAAGAAGACTACGTCGGAAGCCGACCAGACCAAACGGGAAGAGCACGTGTGTGAACTCTGCGCGCACCGGAGCCTTAAACTACATCAGCGCAATCAGTCTTTGGGTCGACTGACTGATAACGGCTCGGGCCACTGCGGACGTAGCACCAGCAACCAGACAGGAAGATGGAGAAAAGCGAACATCTACTGTAATGCTCCTTGTTCGACTCACTTGGACTTTCAAACTAAACCACGCCATCTTCTTTCATGCTAACCTATTTATTTAGCAAATAACGAAGGAAGAAGTCGCCCTACCTTATCTTCTTCTTGCGGTGACATTTTCTTCTTTAAACCGACCAATGAATTTGTTTATGAAGCGTTTATACTTTTACTAAGCTAACGAGCCAGGCAATGCGGCTCAGTGGTGAGGGAGTTGGCTTCAGAACCTACGGGTCCTGGGTTCAATTCCCGCTGCTGGCACATTTTTGTGCCCCTTGAGCGAGGTACTTCCCTGGCGTTGTTGCTGGTGAGTGGCCTGTGTAGGCACTCGGGGGGACGATCTATAGCCATGACAGATGCAAGTCTCCTATGACAAGGAAAAGTCAGAAGAATAAACCACTGCTGAAGACGATGCACTGGGCGAGAGAGCGCATAACGACGGTGCAACCCCTTCCACTTGTATGAAATGAGTGATCGAAGAATACTAAACTAACTACAGTTTCCCCTGTTAGTTGTATTCTTTTACCTCTGCTAACTGATTTTCAGTGCCTATAGCTTCACATTTCAAGAAAAGAAAAAGAAAGTTTTTCTGACAGTTGGCTGAAATTTTGCATTTATGGCTACATCGCGCAATGAGATCTTTCCAAACATCTACGTCAGCAGGATTAGTCTGGTCGGCTAACAATTAATATTAAAAGCTTCCAAGGTCTCAGGATGTTCGCTGAAGTCTAAAAGATACTAATTTCGCTGTTTTTCCTATCAAAAGTATTTGATTTTTATCAGTAATTTTTTTTACTTATAAATATTTCTTGTGATTCATTAAAATTTGTTTAAAAATGTAATATATAATTTCGCCGTTACCAGTCCGCCTTCTTACCCCACCAGAGCCCTCAATAAATGTTCTATACAAAGCACAGAAAACATAGGTTTTCTCTTTATAATCAGCCAGTTTTTAATCGAAACCAATGATCATGTTGTAAGAAATTGTGAACATCTAAATTTTCGCGAATATAGAAGGAAGAACATTAAAAGTTCCAGATAGTGACGTCATTAAATAGCGATCTATCTCAGCTGGTATTTCCTTTTCTTGACTGCGATGTCTCCTCGTCGGTAAGCATTTACTGGCGATTTTACTATGATTATCCGGTACCTTGTTACCGTTATTTTTACGTAATAACTAATTATTTATTTATTTTTTTTTGCCCTAATATTTTTCCAGGAAGATAAACTCCAGCGTCTACCACAAACAAACTTCCGCAACTTTGATGAAAGAACCGAAACTGAGCGAACTTTCTAGCCAGTCTCTGCTGCCGACTATGTAAAGGTAAACTGCTCTCTGGTAAGTACAGGTCTCCAGGTAAACCCAGGTGTTTACTCTCTCTCTCTCCAGCTCAAGCTAACGCTCAGGGATGAAGAAGGAACGTGTCCTACTTTAATCCATCCATTGTTTTCTCGTTCCACATTCTGTTACATTCCGTGCTACAATAGATCTGATTAAGATTTCAATAAGCATTCCGGAAATATTTCACTTGGTCAAGCTGAAGAAACGACTGCTATGTTTATTTAATTTACTATTAACGACTTTCTCACCTCAGCAGAGAAACTTGACCCTTTGAAAACTGTTCACATTGCCGCAGAATATCAATATTGAATACTAATCTACTCTAAAAAAAGAGAGAATTATTTTCGGTGATGGATGGCTTACTTATAATTTTCATTCCATTACCTTCGTCAATTTCAAAATCTACACCTGAACACGTGTTTTGTTTTTTTTTTACCTACTACCATCACACGGTTCAGAAGATCGATCGTCTACCGAATCTCCTGATTCTTAAAGAGATAGGTTTTAAAACAATGTGCTCAGTTTCCACTACACCTGTCAACACAATCACAATACACAGGCGCACACGTAGATCTACCCAGACACCAAACCCTTTTGCCAACGACTGGCCTGTCGCACCTGCTGACAACAGAATCGCCGCCGTCCAACCCGCTGAGCTTCAGCTAAACCACGTGGCTAACATCTGTACGTGTTATGGGACAGGATGCACATTCTAAGGTAAGCGATACTACGACTGTAATGGTCTTTGTAAGCTTCTCGCCCAAATTTTAAGAACCTAGCCGTTCATTCTGCGACGCTGGAGTAAATCACTGTAAAAGGTCTCGTTGGTCTGTTAATGGTTAGACAGACTTCCGGTCTGGATGCCAGCCGATTTCTCGGTAAAGCAGAGTTTTGGTGGGTAAAAGAGATGAGAAAGAAAACGGCCTAGATCTGAAAGACAGTTTGCTCACCAGCCCATTGGCCGATCCCTTACTGATAAATGCAGGAAAGCCATTGCGAGTTAGCGAGGGGAGGGCGTCGTTTTTCCTCAGCAGTGAGTCTTTGAGCATCTCTCAGTGCTACATCCGAAATGGTTCGGCTTACGGATCTTCTGGCACGAAAAAGGTCTCGTTAATGAACTGGCTCGTGCCGACACAGCCAGCAGACTCGGTCAGACCCGGGGGGGGGCAGAAGGTGGAGAAAATGAGGGAGAAAAAGACAAGGGAAGAGGGTAGAGAGGAAAGAGAAAGGAGAACGGAAAAAGGGAGAAATAAAGTAGAGAGAGAGAGAGAATTAGTCGGTTAGCAGTTCTGACGCAGACTCACGTGTCCGCCATAAAGAGATTTAGTCCAAATCATATTTATGAATATTATTATTACTAAATAATTTTAAATGTTTCTTTTTTTTCTCCCTCCAAGATGGTTTTGTTAATGGTGTGTGGCGAATTCTTTTCAACGGGTGATCGGTGAGTTACCGAGCAGCTAGAACTCCTCTGTTTGGCTGCGAGAAGAAACTGTGCGGTGGAGGCTGTACACTAGGCCATTGATGCGGGCTCTGAGCTCCGATCCACGGTATCAACCGGCTGTTTTAAAAGTAAAATATATAGCCTGAGCTGCAGCTGGATGACTTGCAGAAGAAAGGTCAGCGAGTTCCCAGTCGTCGCGGTCGGGTTGAAGCACCTGAGTCATTCGCTCACCTGTCGTCTTGGATGATGCTGAATAAGTTCCCGAGATAGCGAAATGGGTGAGCGCGGGGAACCTTGCTTGGTGGGGAACTGTCGTAACACCGCCGAGCCGACCACGAATGCCCTTAGAACATTGTTTTAAAATCGTTTAGCAGTTCTTACCTTCAAAATAAACACAGGTGCTCCAGTTGTTCCTTTTGCGTTTTGTAATGCAGCTCATCTAGGTGGGAACCAGGGATCTTAAACCTTTAGGCACGTCATCCCTAAAAGTTCTTCCATGGTGTTTAATCCCGTCTGAAGGTATATAAATATACAAACCTGTTCCGTGGCCGATGACAGTGAGTGCTGCCTGCTGCTATTGTTCGCATCGAAAACCGGATTGACAGCCTTCTGGCCGGTCTTTACCTCAACATTCGATCAATGGCGCTATTTTTACCTTCAGAAGATTTTTAAAAATTCAGGCAACAAAATAAGCAAGCAGCAGATAATAATCCAAGCTCGGATATGTCTCTCGACAAATCTCCCTTTTACTCTACTTTAAGTCCGATACTTAGTTAGACGATAACACATCTCGCTTTAGCTTCGTTCTGTCCTACAGATCATCGCAAAAGACAATACGGCGGTTATATTTATCCGACCTGGCTACTAACAGGTGTGTCGTTCTACAACGATCACGTGAGCGGGAATAGGTGGCCAGACCCGCCATATTAAACTGGATGCCTACATAAACGCTTGAATCTGATAAAAAAAACTACGCATTTCTAATGCTGACACGTTGAACGTCCAGACGTGTGAATAACCGGTGTGCGTCGTCACACGTGGGCGGATTCTGTGCTGTCTCCCCCTTTCTCCGAAGTCGGTTCTGGACCTATCGGGAGTGGCCAGAGTCAATGACGTAGCGCCAAGGACGTCGACTTGTCTTGTGGTTCTGTAACTGATATTATCGCGAAGGTCACTGGGGCGGGCATCGCAGCTGCAACGAAGGGACCTCGAAGGCCTTCGCTGTCATTAAGCAGCGCATCTGAACTCACTGCCAAGATTCACTTGCTGCTGACATCGCCCACGCGACGGAAACGGGCCAAAGAACGGTCCGGCATCTCCAATGATTCGGCTACAGAGGGCGTGCAGCAGGCGAGAACTTTCCTCTAAGGTGGTAGATAGGGAATACGTCTGGCGAGAGAGATCTGGCAGTATTGGCGACGTGTAGTCAGTCTTCTCCTATGAGCCTAGATTTTATGGTTCCCAACCTGCGCATGGAGATCTGACAAGGATCTTCAACTCTCGATGTCTTCATTAAAAGGATCAGGTTTGGACTCAGGGGCGCCATGATGTAGGTTGCAATCTGGAGCGATGGAAAGCTAGAACTGGTGTTTGTCGGGGGACGACTGCCGGCTGCTGCCATTTTAAAAGTACATCTACCATTGCACAAACACCGTACACTGTGATTCAAAGCCCATATTCTTCAGTGGCGCTACGTCCGTCCCTCACTTCTCGTGATCGCAGTCTGGAAATGGAATGGAATCAGGGCATTCATCTTCTTCCAAGGTTACCTTGAAACCTTAACATGAATCCAATCAAGCACCCGTGGGAACCAGACCAGCTGAGAGCAACTCTATGATGGAGTTAAAGAAAGCCGTCAGACGGATATGGAAACACCGCCAGTGCTTGCTGTAGCTTCACAAAGTACTAACACCAAGAATTTTGCTCTATTTTTTACTTTTATTTGCCGTTTTACTCAACAAACTAAGATATTGTAAAAACATTTAACCAAATTATGACGGCAGAGAACTGTATTACGTCTTATTCTTTTTTTTATGAACTCCATTCAAGATAGAAACTCCTGTCATTAACTCAGACGTTAGACTCCAGCCGGAAGTGACGAACATAGCGCAGATCAGTGGTTCTGGTAGAAGTATTAAGATGCCCCAATTCTGTCCTATTTCAATGGCCACATTTTGAAAATTGAGATTAAATTTACGTTAACGATAAGAATTAGAAATTATACGAAATGTGATGATGTCTTAGGGAAATTTCTTTGTCCAAATTAGTCTGGGTTTTGAGTAAATATGTTAAAATTTGTGATTTGAAGAAGCATTTTTTATAAGTAAAAAAATCCTAAACAAACGCGAACTTCCAGACGCCGCCCTCAAACAGGTGCTTCCCTCTAATTTAAAATGTAATTACTCAGTTATGATAGACTGTTACGAGACCGAGCCATGAGCCAAGCCATTGCACCTGCCGTCGCTCTTGAGACGTTCAGTTTAGTTTCTGGATAAGGTGACATTTTCTCGGCTCCGTCTGTTTCCTGTTTCATTTGCAGCGCAGAGGGTATCTTTTTTTGAAAACGCGATGGAGGGTTCTCCAAAGTGGTAGGTGGCGCTGTAGGCTGCGCGGCGACTGGTGAGTGGCCCGACAGTGTCGTTGTAGTCCGCCGACTGGCGCTGCGAACTCAGGTGTACTTAGCATGGAACCCGCACGGAAGAGAAAACATAATATTGGCGCCCAGCAGACGAAGGTAATACGTGGCCCGATAAGAGGAGAAATAACAGATGTGGAAGGTTATGCCAACTTTTCTAAATAAGCAAGATAACTTTCTACATGTCTTACAATACAATATCTGCTAGCTTTCTACTTTGATGTTACTTGCGCTTTTATTCGAGTCACGCACTCAGCAAGGAAGCAGCATCTCCCGGACTGCTACTCGTTGATCTACCTGGAAGACAAACAATGGCCCAGCAGTATCCTTTGGAGCAAGATCGGAGAAAAATCGAATGAATAATTCATGCCCTGCGGCGGATTGTCAAATCACATGTGGAAGGAAGAGTACGGCACCGAGAGGAAGGCTTCAAATTACTGTAAATTCCAATTCACTTTTACATTCTGAGTTAAATCCGATCTTCAAAGAACACCTGAATTTGGGACCACAGAGTGAACTACACATCACCACAAATTCAGATTAAGGTGATACACCTGACAGACTACAAATTAAGAACAAAATTATGGCGCGGAAGCATTCTTCAGCTGGATTGCAGACGAGACCAGTGCCGTTTCAACGAAAGCGCAGACAGCCCCAATGGTGAGATATGTTTATCGAAATGGAGCCACGTGATTTTATGGAATTTCTGGTAAGCCTCGGAGACAAGTAGAAGCGCTTGCAAAACTGTTTCCGCAGAGACTCGCTGCCTGGTCTTTCGGGAATGAATACACGAGGAATCACAGGTATGATACGGGAAGCGATACGAGTAGGCAAATCACCAAAGTGCAAGCCAGAGTCCGTGCGGTCCATCCTGAATCATCCTACCAGGCCCATAGAGCTCATGATCTGGTCACGGCAGTCGTTCGTTCCTGTACAAGACGACAGATTGCCAGCAGGTTTGACACCTTTGGGAAGATAACAGCAGCATCGAAATCGTCTACAGAGCTCCGCTTGGATATGTATTTTGCGAAAGATCCGAATAAAATTTGATGAAGCCACTTGCTTTGAACATATATATTTTTTTAGGTTATCTCTGCTTATTATTCTACTAATTCCAACCGATATTGCTTATGAAAGTCCTAAAATCAATTTTGGAATTCATAATAACTTCAGGGCTGAGAAAGGACCTCTGAAGTTTGATGAGCGTGACAAATTGTCTTTAAACTGTTTCGCGAAAGTCCATAGTTTTGGCACCAAAAAAAGCTTTCAGGTGCGCAACGGCTGAGCCAGTCCACTCCTGTCTGATCTGGGATTAGCCGTGTTCATTGCCAACGTTAGCGTATAAAGTCCATTCTGGGACACCGAGAAACACGAGAGAAGCTGCCGATAGCAGATTGTCTGCACTCTGTGCTGAGGTGGAACATCAAGCAAATTGCGAGTCTGCTGAAGAATGTATGGCGCGGATACTTTCGGCGTAAACGCGCTGTCCATTCGACATGGCTGCCTCGTGAAGGGCGTAGCATTACGCTCATGCGCACTGCAGTGCGAGGTCATTCGGGTCAAAGACTCCGACCGAGGCTGGCTCAGAGAAGCAATAATACATCAGATTCACAGGAACATTACAAGAGAAACATCTTCGGCGGAGCAGCTGATTGGAGGTGGTCCAGCCTTCTTCGCTCGGAACTTGTTGCCACATAATATGCGGATGACGCGTACATTTCCGAGCTCTCAGGACGGAAAGATCCCCCCAAAGAGAAACATCCGCTTTATATTATCTCGGCTAAATCCCGCGGCTTTTAAGACATTAACACGAGCTCTTTTTTGCGTGTTTTGGCTGCAGTTCCAGTAAAGTGCTGCTGTGGTAGAAATATCGTTTAGTTCTCTCCAAAGAATAAAAAATCTGGCTATGGAAATCCGTGAATAAAAATAGGTCCACAGGTTTAGCGCCTTTACACGAAGATTTCTAAGTTGACGAAGAACTAAAGGACCCTGGCTCCACGGCACTGACCGTCGAGTTAATTATGTGATGATCTGACATCTTACCTTTGCTGAACAATAGAACGAACTGATCATAATCTACATGAAGGGGTATTTTATTTCGCCATGATTGAGCTAACAGAATAGTTTCCCTTGAAGTGCAATTCAATTTCTTCTTCCTTCTTTAATTTAGCGTCTACCTTTTGTTTTAGACAAGAGAGAAGAGGTAAGAAATGTCTAGGTTATTGCAGCCTCACTCAAAGACACTCGGCGTTTTGTTGGGGGGAGGCAACGGAAGAGGAAGTTAATTTTAATTGTTCGACGTCAATGAGGCTAATAACTCTATTAATATCATCTTTTGTTGTCGGATCCCATGGCAGCAGAATAACTCGAATGGAAAACGAAAGTATATAATAAATATCGCGCTCTCTTGAGATGTGCTTATAACTGAGTCCGGGTGGCGGACCGACCGGTCACGGCCATCGCAGCAGCACCTTCCTCTTTTATGTGTTCTGTCGGACGTTCCGCATATCGAGGGGGGGGGTGTGGACCGACATGCGATCGGCCGAACTAAAAAACCGTACCGAGTACAGCAGCAGGCCGGTATTTTATTTACTACGACATCGTGTTGCCTCACTGTAAACTGAGTCATCCGCTGGCTCGACTTAACAGTCCTCGTTCACTTTCTCGGAACAGCTGTCGTTAATTTATCATCATTTCCCGGGTTTACCCAGAATCTTGTCTTGTTTTCTTTAACATCCGCCATTTCACGGCTCGACACGGAATTCCCAGATATCCACCTTCTGATATGGCGGACCGGACGTGACGACACGGAATTCCCAGATATCCACCTTCTGATATGGCGGACCGGACGTGACGACACGACCCGTCGCAAACCAGAGTGCTGTCAGGTGCACACATAGATACGTATGGGCGCGAACAGATATTTTACTCCTCTCTAATGAATTCTTTGAGGAACTTTGAACAAATTCGCGCGAAGAATGTTTCCGCTAGGCATTTCGAACATTACTCGTTGGTCGGTTTCAGTAAAAAGACGAATTTCCTTGTTGGCCATCAGAGGCGAAGTTGATCGATCTACAGTGATGCTAGTAATCACGTGTTTGTGCGATGTTTTAAAAATAAATTAAAATTTTTCTAATAGAAAGCTCCTTTAAAGAGATTGATTATCCAATTCTACTATCTTAATTATTTCTATGAGGTAAATTGATGTACGGACATTGGCGCTCATTTGTAAAATGCCTCAAATGTCTTTTAAATTAAATTAATTTAATTAAATTTAATGTATTTCTGTACTAACGCATTTGTTTGTTAATCAGTGTAGTTTTCCGCAACTAGCAGAAATCCCATAAAAGATGGTATCTCGGCCTTTACCACAGACACGTAGTCTATTACACTGGGGAACACTCATTTTGTTGCATTAAAAAAAATACTTTTTTCTAGTCAATTTGAATATGTAGATTTTAATTTTAAAGTCGGTTTTTGTCTGCAAGCTACAGATTTCATGCAATTTGACATTTTTTATTTTTCGTTATTTTAACAAATTCCAACATTAATCAAAATTCTTCTGTTCACTTTAATCTTAAAACGGCAAAAAAGTCATTTAAAAATATTTATTGAAGCAAAAGATAGAGAATTAAAAAATTTTATGAGTAAATTAAATTATTATCTAGTGTTGATCGTGCCATATTTTCATTAGTTTTTATCTGAATGTGTATTTTATCCAGGAAGGAATTTGCGTTTGTAACTTTTGCGTTTGTACACTTTATCTTGGCAATCTCGTTTAATGCTCCAGCAGTAGTCAGCCATCATGCTTTTGTTCCAGCGCCCTTGGTAACGTTCTTCCATGATCTTTAGGTCTTGGTGGAATCGTTCTCCTTGTTCGTCACTTACAGCTCCCAGATTGTCAGGGAATTTATCAAGGTGGCTGTTCAAAAAATGAAGCTTGATGCTCATGTTGCACCCGAGATCACGAAAAGCGAGGAGCATTGTGTTCACAAGATCACAGTAGTTTTCCGCTTTATAGTTTCCGAGAAAGTTCTGAACAACTGCCACAAAAGATAACCATGCTGCTTTTTCCAAAGCATTCATCTTAGCAACAAACTGATTATCACGAAATAGTGTTCTAATTTGTGGGCCATCAAACACACCTGCTTTGATTTTTTCAAATGATAACCCTGGTAAAGCTGTGATGATGTGTTGAAAACATTCACCTTCGGTTTTTAGGGCTTTAACAAATTGCTTTATCAAACCTAATTTTATGTGAAGAGGAGGAAAGATGATCTTATCTCTGTTTACAATTGGCTCTTTTATGATATTTGGCATGCCAGCTTTAAGAGTTTCACGGATAGGCCAGTTCTTTTGGACCCAATGTTTGTCTCGTGCTCGGCTGTCCCACATACAAAGGAAACATGGAAACTTGGTAAAACCTTTCTGTTGTCCAAGAAGAAAATTGACTATTTTTAAGTCCACACAAATGATCCAATTGTGCTCATGATATTTTAATAAGTCCATGACTATTCTCACATCATCATAGTCTTCTCGCAAATGCACAGAATGACCGATAGGTACCGCTCCATAAACATTGCCATTATGTAAAAGAACACACTTTAGACTACGTTTTGAACTGTCCAAAAAGAGTCTCCATTCGGCAGGATTATAGTAAGATACACCCAGTTCTTTAAGAAGCCCTGGAATGTCATGGCAGTAAACAAAATGTTTGTCTTCTGAAAAGAAAGCTACAAAAAGTTGGTCACGATTTCTAAAATATGAAACTTTAACAGAGTGATCAACAAGATTTCTACTTTGTAATCTTGATGCCAAAACCTCTGCTGCTTTTTTTGAAAGGCCCAAATCTCGCACTAAATCATTTAATTCAACTTGCAGAAGAGGCTTAGGGGTGGGAAAAGGTTCAGAGTCTGAAGAACAATTCTCCGACGACGAACATTTTTCTGCCACTTCACTGTCACTACTATTTTGTTTGTTTGTATCATCTTCAATGTCTTTATCGTCTAATGAAGGTAAGCCTTTAAATATTGGAACAGGAACTTCTCTAGAGTGGGGAGTAGGCCGAATAGCTGAGGGAATGTTTGGATACGTAATTTTATGTCGGTTTTTTTTCCAACTCCCGATGTGTTTACCATGCCATGCAGAAATAACAGCCAGTTAAATGATTGGTTGGTTCACGCCAAACCATCGGAACTCCAAAAGGTAGACTTTTACGTTTTCCTTTGGTCCAGTCTCGAAGCATTTCTTCACAATTGTGACACACAACATGAGGCGCCCATTGCTTGTCTTGGTCACCAAGATGAACTTCAAAATATGCCTTGTAAGCACGCTTGACAAAGGAGGATACATTACGTTTTTGACGATTTAGTGTGTAGCATCCACATATGTAGCAGAAGGCATTAGGCTTGTTTCTGCAATGATTTCTCTTAATAGAAGCCATGTTTAAACTGAAACAAATGATAAATTATAATTTAATTATAAAAATACAAAAAGTTATAAATTTATATGGACATGAAAATGGTTATATATGGTTTACGTAAGTTCACATTGTAAAATTTCACTAACCTCAAATTGCATGCAAACTAAAGCTTGTAGAGAAAAACTAATTTCAGATTTGAAATCAGCACCTAAAGTTCTATCAAAATTTGTTAAAATATTCCATGCAACTGAAAATTATTTAAAATTTGTTCCCCTGTGTTATCTATTGGTCCATCACCGCATATTTACTTAACCGACCCCTGGTGGACAATTAACGCGTTATGTCACCCAGTCACATTTCTCTTGACAGAAAAATGTTATATGTTCCTCTGATAAAAAGTCTCACAATAAATATTTACCCATTCACTCCTCGATAATAGCAACACAATGTAATCATACTTCATCACGATGTCCCCTTAATGCTTTCATACATTCATATGTTGTCCTGGAACCACCAATTTTATTTCTTGATCCGGCTAAGCAGCAGTAAACACGGAGCTGTGACGATCGGGGCAGTGTTTTTTCCTTTAGTGCGGTTCTACATACCAGCGTGCAAAACTATAGACTTATACACAGTTAGAGATTTATTTTAAATTGCTTGTTTACGTAAAAGCTGTATTCTAATTTCTTCATGTCTACTAGACAACAAATCATCCCGAAGTTATTCTTAATTAGGTCTAAATTGATCTAAAACAGCAGCTTCTCTCAAACCGTAATACAGGTTGACGGAAGTATATACCCAGGGGATCGTGGGAAATATTTCTAAAGATCGCAGATTTTGCTGCTGGGAGGCGCCACTTACGCCATGTGACGCCAGTTCTGGGGGGTTTTGCTCCGTGTAAAAGCTTACAGAGTTGTCAGCTCGGTCAGTTTTCCTGCAAACCAGAGTTTCCTCCAAGATCGCACATCGCACGTAAAACTCTATAGCAATGAATGGTGCACGAGACATTTAGTAAAAATAGTGTTCATGCTAGATCGCGCGCAAAAACACGTTACCAAAGACGTGAACAACAGACTACAGAATACTTTCAGCGAATTAATTATCAGTAGGGAATTCTCGCACGTCTGGCTAACAGGTCTCGCGCCTACAGATTTCTGGTTATAGGGCCGTATCTGAAAACGTTAATGTACCCCGACGGTCCGTAGATGAGTGCTGATCTTAAGACCGGCATCCAGCGACACTTTCTCGTCATCCTCAGAAGTCAGCTACGTACCGATCATCCATATGTTACAACGTCTAGGAACTGTTACACGGTTCATGGTTTGATCTCCGCATCTCGGAATGACATTTAAGCGCCTGTTATGGCAATCTCTTTCTAGGTCGTGTGCACAAAATCTACGGATCTTTGAACAAGTCTTTTAAGGTGCGGTGTTTGTTTACTGCTCCTGATGGCAGAGATTCGAAGCAATGTTCTCTTTATAGGCAGTCGTCGTTCATACTTCGTAGACGCAGAAATCCGTAGTCATTCTCGGCAACAGGTGCTCACGCTGTACGAAACACGGAAAATAGACGGATGGCGATTCATTCGTATCTGACGGCATATTTACGTTAATGAGTTTTTCGACAAATGATTATACGCTAAATTCGAGCCGACTAATAGAAAAGAAAATTAAGTTTTCATTTGTTTGTTGTTTTTTTTTTTAAAACTGTTAATGTAAAATTTACGCACTGACCACCAAGTGACCCCAGGAGAAAGAAGTCAACCCAGATTTGGCTGCGATTCGACACGTGACTTACCGGTTAACGTACGTAGGGGATCTATCATATGGCGGATCTGCTACGCCCACCCCTCTATGAAATACGAGATTATCTTACGGTACAGCCCGTACCGTACAGGTGTCATCTTTCAGATCGGTTAGTGTCGGATATGGGAAAAAAAAATCAAAGTTTTATGTTAATTATTACTTCTCCTGTCCCTGCTTTGTAGACGTTCGCACCGGCCGGGTGAGGAGAGGGGTTTATAGAAACACCTACCCGGGTCACGGCTGGACTGTGGCGCTTTAGAGGAGGCGAACTCTGTTCTAGAATGCGGCCTCGAATTCCATTCATTCTTCACGCACCGTCGCCGCGGCCCCGCATTTTTTTGTTGTTGACGGGGTGTTCCTATGGTATCGCTTCCACGATAACCGCCCCCCTGTCTGACACCGGGCGCATTTCTACAAAAGGTAAGGTCTCTGCAACACGAGACACGTGCCACACACTCGCAAATCGTGAATCGTGAGGAAGGTTGCGATTGTTATTAATGGTGTCTGATTGCGATAATTACCCGGCGTATTTTGCGAATGAACAGCGAGACTGTCGCCATCGACGATGCGCCTGCCATTACATCTATCAAAGCCATAAATCGAGATAAACTGGATTATCTCCCTTAGTTTGTTCAGGAGTGTCGTCTTCACGAGAAGGAAAACTCGCACCTGGAAACATTTTACTTAAACACTCGGTTTTAAAACTGAACATTTAAAAAAGAAAAAAAGTCCTTCAGAAATTGAGATGTTGCTGAGACAATAGATGAAGGAAGTGTGACGTGATAAAAAGAATACATGCATAAGTTATAACCACAACAAAACAAGTAATTAATATTTTAAAACGTCTATTTGAACGGCTTTCAATATTATCAGCAGGAATTAACAATATTGTCAGGCAGCGTTTAAGGGGAGGTAACTAAAGAAACTCTTTCTCTAGTTGTCTCTGTTAGTCTCTAAAAAAAAACAACAAAAAACAGCTGGTGACTTCTAGAATCCTTACCCCTTTTTTGTTTTCGTTTTGCTCTGTGCTTTGTATTTTATTACTGTAAAATTTACAGTGGTAGCGGAATTTCTCCCACTTCAGCACCCGCTGAACTTGAAAACATTTCGATCTTGACTGAAAAACTTCAATTTACACGTCCAAAAATAAAGCTATTTTATAATTAAGAATAACTACTCAACGCTGTTCAAAGATAATTAAGCGGTAATTATTCTAAGCGCCGTTTATGATGACTCGGCGCCGTTCTTGGCACAGGTAGAATCGGTGTCGACCGTTGGCATAAGTTCCAGTGTGCAGCACAGACTTATTATCTCCTCGGTGTATACGTGACAGGCGGATAACAGGACTGGCAGCGTCAGCCCGAGACGGGTAACTGATGACCTGTCGTCTCGCTTTTCGTTTGAATCCTTTATCTTAAAGCAATGAGGAGATATTATACAACAACCAGATAACAATAATAATAATAATAATAGACTTATAATATAATTTTATATTTAATTATACACCAAGTTAAACGTTAGAAATTAACTTTTTACATAAACCGAGTGAATGCTACAATGCAAATTATTATTATTATTATTATTATTATTATTATTATTATTATTATTATTATTATTATATTATTATTATTATTATTATTATTATTATTATTATTATTATTAAAATCTCGATGGATGAACATGCAAAAAAATCTATAGATTTAGATCGAAATGTAATTTTATGTTTTAAGATCTCGCCATTGTAATGACAACAATCAGCCTCGTGGTAATTTTGCTGTTCACCAAATTTCTTTCATATTTGCAGAAAAACGAAGGACATTACGGCGAATTCTTCTTGAGATGTTACAGAAGGTGGAATTAGTTCTCTCGAATCTAGCGTCACCTTGTGTTACTGGATGCGGACATCAACAATGGGAAGAGGGAGGGGGTGAAGAAAGCCGCCAGGAGAGAGGGACGGGACGGGATGAGATGGGATGGGGTGCCCCTGGCGCTGACAGGCGCCCAGCACAAGCCCAGACGTACGCGCACCGGCTCGTCGTAGATATGTTGCAAAACTAAATTCCTGGAAATAAATGTAAACACTTTGATGTAAGAAAGTGCGAGATGCCCTCTCTCCAGCTGTTGGTTTTCTTAACTAATAAAAGCCTCGCTGAAGAAGGTATCTTTTGCCATTTTTTCTACTTTTTTAGAATCCAGCGGAACTTTTAGTTTATTTCGATGAATTACGCGATGATGGACGATTCTAACGATTTTATTTATAACTTAAATACTAATTCTAATCCCATAATACGCGTACATTCCCTCTCTCCGGTATGAATTCTGAGAGCTGGCTTGCTTAAGATGGTGGTGGGCACTTATTGTGGCATCAGATTAGTCGGGGGCTCCTGGTGAGTGCTGCACGTGCACCTGTCCTGACTGTTTACACAACTACTTCCTGGTGTCAGCCTCGTTCTGGGTTTAACACCAGAATCTCTATCTTCGCATAAACAAGCCTATAGCAATTTAAGGCTTTTTTATGTTTCGCTTAGAATCCTCCACCTAAACCAAAACAACTGACACAAACTGTTTTAGATGATTTTAAAGGTGTGTGTGTGTGCGTGCCTGCCTTAAATAATGAGCATACTCTGTTTTTAATCTTTTTTGTATATTTATTCTCCTCTGATAAATCCACTTAAAATTTTTTTCATTGTTTTTAGCCAATTTTAAAGCAGAATATTTTTAATAGAATGTAGTTGTTGACCTATTCTGCGCATGAAATCAGTTGGTGTACTAAGTTTCTTCTAGAAATCCGACACGTACTCTTTAAATTTTTAATATGAGAGAGAGAGAGGGAGAGATGACGTCAGTACAGAGAGGGAGGGAGGGGAGAGAGAGATTATTCGGCAGTAGTTTGTATCCTGCCATCTTCTGCATACCTAGCCTACCTTGAATGACCGACCCTAACCGTTAACATTCCTTTTTTGGCCATGGTGGTGACGACTGCCAGGAGATAATCCTTTGAGAAATTATTCGTTATAGACTTGTACCTGGTAAACAGGGGTCATCTAGTTCGGGCTATTAAAATTCGCACAGTGGCCCTACGTCCAGACAAAAGAAAGAAGCGAACGAGGCTGTTGCATTGTTGGTATGGGTGAGGATGTGAGTCGGGCGTGTCTGTGTGAGCTGGACTGATGACATGTCTGGGAGGAGAGGGTGTCGCCGCCCACACAGCGCACCCATTGTATCGGGGCCAGGGGAAACACCAAAGTAAACATCATGCCGATTAAACTTGATTACTGTACACTACGCTTCTTTGGAACCGTTCTCTTCCTTTCTCTTTAACTTATTTATACTGTTATTGGATCTGAAACAGCGAAAATAGCTGGTCCCTTCCAGTTAAAAAAAAAAACAACAGAAGAGCAGGTGTTTTCTTATAATGATGGGACCCTACCTTTTGTTTCAACAATTTTGTGGAATTCCGCAGCTTTACTGGGTGTCACCTGTCACGTCAGGTCGGACCTGATGAGGGGGCCAGCGGTGGAGATACCACACCCACTTTTGGACTACGATAAGGTCACATACCAGCAGAGTAGATGTCCCAGTTCGCCCCACCAGGTCTGTTCCCTACGTAAATCTAGACACCACTATGACGAGTAGACATTAATGCATTTAGAATAAACAAGTATGGGAACTAGACACCTGGCTTTAGTATACACCGGTATCTGGAGTGTAGCCACCAAGTTTAAACTCGAAAGCGCTCATCACCAAACAGGATCCTTGTATTTACTGAAGCTAAACGAATCCTATCTTTACACAGCTGATAATTTTGGACTTTATGCGATATTTACTGACACATCGTGGACGGGTCTGTGGTGTTACTCCCGCTCAGTATATCGTGAAAGCCTTTTACCTTCGCCGACGACTATGGAAGGCAGTTTTTCCATCGATGAACCTAAATTACCTGGTATTGCGAGTGTTACACCTCGAAGATGGCGCTCATCCGGGTCTCCTTGGTGATTCATGGCGTTGCTAGGAAACAAAAGCTGCGTACATTCAACAACACGTATATGCTCTGGTACTTAGCTTTTCACCCTTATTTCCAGAGCAACCCTAGAGAAAAGTCTACAGTGACGGGGGGGGGGCTGGTGTAGCTGAAAGCTTTGAAGTCAGGGTGAGGCTCGGAGTTTTCCCATCTCTTTCTTCTCACTTGAACGCGTCGTCATTTCTACTACAAACAAGAAGAGGCCTGACGCGAGTAGATCGAGAGCCAGGTACTGCAGTTCCCTCCAGTCGGTCACGCGATATCGCTAGCCACGGGCGCAGAGGAACCGGACCGGACCCTGTCGGGGAATCGGTGAACTCTGACAGGGAGCACGGGGTTGGGCAGTGGGACCTAGGTAGAAGCCGACAGCAGGTAAAGTCAATAACACCACTACTACCAGACTGCTAGCAGGGCGACTGTCCAGCTCGAGAGAAGCCATTTGGAAAACGTCTATGAAATTCCGCCATAACGCAGCCGGTCGTGTCGACGTAGAGGTCAGTCAGAACTGTAATGTGCTCACACCGGAAGTGCTTATTTTTGTATTAAATACCCTGGCGGGTCTAATGGTCAACACTAGCTGTAAATATCTGGTTTTTACCTACAGCAGGCAAGTCGGGCCAAGGCAGAATCCATCTCCCGGTCAAGCTCCAGACATCAGAAATCAGCCGTGACGCGCGAGCCAGTAAATTAGCCGGCAGTCGATTAATTTGCGAAAAACTGTAGGCCGCGCTGCAGGAAATATGGACACCATGGACCCCTCTCCTCGCGCTCTTCTTCCTTGGTAAAGTCATTTCATCTCTTCTTTCCCCCTGATTATCAAATGAATTAAATCTGTTTGAATACTGGCGACTGCACTCTTATCAGTCTGGAAAATCTGCGTAGGTAAAAGGAAATTAGCTGGCAAACGCTACGCAAGGTGTTGTGGGTGACCTGACGATCACGTGACAAAGAACTCGCCGTTTTTGGTCGGAAAACCAGCCAATAGGATATTTGTTTGTTTGTTGTTTTTTTTTTTTTACTTTAGTATTACTATTTGGTTATTGCTAATAATCAGAATCTTTTGTTTCTGTCTGTCAGATGCTGTTTTCCATGTCTACATTAAGCCCTGTTAACATTTTATAACATTTGTTTGACTTCATTTACTGTCATTCAAACTTAATCGCATTTTAGAAATTCTAAAATTAGCTGAAGAGGGCGCCACGGCACTTCTCAAATAAGACAGATTGTGATTCCTCCTCTGAGCTTCGATCAAGAGTTGGAACTCGCCGCGTCTCCGATCTGCTGGTGAGACGACGTTTTGGTTGGCAGTCGCAGCCTCCCTCTACCCATAATGCATTTGGGGGGGAAACGCAAAAAATTTTCCGAAGGTTCTTATGCACCTTAAACTCGGTTACAGGGCCACGGTTTTTACTCACCTGACAACTCAAGTTTGTTTGGAGGATAGGCTTTCGTTAATGCAAATGAAAGCCTGACAAGGAAATGAGTCTACGAAGATTCCCAGCCGAGGAAAGCGTTAGATGTGCGTACTGCTGTGAAGGAACAGACGGATTACCCTAATGATGTAACATCCAATAGATTTTTGTTTATAGTATAAAGAAACAATGAAATTTCCGTAATGATACGAAGAACTATTGCATTAACTGCCCTTATAGAAAAACAACATAGAATGGTCATAATGATATAAAGAGACAACGGACCTACAGATACCAACAACCAATTAAGTAAAATACCCCTGATGTAATAAAGAAACAAGAAAAGTCATCAGTATAAAATCTTTCAGAAGTACCTGCCATTAATTAGTATTATTAAAGGAGAAGCTATCTTAACGATAAACCCATTTGCTAATCTTAAATTTTCAGACTTCAGATGTTCTCTTTCCGTACACACCTGCAGTAAATATTTCTCTAATGCGTTTCTTTTAATTATGAAGAATTAAATAGATAAATGCAGTACGATCCCAAATTGTAAATCCACCATGCTTTAAAATTTAGAAATCTCCATTAAAGCAGAACAGCAGTTAATTTCTACAAATTATTTAGTGAACCGATATAAAAAGTTAGTAAAATCTTAAATGAAAGGCATGGATTGAGTGCAATCTGTCTGGATAAAATCGACGACATACATTCTTTGTGTTAATTGTTGTGGATATTTAAGTTACGTATTAACAAGAAAACATTTTTTTTAAATGTTATAATTTACTTAATAACAACGAGCCACCCACCTTTCGTTAAAAACTGCTATTGTTTGGCGTCTTTGTAAATGATGGGTAATCTGTACGTTTTGAATGGCTGACGCCAGACTCGTTCATTAGGCGAACAAAGGTGTTCTTCATGTGACCTTGTCACAAAATTAAAGGTTTTCAGGGGATCGGGGCAAAATACTATGAAGAGGAAAGAATTACTAAGATGGAAAGGAAAACGTCGCAGGATAATGAAATTTCCGAGTGGAATTCGCTTGGTTCACCGCCCGGGATTTTTAGGCAAAGCTGCGCAGTGACGAAGCGGCCTTAGTTTCTCCATCTCAGTCCAGCTGAGAATCTGTGGAGATTATTAAAGGTACCAAAATAAAAATAAAAATAGAAATAAAGCACAACGACCAACAAGTCTGATGATCTGTGAAGAACTGCTGGGGTGATGCTAAATAAAAGATGACGGCATATTCGGTCAACACCCGGGCGAGTTAAAGATGAATCGCGAGCAAAGGGTAAAATATTAAATAGTAATAATAATACTGTATATTTTAATTGAACATTATCGAGGAAATAAGCTGCAGTTCTGTTTTAATACGTAGAGCTTTCGAAATTTTGAACCACGGGGAATTAACAGTTTTGGACCGGACCGCTGGATGGTATACTAGGGTGGGAGATGCAGAGTTGGCAGAGCTGGAGAGGCAGGGAAGTGTCTCGGCAGGTTGGAAACTGTGCGGGGAGATGTCTTCCTTGTTTTGTTTCAAGTTTATGTATTATCGCTGGCTCATCTAGTGCGAATCAAAGATCAGATTTTATTAAAGAACGTGTTTGTTTTTTTTGTTGTAGTTTTGTAATTTTTTTTATAAAAGTCTCAAAAGAAAATAGCTACAAATGACGATTTTAACTGTTTATCGATTGTAGCCGACGAATGTTCATCATAAAAAATACAAAAACAGAAACGGGCGCACCTGCTCCAATCGATGAGTGTGGCCGACTCGCCAGCCGTGATTAATGGATATGCTGAATGGAAATTAACGTCGCGGACAGGTTGGCATTTGCTAGTAATTATAAACGATATGATGGTCGTACTCAAACAGTCGTTTTGGTACACGCTGTTTAGTGAAGTTGTGCTCAGAAACAAACTGCTCTTATAGTGAGCATATGGCTAAAGAAACAGAGAGAGACGCACTTCTGATTACAATTCCAAGCTTTATTGGAAATTGGCCTGAAGCGATAACTTGCAGATTTTAACATGAGCGCACGTGTAAAGTGTGCGGTAATAGGTGAGGCACCATTATTGTCTCCGTTAGCCAGTTATACCGGAAAGCTAATACGATATGTACGAAAATCCTGTTGTACCGGTTCATAAATGTTTCATAACTTAGTTTCGTTTATATCCTAAAAAGCCTATTTGGTATCGATCTGCGTTTGGTTAACCTAGACTACAAGGATTAGTTTACTTATTTATTTATCCACGCATATTTATTAAAAAAAAAAACAATTATGTATCAATCGTATCTGAAAAGTCTTTTATTTTCAAAGGTCTCCAGTTCACTAATGAACGCCACCACGAGCAGACTTTCCGCCCGTTGCTTGGTAGGAAGTACAACAGTGCCCCCTCTTTCTACAGCAAGCTCCGCACCTGCGTAATAAAGCAGATTTGGTTTCTAATTTAAAGAACGAGAACGCGTCGCCGACCAATTTGTGTCAGCGAGCTCTTTTGAAGTAGGAGTAGGGAAAAGAGTAACCTGAGAACTCACACGGGTCGTGCCGTCGTGTACGGCTGAGAAGCACAGCTCTGTTTGCCGTACAGAATCACTTCGCTGCCTATACACATTTGAGAGACACCGAACACTGTTCTCTAAGTTAACCACATAGAAATGTCAACGCAAAACAAACAACTTTTTTAGCTATAAAGTAAATAGGGTCTATTTTATTGACAGTGAACCTCTAAAATAGTATTCGCCGATCTGTTTTTCTCAAATCTTTTCCGCCATCACCGAGAACCAGCGGCGTCTCTCGTCGTCGCTGTATCCACAGTTAAACCGTCACGGTCGACTGGACGCTTAACCCCTTTAATACAGTTTTGCGATCTGTCTTCCAGCAGAGGTTATTTCGTTTCGTGGAAGTAATAATTATTCACCCCGCCATAAAACGGCTCTTCGAGGTTGGGGCGAAGTCTCCTTTCACTTTAGTCGCCCAGTGACAAATCTTCGCCGGGCTATCGCGGCCGACATCTCGCTCGTCAGGTCTCCGCCTTTTATCAGAAATCCGTCCCATAAAAGAAAATTCAGCACGCTGCGGTCTTGGAACGGATCCGGTCTACCCCCTCTCGTTCTTAACAGACTCCGATAAAACAACAGGACGTGGACATTTTTCCACTTAAGAAAAAAAAGAAAAAGAGCCTCTAGCTACTTTTAGGCGGTCTTCTTATTGGACTGAATGAAGCACCCGTCGGATTTCCTGGCGCTGGAAGCTTTATTAACAAACATCTCGACAAGACAATTGTTCGCTCCTCCCCTCTCCCCTCCAGCGCAGTTTCCCGGTGTGTTCTCAGACGCGAGAGACAGGAGCGAGCTGGGTTTCTTCTCTCGTTGCTTTCACGCCGCGCATAGTCGGGGTAATGGGACCAGACTTGTCGAGCAGAAACTTCAGGGGCTTTCTTTGTTCTCTTTTAATCACCTAAATCTCACCGCATGATTTGTCCCCGCCCCAGGACAGAATAAACAGCCTGGCCGTTAATGCCGTGGTTGATCGGAATCAGATTTAATCTAATTTAAAAAACACACACACACAACGAAAAGTTGCCACCATGGCAGGTATGAAGGACAAACGGTATCCAGAAGTTGTCTGTTGTATTTTCTCGGTAACGCTTTGCAGACGGAAGATGATGTCCCAGAGTGATTCAGCAGATTCACCACAAGCCCCAGCCAACGCGCTCCAAGGATAGCTGAAGAGGTAGGCGCCTCGCTAACGAACAAACGAGACTTCGGCCTGCGACGGCGAGATTATAAATCGAGAACGAGATTTGTTAGTCTGGATTTTACGTTTACCATCAGTTCGTTTTGCTTTATTTTCGACGGAATACAAGTTCTATCAGCGGAACTTCGAATTACACCGTGGAAAAAACTCTGCTACTGTTCTAATGCAACAACATTTCGCATCATTTTTACCTTCCTATCGGAAAGAAAAAGATTGTTCCCGGTCCTTGTTTGTTTACAAGATCCATCCATCAGTTCGGAGTCAAGTTAAACGTGATTAACATGTCGCCATCAGACTACAGCATGGAAGATGTTATACAATTCCACCACTTAGTTAAATGTCAAACTATGTCATTCTGCAGCTGTGACGCGCCACAGTTGTGCTAAGAGGCGGCGCCATGTGACAATGTGGTCACGACGTTTTAAAGCGGTCCACTGTTTAGTTGCAGCGGAATGCCGATGATTCGGTTGCGGTTTCTTGGTTTTAGCCAGCCAGCATCACGAACCCGCACTATTCTGCGGGGGTTGGGCGAGATAGCCGGGACCGGGACTTGGCCGAAGAGAGGAATTGAAATGATACGAAGATTTCGCTTTGTGTTGGGGCGAGAGGAAAATAGCGGAACTTAATCAAGGATCGACTAAAGCTTTCCGATCTGGTGGAAGTGCTGATTGGTGCAGCAGACCGAAACCGAACGTAGTTCCCCTCCCATTCTCTAGTCTCTTGGTTAGCTTCGATCAGTCGAACAGTGACACATCAATCAGGAGTCCGCCTTCATCTGGTGGTCACTGGTTTTCGTGCTATCAGCTGGCTTCCTGCTCGGGATATCTTCTGAACCAGTCTAAACAGAATCAAGCCCCCGGGCACACATTTCAGTTCTTTAACAACGACAGCTATGGAATCCTCAACTCTAGCTCGCGATTCTTTCCTTTCCTAGATTTTGCTCCATGGTAGATCTGATAGCTTTATCCTGAGTAATAAATTATTATTATTATTTTAATAATTAGATTTTTTTACTTATTTTAAAATAAAAAATAAAGAGATTTTCATGAGCATCATTGATCTCCTCAGCAGCCTGGATAGTCAGTCACTTCTCTTCGCAAACCGTTAAAAGTTGCCTCTCTACTCAGCTATTCAGTACATATTAATCTTCGCTTGAGACCTTTCGTAATAATGTTGAAAATATATGTAGATAATAGGCTTAATACACATGGAACGCTGTCTGTTGCTGATATAGATAAAATTAGGACAGCAGATCAAGGCCTCTGGTGGCAGCCAAACTGACGTCTAAGAACAAACGGCTGTATTTGCTATTGCTATTAACATATATTTAAACTATATCTTTATTTTAAACACAATAATTAGTATTTAATATTTAATAATGTTTGATACGGTCATACCTTTCGGTGTAGATATTTGTTGAGTACTGCTTCTTTATGGTGCAGTTCCATTTGGAATGTGTTAAGTAAATAAAGCAACACAGGAATAAAAAGGGGTTAATCGCCTTTCCAGTTTTCAGGTGGCTGCCTAAGGAGGATGGGTAAGATACAACGGTGTTATTCATCAATCCTTTGTGAATGAATACTTTTGGAAACACTCCCTGATATATTGCCAAGTCATGAAACATTTTATGCCTTGTTAGCGTAACATAAATGCAATATTACTGGTAGTTATTATGTATGTAAGTAAAGAATTTGCATGTTGGTGTATGAGGTTTTGGACTGCTGGGGGGAAAAAAAACTGATCTAATTTACAGCTAAAACAGTTTTATAATAATCTTCCTCCGTATTAATTTCAGTGTAAATAACTCTCGAGACCTTTTTCCTACATACTCCATAGCTCTCCTGTTAAAAAGATCACAAACGACATCGCGCGCGTCACGGTTGTGAGGCGTCGTTCGTGTTGCTTGACAACCCGTTCTATTCTCACCTGAGAAGAGCGAGAAAAAGGACAAAAAAAATAAATGCTGCTGCCCTTCGAAGTACCGACGGACATTAGATTACCGAATTAAGTATTTATTTCGCACGCTTTGAAATATGCAAAGTCACCATTGATCCAATACGGAACGATCGTTTATTTCTTCTCGTCGCTGATGATTAATTTTTAGAAAATCGATTTATTTTTTTAAAATACAGATCTGCTCAGAAACTGATGCCGGACCCTGAAGTATTTAGTTTTTTTAAAAAAGGTACAGATAAACAAATTAATAAAATCTTTTAAAATGACTTTCCTCTTGAAAACAGAAGCAGTTCCTGGTAGGCGTCATTGTGGAATTTCTTCATAACCACCCCCCCCGAATATGACTTGCAGATTACTGAAATAATAAACGAGGTACACCTGGACTTTAAGAAGCTGTTTCCAGTGGATGAGCATCATGGGCTACGCTGAATTATATCCAGTACTGAACAGAAGCGTGCGATGTCAGAGTTTGAGGACGTCCGTAAAATCGGGCCGAGCACTCAGTTCCAGGAATAGTGATCTTACAAAAAAAAATAATTTTAGGGAGTAGGTTAGGTTAGAGGATCGGCTGTTTCCAATGACAATGACCCTCCGCCGCCTTAGCTGTTATTAATTACCCTGCTTGGATAAACACTTCTTACTAAAGCGAATATTTTCTTGTTACAAAATTCAATTTTTGTTTGTTTTTTTTTTCTAACTTTTACTTCACGGTTATTTTGATGAAGTAACTGTTATTTTTTTATTAAATTACACTAGAGACGATCGTTCAAATACAGGCCGGAAGATACACCGAGGCCGTAATAGTTCGTTCGGACGACTTCCCTAAGAGCACCTGCTATGTTCGTCTTACCTGCGGCGCTCTCCGTCCTTATGAGAGCAAAATAAGACGGATCACGTCACTTACTGGCGGAGAGAGCGGCCAATAAAGTATACAGTCATCGCCGTGGCTCCCTCTTAGGCGCTGGAGAGAACAGAATAGACAGTATAATAATCGTTGTCATTTTTATATTAGTTGGAAAATTCATGTTGAATTCCAAACATTGGTTCAGGAAGGGAAAGGGTGAATGTTGAAAGCGGGATTAGTCGGGATGTCCCAACTCAGGTAGTATTTAGAAATTACAAAATATCTTTCTTTTTTTAAAAAAAAATTTTAAAAAAATGAGAGATTATTTTTGAAAACTCGGCACTGACACTGAATTTTTAAAAAGACAGGGAGATCTTATTGTGTGTGAAAGGTTCATGAGTGAATTAAACTGTCCAAACGATAGTAGGTGTACGGCTAGCAGTCTCCCCCAAGCCTGGAGGAGAGGATAGGGCGGGCCTTCAGCGGGACACATCTAGCGAACTCCAGCTTCGTTACTCGGCTCTCTATTAACCTAAATTCTTTGACGAAACCACAAAAACAACAATAACCCCATCAGAATCTAGAACATTCTCGGAAGGTTTGAGACGGATAAACAAGCATCGTCACCGAAGAGATCGCTCATCTTTCCCGTCCGGTCTCTCTAAGGCGTGGACAGTTTAGGTCCGGGTTCTTGGCTGGTTGGCTGGGGTAGACTGTGCGCACCTACTTCGGCGGTGTATGGAAGGGCCGGCTACAATCCTGTCCCTCTGCGACTCTAGAATATCGTTCAGTATTTAGAGCGTGAAGCTGGCACCGACCACAAATCTTTTCTTCGTGTTAGGCGACCGGGAAGGGAAAATGCGGGTGCCGTTCTCACAGGACCGGTGGTGGTGGGGACTACTTTGTGGGCCAACAGCCAGTGAGGCGGGGCTGAGCTTCATCAGGCGGGCCCCTGTCAGCACCAAACCAATCGCAGAAGCTCGGCAATGCGTCCTGGAGATTCCAGATGCTGGGGGGTGACTCCACAATCCGTCTACTCGGCACCTCATCGAACACCGACTTCTGTATACCGCACCTTTTACCTGTCCGCAAGGTCTCGGCTACAGACGCGTGCGGCACATGGCCAGCCAACTGCCAGCGGGACTACTTCCGGGCGCCTACCGGAGAAGCGATGTGAAGAGATAGCATCCGGTAAAACCATTAAAAGGTAGAGAAACAAGACGGGCGATCCGCACGGAAGATAGCAATTTAACGTCGCCTCTGAGTCGGTAAACTTCTAACAGTGTTCTCACTCGAGAATTTCTTTCTCTAATCTGTTGCAAAGATCTCCATGTTGTATAATTCAACATCCAAAGATAAAACCTCATTATTATTAAAAATCTTTTTTTAAAAGAAAATAATAAAGTAATACGGAAGTGTTTGTTGTTAACCCTCCATGCCTCTGGTATTCAAAAAATGGGGTACGCCAAAATATTAAATGCAACTGGTATTTTTATGGTATATTAATAATAGCCTGTAGCTAACCTTATCCTACCTTGGGTAGCCTGTACGTCTTGGCAGCCGTGCGCATGCGCATCTTTCAGTTTCCAGCGCCCAGCTGTTAGACGCGTCACTTCCGTTTTTGTTCTTTTACTGACGATAGATGAGTTTTTTTAACCGTTGAAAGACAGCACGAAGCCATCCTTTTTGCAGCTCAGTAAGTTAGTTACCGTTGAACACAGACAGAAGCTCGGATGTGATTCGTGCACACGCGAAACGGTCAAAAGTGGCCCTGGGAACATGATAAGAACTAGCGACAGAAACCCTTGCTCTTCCCGTTGCTTTGTAACAGCTGAGAAAACCTTAGGTGCTATGGCTGCTGATGGGACTGAATCGTTCCCACACTCAGATGCAAGTGCGGCTGGTCGTCCGAAACAGGTATTACTGACAAAATACCAGCATGTGGAACTTTACCTGGGAACAGAACCGGAGAGGAGATTTCTTATATACCTGACAGTTTTATAAGAATTGAGTGTGATCTACAGTGGAAACGGTGGTGTTTGGGTACATCTACGGATGGGGCTGAGGGAACCAAAATGGTGTTGTCGCTTGCCTCTTCTGCGCATCAAATGACAGAGAACTGCACGATTCGTAAACAGGCTCTGATTGGTAAAAAGATGAACTTGCGGTTGCATGAAACATTGAATGGTGTTGTAAAGACCGTTAAACCCACCGTCTATTTAAAGCAGTGTATGAAGAAATGGGATCAGAGCTATGGTTGTCAGGGGAGCGAATCGTAACACATTTTCTTAAAGTGAGTCACAGCTTCATAAGTTCTCTCTCAGAAATGGAATCTGATTTCGTAATTCTTTTTACAAGCGAAGACTGGTCTTGCCGATGTTTTGAGTTCAATAAACGAACTGAACCCCCAGCTACAGGAGTTTGGTAAAACTATATTTAAGGCACCCGATAACGCCAGAGGATTTTGCCAGAAGGCATTGTCTTGGGTAAAGTGTCGGAACAGGCAACATTACATTCCCTCAGACACTCAGCGACTTTAGTGAAGAAAGCAAAGCAGTTGTTGTCGATACAGTCACGGACATTATTAAAAACCACTTGGTTACTGCCGCTGAAGCTTTCTCGGGATACTTCGCCGAGACTGGGAGCGAATCCTTTCGTGAGCCAAGCC
Source organism: Nautilus pompilius (assembly GCA_018389105.1). NCBI lineage: Eukaryota > Metazoa > Mollusca > Cephalopoda > Nautilida > Nautilidae > Nautilus > Nautilus pompilius. The sequence goes on along the minus strand of JACATO010000908.1, from coordinate 103,347 downwards.
GAACCTGGAGCAGCTCCCCCTGTTAAGCTGGACAGGGAGACTCGCCGACAACTCACCCAAAATCAGATTTGCATTAAAATTTAGTTTGGGACTTTCGGGAAATGGCTCGCGAAGAATTCAAAGAACTGAGCGATACTGCCATCACGCGAATGATCTTACTCCCAACAATCTGTTTAGACGAGCGGGGTTTCTCGGCACTGATGACGATAGGCTACAGAACTCTCCTCCGTCCTCATCCAAGATTAATCCTGCAGTCAGCAACATCCCCCAACGCTAGAAACAGTTAGCGCCCCTTCTCATCTCTTTAAGTAGAATAAATGCATTTTTCTAATGTCCAGTCACAACTGCTGTGTTGCTTACTGTACCTATATAAACCCTTACTCGCCGCTTCGAACGATGTATCGATATAGCGGTAATCTCTTTAAGGATATCCAAACATTAACAGAGGGGCACCTGGAGTGCTGAGATTGAGGGCCCGAGTCAGAGTCCAGGTGGGCGTTTGTGGTCCCTTCGCTAGCCAACTGCCTTTCTTACCTCAAAGTGAAGAGTTTGGTGGGGTTTACCTGGTATAAGAAAGCACCCAGGTAACTCGCTTGATCAGCGTGGCTGCTGTGCGGCGAGGCGAAGCAATCAACCAGTCAGGAAAATTCTCCTTCATTCACAGTCACTAGATAGAGATTTACATAAAGCCATTTACTTTTAAAACTTTCTCGTGTGCCACAGTTAGCTAACCAGTTTCTTATTGTCAGGAGCCGCGAGCTACCGACCCAAAACTACCTGCACTGACAATAAGGAGAGGAATATTAACGTAAACATTAAAAAAAAACAACGATGTAATAAAGTGGATCCAACCTCTGTTTCGTATTAAAGGCGTTATTCACTGCTTGCTCCATTATTGTTCTGCTTTCAGAATTATTATGGCTGATTTCTAACCTATTCGCAATCAACTTCAGGTAAGGAGTTTACGTCTCTGGCATATTTTTTTCTCCGTCTTCTTCACCAGCCGGCCGCAGTGTGGGTTTCCACCCGGCCTCCCTGGCGATCGATCAAATCGTGGTCTGGGAAGGACTCGGCCAGTGACAGTGGCGAGGCTACAGGGGGGGCAGGGGGGGCGACCCCCCCTGGTCGGATTTTGGTACCGTCGGTCGTAAATTTACATGTTGGAAAAAAATGTTCTTCACTAGCGCTATTATTTCACAACTATCACATCATTGAATTAATTCACCTGCATCAAAATTTGTCCCCATTATAATGGTCCCCTATAATGCTATTATGTACAGTACATTTTTTTTCCAACATGTAAATTTCCGACCGACGGTACCAAAATCCGACCAGAGGGGGCGGTCGCCCCCCCCCCTGCCCCCCCTGTAGCCTCGCCACTGGCCAGTGACCAACCACTTGCCTACCTTGTACGCCCCTGGCACAGAGCCGAGACCGCCAGCGACTCTTTGTTGTTCGCGACACCACTTACAGACAGAGGAGACTAACTACAACACCAGTGGGGCCCTCTACTGTCTGCCCATCTCTCTCTCTCTCTCTCTCTCTCTCTCTCTCATGGCTTTACCGAATACTATTTCAGCATCATCGCCAATAAGATATAAAGACTCTTCTATTACTATGACAACAGCGTGTGTGTTGTTGTTGTGCTTTCCTTTTCAAATAAATCAATACAGTTATTTTTTGTCCACGTAGTCTCTCAGCTCTCGCTGCCTTATGTGTCGATCTTTGCAGATCGATTCATCATCTTTCTGCCCGCTGCACCGGTCTTAGCCTGAAGTCCAGTTTCTCTACTTTTCGTACGATTTAGCCGGAGGTTTACAGTACTCACATTTAACACCTGAGTGTCTGTGCACATCCATCATGTGGTGGTGTATCAGAGCTGGTTGACGTACTGAACTGTTGTGGTAAACTTCCCCTAACTGAAACTTTCACAGGATATATAAAAGTATCTTTTGTACGATTTTAATTGCTGTACCATTTGCCATTTTTCAGAGAATAAATAGGAGGCACTACAGTCGGAATGTCTCTTGTAGATGATATTTTAAAAATAATAATAGATCCAAAGCAATACTGTTTAGTTCACCAAGGTGGCACTAGTTCTTCAGGTCCGGTGACGTAATCGTTCTTTAGAAGCCCAGCAAATCAGCCATTTTGTAGTTCTTTGCTTAGCAACAGTTAATTGTACATATTTCAAAGAATATCTTTGTTGGCTTAATTTGGAACGTAATGCTTATCATCACCTGCGCTGGCTTTAGTTGTGCAGGCAAAAAGGATAGAGAGAAACATCTGCAGTGATTAAAAAAACAAGGTGACTCGTAACAGAGAGAGAGAGTCTGTGTACCAACCAGTACGGACCTCGGTTTGTGTGCTAACCAGTAGCTTCCGAAAGAGTAGCTCAGAGCTGGAGCGTGGTAAGTGACTGCTAGGTGCTCAAGCAGCCTCGACCGCCGATCGGCTCAAACGTGATCTCGCCTAGATGTCACCACGGCAACGTTAACATGGAAAGAGCTGCGCCGCTGTAGACATCCGACCGACACTTGAACGTGTTTACTTGGGCTTACTTACTGACTGGCGAGCGGTGACAGGTGATTTATGGAACCTGCCAAAATCAGCTCACGGCGAAAACCGATTGTTACCATATTTAAAGTAGATGAGGTCAGAATTTGGGCCAGTACCTGTTAATTCGACGTTTAAAATTATGGAATCCCTTTTTTAAAAAAAATTAAACATTTCATGCCATTTTCTTCTCTTTACTTTTTAAATACCGCCGCCCCCTCTTTCGATCGTGTTACTAATTCGCTACATACCGTCAGTATGGTGATCAGACAGCAGAGCGGGAGAACCAACCACCTGATCGGCAACGACACGAAAACGAAGTCAGAATCCCGGACATTACGCGATTTATTTATCTCTCTGCCTTCCAGGGGGAAAAAAAAGGGTTAAAATGTAACTGCTGAAGCCTCTCGGGTGGCAGAGCACGCGAGGGCGGCGCACCCAAATTTTGCCTCAGTTTCAGATCTGTGGGTTTTTAACAAACTCTTCTCCGATAGTTTAGGAAAATCTGGTCGGCTGGTGACCGCCGACTTCTGTCTCCCCTGTGCGAGATCTTCGCCACGTGGTGGAAACGAGCGACGACGACCGGGGATTCGGTGTTCGTTTCTAAACAGTCGGCAAAGCGAAAGTACTTACTCTTCGTTTCCGTTCATGGACGAATTGGCGCCTGGCGGGATAACAGTACACGCTAATCAGGGACCTATTAAAAAAAAACAACAAACAGAATAATGCAGAGATGGCAGGCTGACGACTTGGTCATCGTGATTTGGGAAATATAGGGTTGTCTTGGTAAACACTAGCGAGGGAGGAAGGGACTTCATCGCCGTTCTGACTGTGACAAATAGAGCCCCTCTCCCCTCCATACCGGAGATCCACTGGGGAGCTTGTTGGAGGCTCGCTCCCTCCGGATCGCATAATAAGCTCCTCTTCCGTCTCCTGCTGGACTTGGCTGACGGACGGCGAACCTAGGAAAACCTCAGTCAATCGCGACCGACCGACCAGTAATTTGTGTGTATACTACACATGAAATTGAGCTTCCACTCGGCGGAGATCATCCGTTCTAATCCCGTCAAGTTTTTACGTAATTAACGACGATGCTGCTGCAAATATTAGATTCAGGGATTTTTTTTCATTACAAAACAACAACTTTTTTTCTCTGTCTTTTAAATAAAAAAAAAGGGGGGATATCCCTTCTAGTCGTGGTCAAAGACAGTCTGGCAGCAGGTGCTGAGTGCTCCCCATCTTTTTTTGTTTCAATATTTCATGCGTGATGAAGGAGAACGAAGATGGAAGTTAATTGAGAAGGCAGACGCAGAGTCGTGGACGAGCCACCTGTCCCGATTACCAGAAAACACCAACCGCTGCTATCGTTATGATGGAACTAACTCGGAACATCTAAGATACCTCGCATTAACTATTTCCTATGTTTCATCGACTACTACTACTACTACTACTAATAATAATAATAATAGCATAACGTTCCAGTAGTTTTGCACAAAGGCAAATGAATCGAGATTTAGCTTTGTCACGGTTCCCTGCCCGATACAGAGAACTGCACGAATGGAGGACTGCGTTATATTTGTACTCAGAAATCGAGATATAAATTTCTGCATCAGCTGAAATCAATAGGGAAATTGAAAATTTATGTCCTTAGTTTTCACAAACATCTGTTGCCCGCACAGAAGATGAAATCAGTTTTGCCTGTAGAGTGGCTGGCTGGCTGCTCCGCCAGGTGTCGGGAGGTAATGAGTTCGTTACACAATGGAAGCTGGTGATATGACTCGGCCGACAAAGATTTACAACGACAGCCTGCCGCAGTGAAAAGGATACAGGATGTTTCAAAGAATTGTTTCCTTTTCTACACATTTAAAAATTAAACCTGATTTACTGTTGTTGTTGTTTCATTTCTAACTAAAAAAAAAAAAAAAGCTAATGATTAGAAACTTGGGGAAATTCACTTCACTACTATTTGCCTCAGTGAGTGCGCGTGCTTTTCATTTCAAACAAAAAAGAAAAATATACTTAATCTCTCTCTCTCTCTCTCTCTCTTCTCTCTCTCTCTGTAATGACGTCATATCTCTCTCTCTCCATCTCTCTCTCTCTCTCTCTCTTTCTCTCTCTCTCTCTCTCTCTCTCTCTCTCTCTCCCTCTCTGTAATGACGCCATATCTCTCTCTCTCTCTCTCTCTCCCTCTCCCTCTCTGTAATGACGTCATATCTCTCTTTGTAATGACGCCATATCTCTCTCTCTCTCTCCTCTCTCTCTCTCTCTCTCTCTCTCTCTCTCTCTCTCTAAACCTACGCCTTTCAGGAAAACAAATATATTATTTACTGTCAGATCATTGGAACCATCGCTACATATCATGGAAAGAAAGTCCCTGATCAAAAGATCAATTTGACAAAATTGTTTTCTTACGGTTTGAACAGCTCCTGTCGGTCGGTTGTGTGTTTTGGAAAGACCTGTCCCCGAGAGCTCTGCAGACGGTGGCAGAAGGAAGTCCGAGGACCAGGCTGCCTTTGTCTCCGTCCGCTAACAAATCATCGCAGACAATCATCGGAGGGGGCCACCTCTGACAACCATTATATCTCTAGTTCCTGTTCGTTCCATTTCAGTGCCAGCGTGATAAAAATTACAGACGGGAATTGCTATGGACAATATTAAAAAAATATTCTTTCGGAGTTAAGACATCCCGGCGTATGGCTGGAATTCCAGGAGTGTCCTCAAATCGCTGGCTCGAACAGTCGGGTCCCTACTGGTGACAATAGCGGAGTTCTGGTCAATCAGGGATCAGCGTGTGACAGCCCAGAGCCGGGTCAAATTCATTTAGCAGTTAAACTCAAATTCTGCAGAGCTACAGCCACAGTCGGATTTCCAGATTTTATCTTTCAAATTATATCTCAATTTACTGTTTCTCCTGGCTCCACCCTACGCAGGTGCACCCAGTGGACTCGCCTGCAAAGATCTGAGGATAGAATTCTACAGCACTTCCGGTCACCTTTGGCCTTTTCACTGCCAGCTGAGAAACGTAGTTTTAATGTCGTAGCATCCTTCTCCATCTAAAGTATAACCGGTTTATCAACGTTTCGATTTCTCACTTGTTGCTCTCTTCAGGAGTAGAGATACGCCTTGGAAACTGAAAAGCGGTTTTCCGGATCTGAAGACGCCATAAGCTCTTTTTCTTTTTCTAATTATTATTATCTTGGAGCTACTTTCGCATGTCGTCTACTTCTGTTATTTTTATTGTGTTCTTCTCCCTCCATCACCGCGATGAGAGACTCAGAAATGTCGATAGTTCTGAAAACACCTTTCGTGTCTTTTTTCAAACGTCTAAGATTCAAATCCAGTCCTTCTGGTTGTTTAGGATATGCAAAATGTTCCCGACCTACGCTGGGGTCCCGCCGATATCCCTTGTTAAATGAAGAGACAGCGTGGAATATCCAAGGTGCGTACCACCGGAGGACTTTGTTGTTGTTTCGTTGGATATTGCGATTATCCCTAACATTGGATTCTTATTTTCCGAGCCTGCGTCCATGAGGCACGAACGCCCTGGGCACCTCGCTATCTTACTGATGCTCTAACAGTAAAAACAACAACCTTTTGAGGGATTCCGATAATGGTATTACCTAAAACAAAATAACAACAACAACAACAACAACATCTGCTTCTTTCTCTCTTCCTACAAAAGTCAGAGATTCACGGCGGCCAGGACTAACCAGCCAGGGGACCTCCGATTTTCTTGGGCATTTCTCGGTGGAGCCGAGTACCTGACGAGTCAGATCAGAACAGAACAGACAGGTAAAGCACGCCAACCGGCGTCAGGGAGACAGGTGCCTATTTGTCAAGGATGCCGCGCTAACAGAAAAAAAGATAACAGCTAATATACTTTACAGAACATCTTTAAAAAACAACAGCAACAACAAAAGGGACGTGCGTGTTTTTAAGTTCAGTAAAAGGAAGAAATAATAATAATAATAATAATAATAATAATAATAATAATAATAATAATTAATAATAATAATAATCTGTTTTGAGGAAGCATAACTGATTTATTAGAAATTATTCAGATTTTACAAACATCAAAAGAACAGCTATTTGATCGTTGATAATACTGGCCGCCCCTTCGTCCCCTCTCTAAGCTCAGACTGGCCGCCCCTTCGTCCCCTCTCTCAGCTCAGACTGGTCGCCCCTTCCTTCCCTGTCTAAACTCAGACTGGCCGCCCCTTCGTCCCCTCTTTAAGCTCAGACTGGTCGCCCCTTCCTTCCTGTTTAAGCTCAGACTGGTCACCCTTCGTCCCCTCTCTAAGCTCAGACTGGCCGCCCCTTCCTTCCCTGTTTAAGCTCAGACTGGTCACCCCTTCGTCCCCTCTCTAAGCTCAGACTGGCCGCCCCTTCCTTCCCTGTCTAAGCTCAGACTGGCCGCCCCTTTGTCACCTCTCTAAGCTCAGACTGGCCGCCCCTTCGTCCCCTCTCTAATAACTCAGACTGGCTGCCCCTTCCCTCCCTGTCTAAGCTCAGACTGGCCGCCCCTTCGTCCCCTCTCCCCTTCGTCCCCTCTCTAAGCTCAGACTGGTCGCCCCTTCCTTCCCTATCTAAACTCAGACTGGCAGTAAGTACCTTGTTACCAATAAGGAAAAATAAAATTAATGAGCCGAAGCCTTTTAATTTAATTTCCCTCTTTCTTTAAAGTTTTACAAAATAAGTTCAATAAAAAATTCAGATAAAAGAAGCAGAAAATAAAGGGTCTGCCAGCTTTTATTGTATACTTCTTGGTAACTGATGTAGGTCACACTGCCTGCTTAATAATTAGTTATTCGTAGTATTTCTAATAAGAGCGCAGTGCACTAATTGTGAAAGTTCATAAAAAAGGCTGCTCATTGAAACACACCAGAACTTTCTTGTTTAGCCGGTTTCTATTAATAGCCTCGTTTGTGTTTACATTAGAACTCGGGTATTCAACGTTATCATTGTTATGCACTATCGAATTCAGGGTTAATAAAGTGGAGAATTACTTTCTGTGAAGTGTATAATCAGAAAATATGTTAGAATTCCAGTAGGTCAGACGCATTAAGTTAGACGTCGAATTCGGGGCAGATGACTGGAATTCTCCGAAAAGTGGAGGGAGCCCAGTTAGGAGAGATGGCCGACTGCGCGAGCAGGCCTAACTCGGGAGCTTTTATCCTGATCAGTTCTAAATAAAAACAGGGCGAAACTTCGAACACTTAGATGTTTAGGCAGTAAACGAAAGAGAAAGGAGGAGAAAGATAAATATTAATTAGCGAAAGATGTAAAATTGTAATTAGTATTAGAAACGAGTTTCGTTTATACTTTATTCCCATGACGTCATCAAACCACGTGATGGGAACTAACGACGTCTTTACCTGACTGACGTCAACTCTCCCGACTGATATCTCTTGGGTGTTTAGTGCGTATTTCAAATTATTTTTTTTTTGGAATATATTTAATAGATGGATGTGGATAATTTTAATAGCGCCAAATAGTCTTTTTGGATTGGATCCAGCTTCTGTTAAAATACGCATTCGCGGCTTTGCGATGATATCAAAACGAGGTTAGCCTGGCCGTCGGTCTGTTAGTTTGCAAACTATAACAACAACAGCATCAATAGCAGAGAATTGAAAAGCGCCCTAATAATAAAAAAAACAAAAAAACAAACAAAAATCCAGATCCGTACCACACGTGTATTATACAGCTTGATACAGAGTTACCTTAAATAATAAAAAAAAAATATTCCTATTTAAAACGAACAAATCAGTCAGGTGTATTTCCGTCGTTACAGAATGCGGGGATGTGTGGAAAGCCTTAACCAGCCGGCAGACCTGATATCGGGATCAGTTTCTCAAGTGAAGGAAATGTTGGTGGGGGAATGGATTACTGGGCGGCGGGTGTTTAATAACAAGAACGCTTGGAATTCTTTTCTTTCCGCGATGACGAATAAGCCAGATGTTTTTACCTTTGTGTTTATCAGATTATAACCACTTAAATTTGAGCGCGTCAGCATCACATAACGTATGTTAAGCCAACCGTTTCTTCTTTGTGGCAGACTTAAAAAAAAAAATATAATATATAAAATAACGAGTTTCAGTTCGTTTTAAGTAATAATTGATTTCAAAAAAGAGATTTATTGGAAAATAATCAATCAGACTGATAGACAATGCCTAAGTGGATGTTCTGGTTTGTAGGTAATGGGTAAATTTAGTTGTTGTTTTATGTCGGGATTAAGGGTGGTCGCACAATACGCCGACCTGAAAGACTGGGGCTCAGGTGTCAGTCAGGCTCCTTTTATCTCTGGTGCGGTCGGTGGAGAGTTAGGGGTGATGGTCTAACTAACGTTGGTGTTTTGTAGTTCTGTTATGCCGACCATCCGCTATTGCCCCCTGTCACGAGGTCCGGGGGGTGGATTCATCATCACCGAAGGAACGTTTCTTGTCAGGAGACAATTAAAAGGAGATTTACCGGAATAATTAAGGAGGTGAGCAATTATGACTATCAACAAACAAACAAAAAACCCTTCAGAGACTCGGAAAGTCTGGTTTGAACTGCCGTCTTGTTGACACAAAGGTTTTCGGTTACAGATGGCACAGAGTCGGGGAAGTCCCTTGATTTCTTGAGGGCCCCATCACCGTACTGGATTGGCCAGGCATTTCCCCATTCTGTCCGTCTCTCTTCTGATAACTGTCTTCATGTAATATTTCGTCATAAAACCTCACTACCACCGTTTTTCACAGGAATACACTTTCAAAAGTGGTGTGTTTTAAAATACAAAAGATGAAAATTGTTAATTAAAATTATCTTTTAAAGGTGGTCTAGCGTGTATTTTAAAAAATTTCTCACAATACATTTACTAATGATACAATGCAACGTATTAAAAATTTTCTTCATGGGTTGAAAAAAACCTAACTAAATTCTTCAACAAAGTTATAAATTCAGACCTTGTGAGATTATGACTGTAGCTTCAGATTAAATGTCAAGAACATCATCAAAAATTAAATTGTTTATATCAGCTATGGGAGTTATTAATTAAAGGTTGCAGTTACAAGAATAAACAATGACTTCCTGGCATAATGAAAATCCATTGGTCACATGAAAAGCTAACATTTTGATATTCTTCAAACTCGACTTCCACAATGATGTAAATGATTATCAACTGGACATGCTTGTGGCTTAAATCTGTATTTCTCAAAGTGAGCCATTACTAGGTCATGTAAAGCAATTAGACCATAGGAAAGCCACAGTAAACATGTGAGGAAAACACCAATTTTCACTATCAGATGTACAATTTCCTTTTTGTATTGTAAATATTAGCACATTTTCAAACTAATTGACAGTTAACAGTAGGTCCCTGTTTAGTTCTTTGGCTGCTTGCTGATGAGTTACTGTAATGCTAACTCCCTGGACCTTTAATCAACCATGGTACTTATTCATAATGTACATCAATGTTTGGCAGGCCTAAATTACGTCATTGCTCACCTTGGTACAAGGAGTTTAAAAAGGATGACATTAGCCAAAAAAATTTCAGAAACTTTGGTTTAAATCAAAGGCTGCTTCCGCTTTCATCTACTTTTAAAATCCTCTCTTTTAAACTGTAATCCACTGCCATGATTCAGTTTGTGTAAAACACTTTTACATAATCTCTCACCAGTTTTTATATGAAATAATATCATTGATTTTCAAAAAATTGTCATAAAAATGCTTATATTTTTCAATTTTCCAAAAAATCAACAATTGAGAGAAAAATGGATAAGAGCAACAGAGAGAGTCAACATTAACCCTCAAAATCAGCAGTGTTGCACTCTTGCCTCTTTGCAGAAGATATTGACAAGGCATCAGTTAGTTGTTTTTGAATTCGCAGTGGCAGGATGCCTACTATATTTGGTTTTCCTAAGCATCTGCAAAGTGACTGCAAGCCTAGAAAACGACCATTTCCATGACAACCTGAATGTGATGTGGAGGATGTCGGTGATGCAATACCTGTGCCATGTATCACTCCTGAAAAGGAATTTAGAACAAGCTGAATTGAAATTAGCCTCATCGAGAAATATTAATTGTGTTCCTTTTCAGCTCATGAAAATTATCCCAAATGGAAGTTGTGGTTTCTTTTTCTTCTTTTAACAATCATTGTCTACAGCTGTAGAAATAGGTGATGAGGTTGTGCAGTGCCATTGGTTCCTGCCGACAATCAATGCCATTCCTTTATACCCGAGGCGGGGAACCTTTTTCCTATCAAGGGCCATTTGGATATGTATAACATCATTTGCGGGCCGTACAAATTATCAACCGGCTTTTTCTGGTCGAACCTTTAACTCACCCTAATGCGGTGGCTGGAACTGCTTCTCTTCCGTGTGATGTCAGCTGGTTGTGATTTTATTAAAAATACAACCAACCAGAAAATGGAAATAAGAATCTTACCCGTTTCTTTACTCCACAGCACGATTCCCAATTCCTACAAATAACAATTAGTAAGGAATTAATTTTTAAAACAACAGCAGTAAACAAAACACAATAACCAGTCGAATATTTTAAAATTTGGGTGGAAAGGAGACAAAGGGCAAAGGTCATTCATTGTAACAGGACTGGTTAATGAGAAGTGTGGTCTATATAAAGCAGTTTCATGCCCAGTGCAATAAAGTGTGGAGATTTAGGGGTTTCTTGCTTCACATTTTTTAAGGGTTGCTCTCTTTTTTCCTTCCAAGCTACAAAACTCTTGGCAATTCTATGAAAGCATCTGTGACCCTCTTGGCTGGTTGTGCTTAACAGCTAAGCGAATTAAGACCTATTTAGGCAGAATCATTGCTAGTTATCTGATACCTTTAAATGTACCCAGCCTCTGTTTCCCTAAAGTACACGTGTAGTGGGTGTGTGTACCCCACAGGACTGGGATGCGACAGGTAAGACAAGGACGGCCAACCCGAGCTGACAGCTGCTCCAGACATCACAGTTATCATCCAACTTCGGGAAGATGCAGCAAATTCCTTTCTAACTCATTAAGCAGAAATTTATGAGGTTTTTGGACAAAAAACTTTTTCTTCAGAAAATAAATGAATAATAAAAAAATAATAAAGAAGACGATTTACAAAAGGAAAATATATCCAGGGTCTTTGGCGCCACCGAGATCCGACCGACCGACCGCCGCCAAAATGGCGGATTAGGGGAGAGACGGGGGGGACCTGTGAGGGTCGACAGGGACTCGGTCTCCGGTTGGGTTTGTTTAATATCTTAAATTACCTCCTATTCTCTGATAACCAAACAAACAAATAAACTATGGACGTTCGGAAAGCTTGGGAACCGTCCTATCTGATCACACAAAGATAACACCACCGCCGTCATCCCAGTTAACCCTGTCACCACCGCCGGACAGAGACGAGTTGTCCGACTAAAGCCGTCAGAACGCCGCAGTAACTCCAGACCAGTTCAGTGCCTGTATCACGGATACGCGAAGAGAGCGACACCTGTCGGCCGACCGCTTTCTGGACACCGAACGTCGGCGAGCGGGAAGCACGTGCAGCGACAGACACAACGGACTAATGGGAAGGGTGTCCGTTGATATCAGGAGGCCATTAAACCCTGACCTTTACTGACGCATGCGCAAAAGTAAAAACTTTTTCGCACAGTTCTACGCAAACTTTTGTCGGTGCACCAGACGGGGTCCGTCGGATGGTTGGGGGGGGGTCCGTTAGATCGAGGTATCACTGTATAATTTTCCACCCCTACAGACAAACAATCACTTTCCAAATTATTGTTATTATATTTATTGGAGACTCCCCTTAAATCGATTCCCTTTTCCATCAGAGATATGTCGCCCGGTCAGGGGTAAGGACCAGGCCAGGGATAACTGCTAACAACGTGAGGATAGGGTTCTTTATACAGATAAATTTTAAATCGTAATAATTAAATTGATATGAAGAAATCACAAATTAAAGGCACCAGGTCTCTCTCTCTCTCTCGTTTTGATAAATAAAATTTGCTTCTCCACTAAGAAAAAAGTCAACCTGTCCTCCATCTTTACTGACAGAGCTGAAATACTGCAGAGAACCGACTGTTGTAAGGACCCCAGACAGCTGAGGTAATTAGATGTGTGGGCAAATTATAACAGAAGTTGGGGGCCGTGGTGGACTCCACTTATATCAAAATTTGTACAAATTAAAGTTTAGTAAAATTTTTTTTTTTCACCCTTGAAAAAAATACATTAATAATAATAATAATAATATAGTAAACTACCTATATGAATAAAATAGATGCTGTAGCACCCACTTCTGAAATTGTTTTAAAAAGTGTCATCTGATAATAATTTGGCCACCTGTTATCTTTTTGTGGAAAACAGTAAATAAAGCTAAGCGACAGAGTGGAATTCTTTATGCTGATACTCAGCCAAGCTACTTCCCACAGCAAAAGAATCCTTTACCCTGTTTACCTGTGAATTAGGAAGATTTTGTATCAATATCTGGTCCCAGTTCCCCTCCATTGAGAGAGAGCTTTCTTTAATTCCATCAAGCTACCAGGACATGGTTGCTTTGCTTCCAGATCTCAATTGGATTTGTCATGATTTTTGGAGACCCAGGGTAAAAAGCTGATTGTCTTGAGTTCTCTTCCAAACTGGTCATATGAGGCATGTATGCCTTGTTCATACAAAAGGTAGATGTATCTTTAAAATAGCAGCATACCTGGCAGAATTGTGATGTCCTTTGATGAACACCAATTCTGTATTTATACCGTGAAAGATTGGACCCCATACCATAATAGTCCTGTCTTCTTATTTCACCTTTTCTCCATGAGTTAAGAATGCATATTTGTGTGAACACAGAACATTTAAATCTGTGAAGCTTAATAGGTTTTATAACTTTTCACCGTGTGGCAATTTAAATGAACTCCTAGTTTTATTAGGATTCCACTGCGCAGAGTTCAGTATGTGGAAATGTCATTAATTGATTACCTAAATCTTCTATGGTTGACAAGGGAATTTTTTGAAGTAATATTCCTTAGCTTTTAGATATATGTACTGTATTTATGAGCAGTTATTTAGCTTAGTGGAGAAATTATAGAATCTGGGACTAGGTCTGTTGTATTTCCTAGTCCACCTCCATTATTTTTATATAGAGTTAATGAATTTTTAGCACTGGTAGATAGATATATGCAATCCAACAAGAAATCACCTCAATCCAGAAAGTGGTAAAAGTTGATGTTTCTGCTGCATTATAATTTAAGAGCTTTTGTGAAAAAGTATAGCCTAACATTCAAATTCAGACATTAATAATTGTTTATAATTTCAAATGTGTCTTTGTAGACCAGTATTACTTACAGAACTTTGGCTTTCACAAAGCCATTCCAAATCCAGATTAATGCATAACTATGTTGATCAGATTAACACAGAAAAAGCTTTTGATTTCAGTTAGAACATCTCTTATATTTTTCACAGCCTCTAGATAGAAAATTCAACAGATTTATGAAACTTCAGTAGTTTGTAGAAAATTATGGTTATTTTTCAAAGAGTTATGTATTAATTGTAATTTGAATGTACCTATATTGATTAGTTAACATCTGAAAATTTCATTTTGCTCTTTGAAACACTTTTTTCTTTTTTATTGATAAGCTTAAGTCTCATGAATATGTTTGATTTTGAATTGCATTTTTAGACCAGTATTACTTTTTATATTTTGGCTTTCACCTATTTATGTGTAAGCATATTGATCCTCAATTTGGAGGAGAAGAGGGGACTGAATGGGTGATTTACTTGCCCTTAAAAATGAATTTGCCTAAAATGTGTGTGTGGAAGAGAGCTAGTGATTGAATGAATGGCTAAGGGATTTACCATCTTGGCCCCACCTCTCCCCTCTTCATTTCATACAGCCGAACTGATGTCTCTGCTTTTGTGCTAATCTCGATAAATTGATTTCTTGACAAAACCAGGTGTAATGTGGGAAATAGTACACTGAGCATTTGGGATAGTTGTGTTTTTTGTGTCATTAGTAAGTTTCCCAGTGAAACTGAATAATTAATAGTGGTAATACATGTTTAAACAGCATGAACTTCTATTTTCTCTTTAATCAGTTTGAATGAACTTCCACTATGTACTTGTAATCAGTAAATAGTTTGAAGTTAAAATTTGTCTACATGTAACTTTAAAAGAGAGTTTTTATAAAATCTGATAACTACTCAAATGTGGTTATATTTTTTGTTAGGAGGAGAAAGTGGCTCTGCTGACACAGCACGTGACCCTAGAGGACTTGCACTGAAGATCTACACTGAGATGGGAAACTGGGACCTGGTTGGAAACAACACACCTATTTTCTTCATTAGGGATCCCTTGCTGGTAAGTTGTTGGTTTCTCATTTCAAACTGACCTGCTGACTAATTATTAAGACTTGTAGGCAGATTTTTTTTTTTAATTTACTGGATTTGCATATATGTATATTTTATGAAATTATTTAATACAGGTACAGAAATGTAAGAACATGTTAGTTCTAGTTTCTTAGTTCCCCTTGTTTTAAAAATATCTTGAATGCGGCACCTCTTCAGTTTATTCAGTTAATTTTCCACTATTAATGTGTACTAAAAGTAATCTACATACAAAATGGCATAAAATTTGCTACTGTTTTTCAGTTTCCAAATTTTATTCATACACAGAATAAATCTAAAGATCCATCTGAAAGTAAGTTGTCTATTACTGACAGCTACAGAGGTGGTTTTAAAGGAGTACATGGCAAAATTTGGCTCCATTAAACTCTAATCTTTCTCCCTCTCACACACGCATGTAGACAGACAGAGTGAAAATGTAAAATTGTGGTTGATTAAGTATATCATTTTGTTCCATAAAGGGAAATTGTATGATACTCTTTCTCATTTTAAGGATAATGGGAATCTGCTGATCAACTCTTCATCTCCTCTATAACTAGTTTTCCAATGACTTATATCGTTAACTTCAAGCAGTAAATTTAAAAAAATGTTTAATATCTACAGACATTTTCTTAGCTCTTGTCAAGAAAACAAAACTGCCCAGTGCTGAGTGGCATTTAGTTGTGCTGGCCTTTGAGTTCTCGTGCCAATACCTTTTCTACTCTCTCTCTTCAGAAGTGTCCAAAATTCTGGATTACACTTTCTGAAGAATTGATAGATATGTCAGTATTCAGTCAATTAGTTCCTTACATGGTCTAGATAATTTATTGTTGGTAGTAATGGTAGTGGCATACATTAACATCTGAATGTCCTTTTAAGAGGGTATCTTTTTCTGGGTAATCTTTCAGACAATAATCTTAACCTTCATTTAACTAACTTCTCAAAAAACAGACTGGGTGAGAATCAACAAAACAGTGATACACATCATCATCATGTTTAGGGACTTCATCACTCTTCGTCCTGAGACCACCCACCACTTGTGTTTCCTGTTCAGACAGGGGTACCCCGGTTGGGTACCGGCACATGGATGGTTATGGAAGTCACGCGTATAAAATGGTCAATAATAAAGGAGAAGCCGTTCACTGTAACTTCCATTTCAAGGTGAGTGCTCTCCGAAGACATAGCACCCTTACATGGATGGGATTTCAAAATCTAAAATCTATTTCTCAACAGTATCTTTTGTTAATATTAGGGGAGGGGCCCAAATAAGGAAAGCTGTCAAACATATCTACACTAGTTGTGGTGTAGTTAGAAACTTGGTTGGACTGACTGAGCCTTCACTGATGGTATGTGCTGAAAAAGAAAAGTATAAAACAGGGGAAATAAAGGATAACTGCTGAAATTGGATAGTTTATTATGCATTTCTGATGTCTTAAAATGGTGAGTATTGTATTCTTTTGTCACTGTAAAATCATAGGCAAAATTTTAGTTTTAAGTTGACCTGTTTGTATTTAGTTTAGAGCATCTTTGTCAATTATAGTACATCCAGAGTTCAATTACAAAGGGGTAGATTGTCTTTTGACTTGATTTTGTACTGACCAACATTGTATAAATCCTGGCTAGCCCATCATCTACTGAATCTGTCAAATGAAGCTGACCGTTTGTAAAACTTATTTTAAAATGCATAGAATATATTTATACACAATCCCAATGTTGTATTTAAGATAATGACATAAGAAATGAGAATGGTTTTGCCTTGAATTTTATTCATTATAGGTATAATTTATTTTCAACTGTTTTAGTAGAGGATAGAGATGTAAAAGAAAATTTCTTTGCCAGTATCATGATCTTTCGCAATACGTACATCCATGTATCAGACTTTCGCCATAGTGAAAATGAATTATGACCGCAAAATTTTCAATAAAAAGCATACAATTTCCATGATGGAAATTTGCATATCAAAATCTCATAATTATACATTTTTGGGGGGAATTAAAAATATAGTACATACTGTATTTGTACTGTACGGTTTGTTGTAGTGCATCTCATACTGTGCAATAGGGTGTAAATATTTTTGAAATTAGATCTGCATTTTCAGCAAAAGGGGGCATTGCTTGAAAAACTTTGTCCTCCTGACAATATATATATATGTATGCCAGCAGCCATTAAAATACCATATGTTATTAATTTATTACTAGATATAGTTACATTTATATTAACATGAGACTTAAGAAATGTAAGACTTGGATCAACTGAACTTCCTTTTTTTTTGTCAAACATCTTTTTCTTTTTGAGCCTTGGTTACAGAGCCATCAGTTTCTGTCTGTACTGTAAGGAATATTCAGGTACCAATATGTCAATGCTAGTTTAGCAGGATTTTTTTAACTCCAATTCTGCTGATTCGCAAAGCTCAGTTTTATAACCACCATCATCACTTTCAAAGTCAGCAGTAGCTGGTGGCAGTGTTTGTTTAAATTTTTGTCAATTGTAGCAATAAAATGCCAGGTATCCAGATGTCAATCAGAGGCTAGAGTGAGTAAGGTTAGCTGTGATGGTGAACGCTCATTTAATGTGCCACTTTAAAAACATCATTTGCAACTACTGCTACAAGGCTGGTCATATTGTCTCAGCCTGCATGTCTTGGAAAAAGTGGGTGGAGGAGCGACAAAAACAAAACCAACTTCCTCAATACTAAGCCTTGCCTACGAGAATGAATGAAACAAACCACCCTGTCACCTACAGCTTCTCAGTTGCTTGACCCTTTCCATGTTAGTTCAGATAAATAGTCTGAATCAGTGTTGATTATAGTTGACAGTTTGGTGAAATATAGGGATGGATATACCCGCAAACAAATAGTCCCAAAGATCTTCATAATTCATCAGTACAAAATGAAAGAATGCTTCAAATGTCTACCATTCAACCATTATTCCATGTTTTTCCTATATCCACCAAAAATAAAGCAAATATGGACATTTCTGATGGCATTGTTTGAAGACTAATGGAGTTACATATCATTGGTTTTCATAATCTGAAAAATACAATATCAGCATTTTAAATTCATATTCTTTTTTTTTACTTTTATAATAATAAAGATAATATATATTTCTTTTTACATATCATTAGTTTTGTTGACTTGTCAATGATAACTTTATAGTTAGAAAAATTAATTATAGACTAAAATATTAATAACTAATCAGACATTTAATGTTTTTAATTTAATCTTACATTTAAAACATTAAGTCAACCATAAAGACAACATATTGAACAAATGCACAAGACAAAATAATAAATTTCCAAAATAAAGTTATGGCGTGGACATTTTTCTGAAGTCTTTGAAACAATACATATATCAACTTAAAATTTATACACTAGAAAACAACCTACAACAATTCCACAGGTGAATAAAACCTTTTTTTAAAACATTATCTTTGGTTCTCTAAAACAGAACAGAAAATATCAGCAGAATCCAATTTCATTTTCTGTTTCTAAAGTACCTATTAATTTATATTTTTTTAAGGTTGCTTGAGACATCAGTGCACTTTTGTTGCTGGAAAAATAAGTTTTCGAATTTTGTAAGTAAAAATCAGTCTTGGTTGCTAATGTAACTAATTGTGGACTGTTGCCTAAACAGAATTGTCATCAGTAAATATATCCCTTGATGACTAAGATAGGTCCATCGACTATAGTGCTACCAATGAACTGACTATACAGACAGATTAAAGCTTATTTACAATTCAGTGGTAGCTGTAGAGAAAAAGTATTAAGCATCTTCCAACTGAAGCATGACAGTGAAAAAACAAAACCATTATATCTTCAAATTACATCACATTTTTTGTTATTATTTAATACTGTACTTTTATTTTGGCCAAAATATATTGTTTTAAATTAATGGCAGATACGTTATTTATAAATAATTTTTGATTTTTTGTGTCTTTTCTAACAAAGTTGTCTTTCATGTCAATGAGTTTTTCAATTAATTCTAAAGCAGTAAGTTATGATAATTAAATGGTTAGTTAATAAATAAATGAGATGCTTCTAAGTGTACATAAAATAAATTAACAATGTTAAACCTGTATAAATAGAATGTGGAAAGAATCATTAGAAAGACAAGTTAATAAAATAAAAATTAAACACCTAAATACAAGTACTTGGGGTGTTCAAATGAACACTGACACAATATACAATTACGGCAATATTATTTTCAGCCGAATTTCATTTGAAAATCCAACTATTTCTGCATAGATTGCAGACTCGCTGAATTAAAGCAAACTAACATTTTACCTTTTAAAATCTTATGTAGATATTCTCTTTGAAAATGTGAAGAGGAGAAAATTTGCACAAACTGTTCCCAAACTTCATGGCTGCAAAGTGAGAACTTTTGAAAAACAAAACCACATTTGAACTTGTATTGCATAAAGACGTGTTAATATTACAATGACTACGATTATGTAAATGAAAGAATACGGATTTGTATCAGTGAATAATCAGTTAATTTTATTTTAAGTTTGCAGACAACTTAGACAGCTAGTTTTGTATGTTTTATTATTTTTATCACATCAGACTGTTTCATGTGTGTGCAATATATCCGATAACATGCTGAAGTTCCAGGATAATCTCCTATTTGACAACGTTTACTGAATTTGTAATTTACTCTGATCCATTGATGTTTTTTTTTTGGTAGGTGAATTGTTACATTATTTCTAAAATTCCTGATTACGTAGCTGTAAGGGAACTACCATGGGTTTAATATTTTAGAGAGTTAAAGTGGGGAGACATTGCATTTTTAATGATATTCTTAAGTTAATAATTTTTTTAGCTAATACATAGCATTTACTTCAGTTCGTTAGTTTAGGATAGGCCGGGGGTAGGTATTACAGAGACAGTAATTTTAGTTAAATGTTTAGATGAAATAAAAACATTATGTCAATTACAGCTCATCTATACATTTAATAAGGAATTAGTGGTAGTGTAACTAGGCCTGGTTTCCCCTGTGAGTGGGAAGGAACCCTCATAGTTGATGCAAGAAGCCCAGGGAAGAGGAATGGTCAGCCAATAAAATTCTTAGATTTATTAATACTACTATGTATTGTCAAAAAATAAGTATCAAGCAAAATAGATGGTAGTACATTTTGTATTTTTATGCTAAAAAGATCTTTGGCAAACAGTTTATAAATAAAGTGATGATAACGCAAGGGTTTCTCTCCAAATAAATAACTATTAATGCATTCTTACATACATACTGGAATGGACTGCACAAATTCTTAAAGGTACTGTGGAAGTTTGTTAATAAAGACACACGTTGGGGTTAGGGCTATTCAAAATGTTTACAAAACAGTTCTACATTATTCAGAAGCATTAATAGAGATTTATGGTTAATTTTCCTCAGAGACTCATTTTTCAAGTCAAGTTACACAAAATTCAAGCTAATGATTTAAATTTTTTTTATCAGTTCACAAAGAAATTATTGACAAAATACTGCTGTCTTTACTTAATGACTAATTACAAGGCTATTGAGAGAGAAAGCAGCTTTTTATAGGCACTACCGTGATTAACCAACTATGGCAAAATAATTTGGTACCAAGCTAGCTTTCTAGAATGGCTCTTTAATTTCTTGGTGTAGTCACATTTTACCATTTTCTCACTGCACAAGTTAAAGCAGCTCTATTAGATTAGTCAGAAGCAGCTTTACAGCTCTATTTTTTAGTGGTAATATCAAAATTAAATTACCTCCCTTTGTCTGTAACTGCAATTGACTTTTAACAAACGAAAAAAAATAAAGGTTTAATTACCTTTTCAAAGTTCAACTTTTCAGTGCTGTATTCTTTTGTGGTCAACATTTTAGTTTCCAACTTCTCACAGTCATTTACTGAATGAATGACTGAAGTATGGTCAGAGCTGTAATTTCTCTGAATTTTTTCCCGAAGATTCCTACATGATACATGAAAATCCTGTAGGAAAAGGAGAGATCTGATTTAACTTCTGAAAAGAGACAGTTTTACTCGCATGAAAATTATCATTACTAAGCATCATACACTACACAAAAAGTGTATTGGGTTTTTTCTTTGTATTAATCCGCTCAGAGACAGTAACCTTTAAAAAATTCCATTTTAACTTCGAAGGAGATACAATCAAATGTGTTTACACGCATACATACACAGTACACATGTACACACATATACACACATGTATGCATGTGCACTAAAAAATTTAAATATAGACCTATCGTGACTTTATAACTTATTCTACACATTTGAATAAAGTTTATATTTCCATAAAGGAAAATAAATGTACACACTTGTTTCAACACCTTGAATGAAAATTGCAAGCTGTGTCACATCAGTTATATCCATACTTTCATCAATTACAACCTAAAAAAAGCAACAAAGGACTTGACTTTGTCCTTCAGTTGATCTGATAAATCAGTAATTCTCTCTGCGACTGTTTCTTGAAAGGCTTGTTTGCAAAAGCTTGGCTTTTATTCAGACATGATACTTCTGCAGACATCAACATGCATTTTTTCAAAAAGCTCTTGTCCAAAGAGGGCCTTGATGATACTGACTGCTAATTTTTCAACAAATTTTCTAATTCAGCAACTTTGTTCTCGTGTAACTTCCAAGTATAGTTAATGTACTTCAAAGCAAGATTAGTGTTATAATGTCTCTGAACGTTTCACACTTTGGCCACAGCAACCTGTTGTTGCAAATCAAGCAAGTTGGCATTGCATTCACTTCCACATAGTAGTACAAATTTCTCCACTTTTCTTGAATCACATGATTCTTTGTCTATTTTTCTTTTCTTTGATAACATAATTATATGGGTCCTTATTATTGAGTTTAAAAAAAGTTCTTTCAATTAAAAATACTTAGCACGATTTGATATATATTCCAAATGTGTGCAGTGGATAACTGATAGTATCCCCTTTGTAGGTATTGTGGTCAATGAGCACGATTCCTCTTTGACACTTTCTCGGCTGTTGGTAGCTAGTACCTCGGTCGCCCGTGTCATCAACTAGGAAATTGAGACTAACAAGGTCAAATTCCTCTGGGTATTTTATACTCATCACAGTTTGAAAATATGATCCAGTCGATAGCTTGATCAGCCTGCAGATCTTGTTTTCATTGGATAAAACGTGTTGTGGGCCACCAAACAAAGAATGTGTTACTTAGTTTCAAACAGTGGGAGCGAAACCAATTTAAACTTACGATAGCTTGATTTGATATAATATGAGTCAATCTAGTTCTCTATACAGTGACTAAATATATTATACTGGGCTTTACTTCCTTTATTTATATATCTCATCTCTTTTCTTATTATTTGTTCTACTGTTGGGTGAGGATCTAATTTATTATCTCAGCAAACTTTTTATGTTCCTGTCTTCAAAATTTTCTTTTGTCAGCATTTCTTGTAGTTTATAATCTCAAGTTGTTCATTGAATTTGGTGACTAATGACATGTCAAGTTATGTTGTTAAAGCGGGTGTAACTACTTAAAGATGTGATTTACATTTGATAAAAGGGTTTTATACACATCAGTAATATTAGGACTTGCACAATATGAGTTCAATCTAAACTGGCTGCCAGAAGTTATATAGTAATTAATTTTGTGCTTTTAAATGAATACAATAATTGTACTTTGTTGAAACATCAGTCCTCTGTCTCTGTGTCTGTCTATCTGTCTGTCTGTGTCTGTGGGTGGATCAGTCAACCTGTGTATCTCGCCACTTACCTCTCATAATTGTTTCGACACAATCAGTCTTCTATACCGATCTTCTACCGTTAACATTGGTGGGTGCTATAAAGGATGAGATCCAATTTTTGTTTTACTAGTTCAACAGGGTGAGGTGCTCGAAATGTGTCTATTACCATGTGTGTGCTATCATCTTTACAGAGGATGTGCAAATGAGCTGTATGTTTGACACCCCTGATTTAGACCATACGTTTCCTGATGAACTCACAGTTCAAATTCTCTGTATAGGATGAGCCAGACAAATCTCCAGCCAAACTGCTGCAAGACTTAAGGCAAAGAGACCTCAAAATTTTCCTGACCTTACCATCTACAAACTTCTCAATTATTGCAGAGATAACGAAAATAAACTTAGATCAACAATGGACCAAATGTCGTGTCCCCTAATGACAGTTGAGTCTGATCTGATGCAATGAACTGACTTTGACAACATTGCACAAGCTCAAAGGAAGCAATCATCTAAAAGACAGCACATAAGTTTTCATGAGATTTTGGTTTTGTATATTTTCACATTTGGTTACATAAGGCTATAGTATTATTAAAATGTAGCTTCACTAGTACATAAAAAGATACATTTACAGCAGATATTTAATGTTTCAGGAATGATAAACCATTGAGATGTATTGTGTATATCGCTTTATAAAATCACTGTTAACGGTATTAGCTGGTGTGGCCTGTATGTTTTTTTCTTTTAGTTTACAATGTTAAATGGGTATTTTTTTACAGCTACAGGAATAATACAGATGGCAATTAAATTTGTTAATATCTCTCAGTAAACAAGAGATATGATCACTAAAACGACATTCTGTTATGGAAATCCAGTAATTTTATTTGGCCTTCTGTGTGGAAGAATAGAGCAGTTAATTTAGACAGAGCACATCGTGATTTATTATTAATGTAGCATGAAAACATCTAACAGGGGTCTAATTATTAATTCATTTTGATACGTTCATGTTTTAATGGATGTGAGGGACAACGTTTTTGTGCACAGGGCTCCAATAAATCTTAATCTACCTCTGAGCATGGGATGTGTGTGTGTGGAATTTGAAACTGGGTTCTATTGGTCAATAATTGAAAAAATATTCAGATGTGCCAAGAGAAAGTTAATACACAGCTCGCAACTCAGCCAAAAGAAAATGCTCACCAAAATACTGTTTAATTGTAGGTTTCACTCAGTGTTGCATTGTGGGAATGTTTTCAAAATTGTATGGAGACAGTCCCAACAGCTTCCATTTACCTACTACATGTTTAAAATATGAGAAAACCAATTATATATATTGTTTCTTTTATCCATTACTTGTTAAATAATAAATTTTTGTTTCAGTTAAATTTCACTCGCTAACAATGTAATTCTAAGTCAGACTTGCTGAATTAAAGCAGCTGTGAATACAATAGTCCCTAAGGGGACAACTGGAGAAGATGCCTTACACTACCAACCACCTGAGGAAGCAGCAATCATATTCCAGTAAAACTCACTACAAAATCAGAGCAACAACAATCACTTTCCATGTCATCAAACCCAATTGGAGCAACTGCCCTGTGATGGGTTAGTGCAGCATATAGTACACTGGCTTGTTATGGTTGCAACCATAGTTTGGTCTCTCGTGTGACTGGATCATGTGGTTCCTCTTGTTCTTTCGTATTGGTTCAATTTTAATTATGGTGGGAATCTTATTTTAAAGAAAGATTTCTTTTCACTCTCAGCCAAATGAGAAATAAAGTTGACAGCTATCTTTTTCCTTTCAACATCCATTTATACTTACAAATTCAACGGTTGAACTGAATGTCTGTTTGATCAAGAAAACTCTAAAATCATGCAATGTCCTATATAGGTGATTTTTAAAGTGTAAACCCTGGCTGTATATTAATTTTAAAATATGATTAAAAACTTTAAATAATCCAACTAAGAAATAGTGTTAAAAAAACTGTTTCAAATAAAATTAATCAGAACAGCTTAAAAGCATAATTATTTAAAAAAAACAGACTGACTTATTCAGAAATTTTAAATTATTAAAATTTATTTTAGAAAAAGCAAACTTTAGTAATGTAGCCATAAGATTAAAAACTGAATGATTACATCTCTGGATTTAGATTTTCTCAACATACTTATTTAAAATGGATTACATTAAGCATTTAAAAAATATTGTTTATGCATGAAAATGGCTGTAACCAGCTCACTGTATTTTACACTTTACTCAATATAGTATTATTAACTGACTAAGCATTTCTTTGATGTCTGTTTCTGCATAAAACTACCATTTTCAAATGTTTTCCTGGGAATTTTAAACCCTGGTAAAATCAAAAAAAATCTTATATTACCTGTTACAGACCTAGATCTCAGTACCAGTAGCAATAGTGTGTACAAAGAAGACTGTTGAGCCACAGCTGGAAAAAACAACAACAGATGAGTGTTTAAACATCCTTTTCTTTCATCAAACTTTGGAAAGTCTAATATATTCATTTTAAAATTTTATGTATACATGCATGGGCCAAATTGTTTTCCCTCCTTTAAAAAAAGAAAGAAAAATAAATTGTTAAATAATTCATGTTTTGCATTTGCATGCTGTTTTACTTTGATTACAGTAGCAGAAATTCCTTCTTTGCTGGTACTGCAGCTCACAAGTATTTAATCTCTTGCTATATTGTCGCAGAGTTGTAGTCTGAAGCAACATATGATAAAATTTTCTATACCCTTACTCTTTTTTAGATGATTTTCAGATTAGGATAAAAAGCAATCCTTTGCTCTTGCTAAATATCCACATAGAACTCCTTCCTGACACGTTCTTAAACCAAAATTTTCTATTGTATGTTTGTACAAAGAGTTCTGTGATAATGCTTTCACTACTGTAATAATATTCAAATTTAATGGCATTATTTCAACTGTACCACAAGTCATCAATAACACTAATGAAAAAATGAAAGGTCTGACCAATGAATTACCGAGAGTTTTCATTGCAATATTTTTCAGTCAATAACCAAAAAGAGAGTGTAACCAAGATCAGTTTAGTTTGTGGCTGGTATTCACGTGTGTGTTGTCTGTTTTAATTCTGTTTACAATATTACAAGAGTTAATTTTCTTTTTAAACTTTGACAATTGTAACAAATAAAAATTACCTTCTGTCCAAATGTCACCAGCAGGAAAGTTATTCTCATGCTATCTTTATATTATTTATTAATAAAAAAGTCACTAAGCAGCAGCACTTTTTAGAAATTTGCTGACAGTTTCTGAATATTCTGAAAAATGGTAAAATAAATGTATGTATTGTCACATGTCAATAGATTGCGAAAAAAGAATGAATTCAGTGTTATCAATGTTCGGCTGTACAGATCTCAAGATAAGTAAATCAATTTAAGAAGAAACTTTTAACCAAATTTACAAGCTAAAGTATTGGTTAATAAGCATTTTTTTCCCAAAAGAATTTAAAGTTTTGATCAAAAGATATGTGCTTATTCAAGTTAAACAATATTTTATGTTTAGTCTACTTCCTTTACAAATTCTTTGTCACAAAGGATTTCATTAAAGAGAATTAGGTAAACAATTAGAAAGACTGGGCTACCCATAAAAGTGACAACTACATTAAACAAGATGGAATATAAAATTACCACATATATAATGCATATATTCATTGCACTTAAAATACATTTGTATAACAAACTAATGGAAAAAAAATTAGCAAGAATATTAACTTATGAACTAATTAACTGAAAATGCATAAATGATAGAGACAGTAATACAATTATGAGCCATTGATGCCATATCTAATAATAGTCAAGGTATTTGATATCAAATGAGAAACTTTAGGAAAATAAAACATGTTAAAAATGGTCTAGAAGTAAAAATGACTTAATGATTACATTCAATTTAGTTTAATAGTGGATTTTTAAAATATCTACAACTGCATTTATTTTACTAAAACTAATTGTAAGATTCACTGTTTCTTTGTAGAGAGTGGATGTCCGTCGTATCTCAAGGTTGCTGAAGACAAAATGACAAGACCTTAGTTTTATAACACCCAAGTATGTTTGATTACTTACATTCAAGCATTTTTCTTTGAATACATCTAACTACAGCTTACATAATTAAAAAAACATTTGGCCATACAGCCATCTTCATCAATTTTCCTGTTAGTTTATATTTTATACTCAATTAGATAAAAATTATAAATATTTTTAAAAAATCATACAAGTGCATTTATTTTATCTTCTGAACGATGACGGTCAGTGTTCTTGTTTATTTAATTTTTGTTTTCGGTCTCATATTTAAAGATATTATTTGGCACAATCTTCTTTTGAAAATATACAGCATAAATTTAGGCTAAATGTTTTATTTTGTATTAACCCAAGAAATTTGTACATGTAGTAACAGTAGATACGGTAATAAATACAATGAAAGTAGACGTGTACTCACAGCTGTAACAACAACATAGTAAAGAGCAGTGGTTGGTAAAAGAAAAAGCAGTTAGTCAACATCGTATGATGCAGAGTCCACTCTCTGGCAAAGAACATCCCATTTCTTCCCTCAGAACAAGCACCACAGAGAAGAGTGCCGATATCTGACGACTGTACAACCTTCACAAGAAAAAAGATCTTTTAAATATTTTAATTATGTTAAAAAATGTTTACTGAATTTTTAGAAAAAATGTTAGCTGTGTATAAATCCTTAAAAAATGACATAGAATTTACTGTTTCATTCTAAAGATATTTGTATTGTTATAAATGATCCATTTTTTGATAAACAAAAAGCAAGTGAGAAATAATACAGCAACAATATTTCAGAATGTTTGCTTAAGTAGCAGATAATTTACAAACTGCCTTTTCGTTTTCTTTACATGGATTATTATTATTTTAAATTTCAAAATTAAAAACGTAAGAATTTTGACAACAGCTCAACAGAAATTTTAAAATGTTAATAGTGGCTTTAGAAAAATGTAATCCAGAACATTTCCAATAGCTGTCTTACACTAGAACCCTTTTGTGTGAGTGCAGAAAATTGTTAGCAGCTGGAATATCACATGGAAAATGTAGCAGAAACTTTAGTAAACAAAATATCTTTATCATACAATAAATAAATAAATAAAAATTACCTGGCTGCATAAACATAGCAGCAGTAGATGTGAACCGTCAAGATAGAGAGGATATTCTGTAAGTGAAAATCCAAATACACCAACCACCAACCAGTGACGTGTACCAAAGAACTGAGTCCGGCACAGGTCCTATCAGTGAGAGGTTCCCTAAAACAAGTACATAACAATAAATAGTCATTATGTTACTTATTGTATGTAATGGCTGTCTTGTATATATAGCAAAGTTATCAGAATTCCTATCACTATATTTCAGTGAAAAAGAGAAATTTTCAGATTTGTTTTTCCAAAACAAAACAAGTCAAGCTACCATTTTATTTTATCCCATTTTAAATAAAATCTTTATTAATTGCGATCCACCATCTAGAAACAAAAACATTTAAATGTTTAATTTATGCCACAGAAAAGATGTAGAACAAAAATATACGGAGAATTTTTAAATAATGTAGCAGTTGTTCTGTGACAATTTGGATGTTTGAGTCACTAAAATATAATGGAATTCATTTTTAATAATGACTTAGATTTTTAAAAATATACAATAAATATAGAGAATTTTCTATTGTAAATGCAACTTATTTTCATGGCAATGTAGTAATTAACAAGAGAGGAACTGATATTGTAAAGAGGGCATAATGTGCCCAACAGAGAAAATTGGTGCAATTTTAGAAACTTTATTTGAGATAAGGAATAATAAAATTGAAAACTAAAAGGTGATGCATCTTTCTCTCTCTCACTCACACACACAATGGACAGTAAGATTCCCAAAAGAAAATATTACAAAACAAAAGCAGAAACAGGATCTAAAAGGATCTCAAAAGTAAAAGGAAAATCATTTAAAAAATTACTTTTTGTGACGCATCTTTCAGTATCTTAGTTTTATGCTAATGAGTGCAAATTATTCTCTTAGCGTGCATTACTGTGAATCAGGGACCACAAAGAAAACAGCTGGATTAACCAAAGATGAAGAACCAGAAGAAAAGTTGCTTTCTGGAAACAAAATCATTAATTTTCCTTTGCATATTAAAAGTTAAAAACAAGTGGTTTCACTTATAACAAGTCCATCACAGTCCAGTGAACAATGTACTCTCTCCATTCTTGAACTGACTTAGACAAATGTAACTCTAAATAAACACCGCTATCTCTTACCATTTTTTCTTCTAAGGATCCAACACTGAACAGGCAAGAATTTTACATTTGGTTTTCCTTTTCTTCCACAGGCTACGTGGTTTGAAATTAAAAACAGCAAACAAGAACTGATAAAATGTTCATTATTTGCTTGATAAACAATTAGTTTTTCAAAATAGATATCGGGGAAGAAAAAGAGACTTTATTTTGTGCACTAAAATATATATTATATATTATATTACATTTGCAGTGTCCAGAATGTGTTCTGCTATATATATATCACTTTTCAACAAAGCTACAAAATGCATTTTCTCCACCTGGCTTATCGTATCAGTTATCTATAATGCTGATGTATTATGAGTCAAATTGTCTTCAAATGGTTTTTGGCCTTGCATGGAGGAACTGAAAAAAAAAAAGAAAATCTTATAACACATAAATCGAGCGAACATGTGGGAAGGGGAGGACTGCCCATATGAACTTTATCATCACAGATCAACTCTGAATGGGAGACCTGCTAGAAAATAACCAGTTTCCTGATTGGTGCTTAGATTACTTCAAGCAAACTTCAGTATGATGGCTTAGTTTGGAATGGTCAAAGAAAACATAATCTGGCTATCCCAAATCTGTTTGGACAGATGTGACACTGAAATTTACTTTTATGTGACAAGTTGTAATATCACTCCAAGCTTCACAGAATATATCACCTGTGAAATAACAATCAAGCAATGCTTCTTCAACATAACACAACTGAAGATGTTTCTTGCACTGTTTCTTTAAGATCATTAGAAGGCAATGCCAACGCCTTGATAAAATGATTGTAGTCACAAGTGATAGTTCTAAAAGTTAATTTCTCTAACAGATTTATCAGTATTTTTTCTCTCTCTCTCATCATTCACTGGTTTGTAGCCAATATCATCTGTGCCCATGACCCTCCAGACATTGGCATACATAATAAGCTATCATTCCTAACTATTCATTATGTATGCAGACAATCCTGATCAACCTTGATTACTGCCTGTTAAAACCTATTATTCACAGCAGTCAGCATTGTGTGCTACACCACTCCACCCATTAAGGATAAACAGTTACCTGTAACAGACTTTCTATGAAGATAATTCAAGTGAAAGTTGCACATCTGTTAATAACTTTAGTGTATGCAGCATACTGCCCGCAAACTTGGCAACTGTCCACTGGATGCTGGCATGCAGAAATGCCTTTAGTGGTACCAATGTTTGCTAGAACTAGGATGGTGGTCAATGGTATAAGTGCAAGAGATAGCAAATAACTGCACAGTTTCTTTTTTAATGGAAGATGTTAAGTTTCCCAGAATTCATTGCAGGGCAATCTGATGGCAACATCCTATCATGGACGACTATACACATGGTGTAAACATCAAGAGCAAATTAGTGTCAGAAAGAACCATCGCATGAGAGGGATTTTTCTCAAGAACTGTTTATCAGTTTTGAGAGCATTAAACTATTCCATTAGCATCTGGGTTTCATAAAGTGTCAACATACTGGATTCCACAAAATATGGACAGGTTTTAAGAGCATAGATGTCTGAAAATCTTTACTGAGAGAAATTGCATCACAAATAGGATTTGATTTTCATGTATGAGGAGTCACAGTCCACTGATATATATACTCAAGTTCTACTATTCCAGCACCAGCACCAAGGCTCACTTCCCCGAGATAAGTTCCTGTATTCAGCCTAGAAAGTCATGAGCTATAGTGTTTTAGGATGTAAATAGTGATGTGATCCAAGCAAGATAGTAGATTAACCTTTCACAAAAGCTGCAATTCACGAGGAGGCACAAATTGATCAGCAAAAGAGAGTCTGTGCCTATAATGCCTGCCCCTTTTACAGCACCCTATAGCTGACATGGTAATGTTGGGTTGAGAAGTACCTGTCCATCCTGTTTATAGCCCGGACCTGGTCCTGACTGACTGCCACCTGCTTGGATCACTAAGGATACATTTGATGAATCAGTAAATTAAAACCAATGAAGATGTGAATCCCAAAGAATGAAGTTCTACTAAGCAAGTGCATAGGACTCGTGCACTTATCCCATCTATCCGACCTTAGGCTGGAGGGGTTTACGTACTTGGTGGGGTTCCATTGCTAATCCCCTTCGAAGTGGGCCCCTTGTGCCTCCAGCCCAGCGACCCTTCCACTTGTGGAAGCCGTCTGGAAAGCTTCTTCCAGAATGGCTCTCAGCTCCGCATGATGTCCTCTCGGCTCTCAAGGCGGGAGCCTTTCAGCGGCATCTTCATCTTTGGGAACAACCAGGAGTCAGGAGGAGCCGGGTCTGGAGAGTAGGGAGCCTGGCGAATGAGCCGGGGCGTTGTCATGATGCAGCTGCCGGTTTTGGGAGGCCCCCAGATCCGGTCTCTTGCGCCGACCTGCATCACGAAGACGGAGACGGACGACTCCCTGACAGGACTCCTTTGTGACTGTTTGTCCTCCTGGTGCCTATTCGCGGTGCCAACGCCTCGGTAGTCGGCATCACCTCGGTTTCCGGGTCGTACCCGTACAGCCAGGTCCCGTCTCCAGTTATCCCGGAACTCGGGATCCCTGCTGCCAGCATCCAGCGGGTCCTGCGCAACCTCAACACGGAGTTGTTTTGTGTTGTCCCCGAGAAAGCAGCTCGGCCCTCTCCGCGAGCCCAAATTCTCCTTTAAAATTGCGTGTGCAGAGTCTTTACTGACCCCAGCCCCGTCAGACGACGACCCTCCATCATCAAGGTCCCCACTTTCTCGATAACAACCACACCCCAGCATGTTGACGGCCCCTCCGGTGGCGGCCATCTTTGGACCTGTTGTGCCAACTATTCTTCTATCGGGTACCACCCGGCACCGGCACCTGTTGGACTTTGCGAATTGTTCCCGCCTGGGTATCTCCGAGCTTTTGGTAAGATCGCTGCTCCACAGGTTCCGCCATCACGGATACAGCGCCTCACACAATGGCTGACCCGTCCAGCCAGCCAGCCCGCCAAAAACCGCGCATGCGCACGACGGCACGCGGCTCCCACTATGCTCACTTCCGCCTCCCTAGCATCATTACTTCCCAGTCGGATACTTTCTCGGCAGACCTCGTGTGTCAGATTTAGTGTAAATCGAATCACACATGCACCCAAAATCATTTGGTCCCTGCACTCTACTGA
Organism: Nautilus pompilius; assembly: GCA_018389105.1. NCBI lineage: Eukaryota > Metazoa > Mollusca > Cephalopoda > Nautilida > Nautilidae > Nautilus > Nautilus pompilius. The sequence continues at coordinate 71,338 of JACATO010000908.1, read as the reverse complement.
CATCACACTCATAAGGCGCAATTCCTGGTCTTTCATAAATACTCCTCAGATATAAAAATTACCTGCAGACAACAGGTGGATGTGACACACGAAGAATTTTTCTAAAAACTGATTCAAATGATGACTTAGTTCTAGTCCAACAGGAGGGAGACCCCGTCATCCGGTGTAACAATATTTTCAACAGATTGGCCACATTCTATGATTAAAAAAAGAAAAAGTTTTATATTTTTTCTGAGGACTGTAAAAAATTCAGCAACAAAGCAATCTGTACAATATATTTTAATATGAACCATTTTGGGCTGCTGAAAATATACCCCTGAATGTTATCAATACTAAACCTTAGTATTTTAATTATACATAACAAAACTAAAAGTTTGAAAAATGTGTGTGTGTGAAATAACAGTCATCTATCAAAAACTAATTTTAATGCAAGTATCACGTGTTTGACATTAGTATAAAAATTCCAGCTGGCAGAAAATCAGACGTTTTGAAGGCAAATTGACATTGGCCTACAGCAAGTCAAAGATAAACATATCCAAGTTGTTGTGGCCATTCACACTGCTGATTTCATTCTAAGAATTCTGTGAAGGCCAGCAGACTAAAATCTGGATTTGCAAAGATTCAGGTCATCTTCAAATTTGCAAGCCAATGTTGTTGACACACAAGACAAACATCCCTGGTTTCAGTATTCTAAAACAAGCAGAAAAAACAATATTATTATTATTATTATTATTATTATTATTATTATTATTATTATTATTATTATACTGAAGACTGATATTTGCAAACAAACAAACAAAAGAAACTGTTTCAATGCATTAAGATGTCCTGTTTCCCGTCGCCTAACCCCTCCCTCCCCGGTAACACGAACGGTCCCCCCGGGTGCTGGAGCCACAGGGTTTTAGCCAAAATGATTTTGGAACGAAATGTGGACTGAACATAAAAATTTAAGGCTGACCTCGGATGTCGGTAAATTAGATGATTGATTAATTAATATCTTGGTTTAGATGTTTGCATATTTTAATCCGTCATTAATAACATTCTGGCTTAAAATCTCCTCCAAAACAGGACGGATACCATTCAGAGCACACATTCCGCAAGGATGTCTCCCGCTCGGAAATGGCGCCGGGTCGTCTGCTCGGGTGGTGGTGGGACCAGCGATGGAATGAAGGGAGGGAGAGATGTCTGTCTGTCTGTCTCTCCTCACAGGTAGATTAATTATCTCGTTGGTTTGTGAAGTGGAATAACGGAGTAATTTGGTGATGTTAACTGACGGCCGGGAGAGCGGGTAGTGACTGGGTGTCTGGTGTCTCGTGCTCTGGAGCTCCTCGGTACAGTCGGACAGGTGAGAGGAGATGAATTAAAGCTTCTTCGGGCGATGGAAGAGCGAGACAGTTGTTGGGTTAGGGCCCCGCACTCCGACCCCCGAGAACCAGTTTCCCGAGGCTGTAAGAGCCCTCACCTCAGTGGCCGGTCGGTCGGTCGGTCGGGGGTTAATCTGACGACAGAACAGCGGCTTCTCGATGGCGGAGTGGCCACCCACCACAGGGGGCCGATTTAACCGTCTGTCTGTCTGTCAGGGGAATAATTTTAAACTGATCTCCCTGAATTTAGAGATAATATCCTTCAGCGATATTCGAGTTGAGGAATAGTGTACGGTACTGTACTGTACTGGCTTCAGTCACCGTCCAGTTTCCTACAGGATGATGATGATGGATGATCTTTTGTAGATGTTAAACACAATTTTGGTGGATGATGATGATGCAGAAATACAACAACAACAACAACAATACAATGTACAGTACTGTACTGTACCTGTACTGTACCGACCACGATTTAAAATATGAGAGCCCGTGTGTTACCGCCGTCTGCTGGCTGTGATTATCAAGTTAAAATCTTGTAAAATCAAAGTTCTGTTGATGTAAAGAGAAGAAATCCTAACGGATCTGGATAAAAATGACTTCTACATAAGAAAACCCGGACACCTTTCTGAATTCAGCATTTAAAGATGTTGCTGTGGTAATAATAATAATAATACAGCAGGCAGCAGAGCCTGAAGATTGTTGTACCCCGTCAAGTAGACATTTCTGGGAAACGTAGAGAACCGTAGAATAATTTAGATATATATATATATATTATTGTGCTCGGTGTTGGTGGTCGTCATGACCCGTATCCGTCTTAAGGTGGTCTGTGGATTGCTGGCAACATTTCATCTGAATTATTTGTAAATTAAACAGAATAACGAAAAGTTAATCCAGTTATGTTTTCTGTGGATTTACTATTAATGTAAGTATTTGTGAGAACAAACAAACAGTCGTCGGATTTCTCATTTCACTGCTGCAGTGTTCAACTTTTCAGCCAAAGGGAGAAAGTTGAAGAAATGCAGACCACGGACGGCAAAGTTGAACAAATGCAGACCACGGACGGCATCATCAGCATCATCGGAGGTTGTGGACCAGATGGGGAAAATAAGAGCATTACTCAGGGATGTGGTGACAGACATCAACAGGGAGATAGAGAAGAGAGATGGGGGGAGAGGGGGAAGGGAGAGAGAGAGAGAGGGGGGGTACTATGCAGTTTTGCCACAGATTTAAAATGTCCGCTTGGTTAGAATATCAGTAATATTTCGTGTACAGCAGTCATCATCATAATTGAAACAACCTCAGCCCATCGTGCATGTCTATGATGATGATGATGGTGGTGGTCTCTGTTAGTATCTATCCAGATGAACAATAGGATCTTTGCCATACGAGGTGATGACATTAATTTTTGCTTTGGAATATGTGTTTTTTTTAAAAGTAGGTAATGGGAGAAAGATTAAGGAACAAATTGTTTATACTAATTAATATCAGATTAATACTTAATTTTGTGTCTACTCAAGTGAAGTTGCTGCTAAATGCGTAGATCATAGCCATAAACAGATGTTTATTGCCATTAATTTATTTTGCCCCCTGGTTTGTTAAACACTCTAACCAGCTCTGAGACTCATCCCTACCAAGACAGACTCTTATTATCCCGATGCTGTTCTTGCTCAACTGATTTTTATTATTTTTTTTTTACATAAGAAAAAATGCCCTTAATAACTCGTTTTGTACGGCTCTTGAAATCCTGCGGTGTGCTGGGATTTTATTCAGCTTTTCTTTTCCTAAATTTGTAGACAAGCATTAGCGAGGTTACAGAGCTGGTTGTGGGGAGTTTTAAGCTAAATTTAAAAAAATACATGATTTGTGTGGCTTTCTTAGTATTTACATTTAATTATTCAGAGCAAGTTTATTCATATTAGGGCATAAATGGGTGTTGCTTTGTATAATAGATTTTCTGCCATAACTATACTAAAAATAAAAACGATAGTATGGAGAAATTTTGCTTGTATAAATTGTGATATAGAATTTCTGTCAATGAATGATGTTTTCTTTCGTTTATTTGTCCAACTCCAAAATCTGCATTTTTTGATTCATCTGTGTTTAAAATACACGTTCTGTAAAGCAGAGATGATGTAGCCTTGTGTATACCAATGATGATGCTCAAACACTAATATATGTACAAATTATCAAGGGGAGGATGACTTCTCTGGTGTAGTTTATCTCCCATTTTAAATTACTACTATTTTTATTATTATTATTATTATTATTATTATTATTATATTATTATTATTATATTATATTTATTGTATTTAGGATTTAGTTACCATGAACGATGACAAGGTGGTACTTTTGTTATACTGTTGTAGCCAGTAGCAGGGATTCTGTCACCCTTGTCTGCTGGCCTCTGTGATTTTCCTTCACTTCCAGTCAGAAGATTTATGGTTTTTTGTTTATTTTCATTGTTGTGGCTGGATCAGGAAAGTTGTACTAGTCATGTTTTCACACAATTCCTCCTCCTTTTTTCCTGGGTGCCGAGCTGATTGATATAACAACACTACAGTGAACTACTACAGGATATGAAAGCTATCCAACTAACAGTAGAAATAACTAATCTATTCCTTTACATACATACATATATTTTATTTTTTCTTTATTTTTTTTATTTTTAGATGGTTACAGCTCTTGTAGTTTCTAAGCCAGTGTTGGAAAAGGTGATATTCTTCCATCAGGACGATTCAAACTGGTAGGTAAATTAATTGCTCAGTTAATGCACATATGTTGTGGGGTATTAAAGATGCCTATATGGTTTATAGTCATAAAATGTTAAAATATTCTAACATTAACTTACAGTGAAAGAAGTATGGGTTAATTTTCTTTATAACAGGTCAAAACAAATCTAGTTTTGCTGAACTTCTCAGTGACTTCATGCGATAACTACATCCATGTGCCTGACATTGAATCCTGCCCAAGACAACAAACAACCTGTCTTTATTCTCTGTGGTAATTCTAAATTTCTTGTATACAAATGCGGGTTGTTAAACTTTTAAAAGTCTGAATTGAATCATTCAAACTTTGCAGAGAAAATACCTGGATGGTCAATGATTGTGATGTTGAACAGTGTATTTTTTTCCAAAGGTAAAGTCAAAGCATTTCCTTAAATACAAGTCTAATTAACTATGAATGAACATGATTACAATTCAAATTTTCTTCTTTTAAGTTCAGAAGTACAACATATTTTTTTTAATTATAAGAACCTAAATGTAGCATGCATCTGACAATTAATTATTAAAGAAACACCATAGACACTGCGTCTTTACCAGCTGTTAAACAGTTAGTTTGTGAAAAATCTCTCCTTTTTTTCAGTAGCCTTACAGTAATAGTCCAATAATGCTGATATCTCTGAATTTTGCAGAGTTCCTTACCCTGAATATCTACATCCAACTCTACTCTGAATTATCAGAGATCTAAGGGAGGTAACTGAATCTGAGTCAGCATGAACCCACACATGCAAATACAATCATATAGAAATTTGTGTTGGTTGCTTTTAGATAGATGCAATTTTGAAAATAAAAAAAAACCTTGGACAATGAAATACTGAAGTTAGATTTTCTGGGGTTTGAACTGAATTAGTTTTATAGTATTTTTGATTTAGAAAAGCAATACTTGTTGATGTTGTGGTTAATTACTTGTGCTAATAAATGAGGAAATATATTTGTGGTGATAGTGAAGAAAATTATTGTACCAAAATGAATTTGGAAAGGAAAAGGAAGATCTCACAAAACTGAAAGCTGTGATTATATGCGGGTTTGATGTGTCATTTGTGAAAACTAGATCTTTCGTATTTAACATTTATCTCTGTGGTGTTAATTTAATTTTTAGGTTACGAGTAATCGCAAGAAATATGGTGATATCCTAGTGGGAAACAACTTTTACAGTCCTATTACTGGTAGAACGAGTAAAAGAGAGATTCATATTTATACATTTTGTTGAAGCCACAAATCTTTTAGATAGAAAATAGTGAATAGAGTCTTTATCCATAATTTGCATTGAATATTTATTGAATAATTTAGCAATACAGATGTAAATGAAAATAGAATTGTTTTTTTTTTCATATTAAATTTTTTTTAAATTGGCAGCTGCCTTTCTAAATGTCAGAAAAACTGATTGCACTTAATTAAATTTTATTATAACTAATACTTGTGAAAGAACTTTCTGTTAAAAACAGACAGTATGTCTTAACTGAGGATCTTATAGTTGAATGTTTTGGACAAATGATTTGGAGATGTTACTAATTAGTAATCCACTTTGGATAAATTGTTTTAAATGACTGCTTCAGCACTAGGCCCTTGTAGAAAACATTACACTTTTGGTGTGTGCTCATTAATGCTGGATGCTTTCACCTTGCAGATTTCTAATGCTCAGATGCTTCCATATCTGCTTGCGTACTACTTTCCAAACCATGCAGGTAGTATCTTCCACATCATTGTGAATGATGTACTAAAATCTCAAGAAAATTAACTCAAATTGAAGAGCCAGATGCTGCGCAGAGCTCCATGAATGACTGGATTATATTCTTCACATATATTCAGAATGAAACATCTTAAATTTAAGTATAACTGAAAAGAAACAAGGGGATGGCAGTGGCATTTTGGGGTGTAAATTTATCCATTGTTAACAGAAAAACAAATCAAAACTCCACAACACATACAAAAGGGAAATTCACAATCAGACTGACAGGACACATAATGTATAATGTGTGAATGGTAAATATACAAATTAATAACAATCATAGTTGAGGAAAAAAAACTATTTGATAAGAAAAGGAATGGAAAAGTGATTATTCAGGGTAGGAAAAAGAATTCCATGAATTTTAACTTTGACTTTGAACAGGACTTTCCCAAAATCCTGACATTACCTATGTCTATTTACTGCCAGCCACATGGCTAAGTGAGGCAGAATCAGGGTTGACCAGACAAAAGAGAAACAAACTTCTCATAGATGGTCTTATCAGTGTAATCTATGTATAACTACAGTCTCAACATTTAATGTAGTAAACTACATGAGACCTTAAGTGGGGGATTGTCCTTAAATGTGAAGTACTATCCTCAATAGTATTTGAGAAAATAATTTGTTTTAGGGCAGTTTCTGCAGCCAAACTCTCTAAATACCTGAAAATGGTTAGCACAAGATAAATAACGTTTTGGAAACACTGTATCTGACTGACTTAACGCACTAGATACTTGATTTTCTAATTTTAATGGATAACCATTTGCTGCTGTAATTTTTTTGATAACAATTATTTAATGTGGAAGTTAGAATTAGAAGAACATTTTGTAAATATGCTGTACGAGAATAAATACTAATTTTGTTTGTTTATTTTTAAATAACCTTGTCAGAGACAATAATTCAGATTTTACCATTTCTAGCAAAGCAGACCAGTTAATTTTAGAATGAACATTTTTTAAGCAAGGCGTTTTCACGACTCTGCTATTTCTAACCTGAGAAATTTGATAAGAAATAATGCATGGCAATAGCAGTTTCAGCAAAATTGTAATTCTTCTTAGAAAGTTTAAATTGACAAAAACATTTGCACAAAAGCATATTGTAAACATTTGGGTAAAAAAATGAAAATCTGCAGTTTGTCTGAATGTAGGATGATTTTTCATACAGATAAAAGTGTTTAACAATTTCTTTATGCCAGAAATTTAAAATTGTATAACTTACATTCAAGTAGAAATAAAAGTGCAAGGGTAACAACAACCATGTCTTAAAGCTGTGTCTTTTGGACTCTGGTTATATTTTTTATGTTTCTATCAATCATCCAAATGTCTTTATGCTAAGGTCTGGCTTCAGTTTGTGGATGACAGATTATTTAGCAAAATCAGATAATTTTGTCATTTATGTTTTCATTTGTTTATGTTCCGACTTTACAGAAAACCATTTAGAAGATGACATCTTTTACTTCCATATTAAATCCACAACGGGATCAGATCTTTAATTCTTTCTAATGTAGTTTACAGACTGTTAGATATTTAACCCTTTCAACAGCAATCTTTTCAGACTTCTGTGAAATCAATGATTTTAAGTTTTTGCACCCAGAAGATGTTCTGACAGAGTTAATTTACAGAGACTATCTCTTTACAAAGGATTGTTCTGAAGCAAGAAATATTATTTGATCCTTATCAATATGAATATATTCATTTATTGTTAAATTTTATTTTTTAAAATTTCTCCATTGTTTAAAATAGACTTTAATCTTTTGTTTGCTGCTTTTTTGTAGGCCACTTAGTGAAGGAAAAGCCTTGAAGGATAAATTTGATGCCAATTTTTCTGCCACACGCTATGTTAAGGCTTTAGACTGTATCAGGAAAATCAAGCAGGAGCAGGTAACACCCTCATTTCTTTTCTTTTTTTATGTCTGTCTAACTAGGTTCAGAAATTGTCAAGATATCCACCTATTTAAAAATCTTATGTTAGGAAACTAAAATCAAACAAAAACTTAATAATATTAACTACCCTTTAGCAGAATACTTTTGAAAAATGATTTATTTTGTTTTTGAAAAGATGTATTATTTAAAATACACATGTTCATTTAATATTTCTCTAAATTTAATTTCTGTGCTCTAGTTTTTTCTTGAATTTAAATGACATTTGTCTCAGCATGCTTGATGCCATGACAATTTCAGTACACCTTTTGATGTCCAGCTTCTCCTGAAGAGACTTTTAGCAAATCATTGTTGAACAGATTCCCATGATAAGACAATCACAGATTATTATTCACGGTATTTCTAAAATTGCAGTAATGGAATTCTTGCACAAAGATGCAACACCTTCTGCAACAGATTGGCTGGATTGTTTGGATGTGTCTATAAGTTTCTTTCTTCTTGCTTCCTCTCCCTGTAAACAAGTCTAAATCCTCATTGCCAAGCACTGCTCTTTAGTTCTCAACTTACAGAAGCTCAACAACATATGTATTCAACAATGAATGGCATAGTTAGATGTTCATAACTACAGAAGAATATATGAAACTGAGCCTATGCCTCATAAGCAGTGATAAGAGAATATTCTGGAAAATGAGGCTGACCAAACTGAATATTGCACTAGTGTTTAATAAAAAAAAATGCCATACAAAGATGGAACTCAAACAAAAACTAACATTATAAAGTTCCAGTGTATAATAGTATGCAAAACTGTTAGTTTAATAGTAAATAGTAATCTGATTTTGTCAACTATGAATTAAAAATGTTTTTTTTTTTTCATTTTATTTTTTAGACATCCATTATGTGTTAATTTGGTATGGCTCTGGTTTATTTCTCTCTGTTTGTTTTAGCAAAAGTTAAGTCAAACTGGCCTGTAACTCAAAGTTGAGATGTTAAGGTGGAGAAAGTGTTCACTCAACTGTTAAAAACAAGATTTTAAAACACAATCTGATTTGTGTGTGTGTTCGCCTGCTTGTGCATGATCACCTTGAGCATCAGCCTGAGGTAGCTAATTCCTTTAATAGATGCTTTTTCACCTGAAGAAAATTTTGAATTTTCTGTCATGTCTCTCTTAAAATGCTATTACTTCAAACCAGACATTCCAGACTTTTGTACTCTTTCTTGACTATAACTGCTGACACATCAGATCATTCTATTAAAATTGTCTTTGAATATTCAATGAAACAAAGTGGTGAGGATTCTGTGTTTGGTCTGCCTACTCCAGGATGGATCTGATTAGTGATTTGTACAGAGGAACCAGAACCCTAACTGTTTGTATAGTTTAGCATACCTGTGCCCCTCTTGGTTTTACTACGCTCACTTTCACTTTTCATTTAACTTATTGCATATAATAATGCTAATGTTTTCCACTTTTTATATTTCTAAGAAAGTTATTACCTAAATTTTCAAACTGAGGAAATCTAAGTTTGCTAGAGGATAAGGCAATTTAAACGTAATAACTTTAATCCTGTCTTTGCCCTTTTTATGCTAATGTATTTTTTTGTACATCTTTCAGGATGCCAATGTGAAGTTGTACAGGCGTGATATCAAATACCTGAAGGAGTACAAGTAGAAGGCGTGTGAGGTGAGTTGTTTAGTGGATGTGTGATATTTTTTGCTAGTTTTAATGCTTTTAGAAAGAGAGAAAAAGAAAGAAATAGAGGAAGGGGGATGGATGAACATTTGTTTTTTCAGTAGATTTTACTGTTCTTGGAAAGAAAAGAGATTAGATTGACTGAACAAGTTATAAACATTATCATGCACAGTCAAAACTAATTTTTCTTTCATTGAAAACAAAAATATTTTTCATGGTTTTTGATATTGTTTAATTTAACTTTGTAGAAACACTGATCTGATTTTTAAAAAACTGATTTCCTGTGATTGTGTGTTGTTTGTTTTCCCAGCTAAAAGAAAATCTAGAAGCCGACCAAGCTAAACATAAAGAATTGGAAAAATCCATAGGAACAGTTGCAGCCAGTTGAGGTAAGTTTCAAGCCTCCAGTTAGACTCTGCTATCTTTCCCTCATACTGTGAGCAGATTCTGCCATATATTATTTTGAGTAAATTCATTCCCACAGACACCTTTGGTGGCCCTTACAGCAAGATTAGAACTGAACCTAAATTTTATTTTATTTACCCCTCAAATTACTGAATAGAATTTATTGTTATGAGAATTTATCTACGGCGCTTTTTATGTGAACTTCTATCACCACTTGAAGGATCCTTCAACAAAGGGACAGCTAAAGGGTGACAGGTTACTAACTGAATCACGGCAGTGGATTACACAGTTTTATGCAAACAGGATTTTAAAAGTAGATGAAAGAAGAAGCGGACAGGATTACTATGTACAAATAGCACAAGTAATAGTAGAGATGGCACTAGATAAAGATCAAGAAACATATATGTTAAAAATGATTCACTAATAGCTGACAGATAAATTTTGCCTTAAGTAATAAACATAATATATTATTATTATTATTATTATTATGCATTTCAATGAAAGTGGTTTAGATGCATGTACTTCTGAGTGTGTGTTTCTAATTCCGTTTAAATAAGCTGTTTGGGGAACAAAGTCTAAATCGAGGAAAGTTGCTTCCCTGACATCATCAGGTTTGTCTTCTGAGAAAGGACTCAGCGGTTCACTCAGTTTATTATTATCAAGGTAATGTCATGATTGTATTAGATTCTAGTGGACAGCATGTGCTATAATTATTTAACAAGAGCATAGATAGAAGCCTGTCGGAGAATCATTTCCTCCGCGTGGGTGGGTCGCATCGAGTCCCCGTCGGTGTCGTTAGAACCGCCGTTGATTCCGCCACGATTCATCTCGATTAACCCTTTGGTAATGATGGATCTCGCCCTACCTACACTAACTACCACTATGGCATAAGTTACTCCGATTTGCAACCCTACGACTCCTAACACCCTAACCCCTATTCCCCAAACACTAACCATCTCCCAGCTATCGACCCCTACCTAAAGATCTATCTCCTATCACCCAACTACCAAGCACTGCGACTACGAAGCACCTACATTATTATTATTATTATTATTATTATTATATTATTATTATTATTATTATTATTATTATTATTATTATTATTATTATTATTAATGTTGTCTCGTTTTACAGCTATGTAACTGTCGTTGCCGCCGCCATCGTTTCGGTTGAGCAGAATCAGTCTCTATTCCCCCTACAATGACACTGAAGACTGATATTTGCAAACAAACAAACAAAAGAAACTGTTTCAATGCATTAAGATGTTCTGTTTCCCGTCGCCTAACCCCTCCCTCCCTCCCCGGTAACACGAACGGTCCCCCCGGGTGCTGGAGCCACAGGGTTTTAGCCAAAATGATTTCGAACGAAATGTGGACTGAACATAACATTTAAGGCCGACCTCGGATGTCGGTAAATTAGATGATTGATTAATTAATATCTTGGTTGATGTTTGCATATTTTAATCCGTCATTAATAACATTCTGGCTTAAAATCTCCTCCAAAACAGGACGGATACCATTCAGAGCACACATCCCGCAAGGATGTCTCCCGCTCGGAAATGGCGGCGGGTCGTCTGCTCGGGTGGCGGTGGGACCAGCGATGGAACGAAGGGAGGGAGATATGTGTGTGTGTGTGTCTGTCTCTTTCTATTCAGGTTTGTCTGTCTTTCCTTACAAGTAGATTATCTCGTTGGTTTGTGAAGTGAAATAACGGAGTAATTTGGTGATGATGTTAACTGACGGCCGGGAGACCGACTGTGACTGGGTGTCTGGTGTCTCGTGCTCTGGAGCTCCTCGGTACAGTCGGACAGGTGAGAGGAGATGAATTAAAGCTTCTTCGGGCGATGGAAGAGCGAGACAGTTGTTGGGTTAGGGCTCCGACCCCCGAGAACCAGTTTCCCGAGGCTCTAAGTAGTCGGCCACAACAGCGAGGTTAATCTAATACAACAATGGCTTCTCAATGGCGGAGTCACCACAAGGGGCCGATTTCACTGTCTGTCAGAGGAATAATTTAAACTGATCTCCCTAAATTTAGAAATAATATCCTTCAGCGATCTTCGAGTTGAGAAATACTATACGCTACTGACTTCAGTCACTGTCCAATTTCCTGATGATCTTTTGTAGATGTTACACAAAATTTCGGTGGATGATAATGATGCAGACATACAATAATACAATGTACTGTACTGTACTGTACTGACTACAATCTAAAATATGACCTAATGAGCCCGTGTATTACCGTCTGCTGGCTGTGATTATCAAATTAAAATCTTGCAAAATCAAAGTTCTGTTGATGTAAAAAGAAATCGTAATGGATCTGGATAAAAATTACTTCTACATGAACATAAGAAAATCTGGACACCTTTCTGAATTCAGCATTTAAAGATGTTGCTGTGGTAATAATATAGCAAAGCCTGAAGATTGTATCCTATCAGGTAGACGTTCCCACCGATTGGGTTAGGGCCAGGCAAGGTAAAGAACCATTTGAGGTGAATTTATATTAATTGTGCCTGGTGGTCATGACTACTGTATACGTTTTAAGGTGTGTGAATGGCTAGCAACATTTCATTAGAATTATTCATGTGAATTAAACAGAATAATGAAAAGTGAATCTAGTATGTTTTCCATGGATTTACTGTTAATGAAAGTATTCCTGAAAATGATATGTATGTATTTGTGAGAAACAGTCACCATGGTGCACAATGAATCTTGTTTCCCTTGTGTAGATACACATTGGTATGTTTCATTTCACAGCAATGTTCAGCTTTTCAGCCAAAGAAAGTCGAAATGTGGACACTAGATGGCATCATCGCATGTTGTGGACCAGATGAGGAAAATAAAAGCATTAGTCAGAAATGTGGTGACGTTGACAGAGAGGTACTATGCAGGTTTGTCACAGATTTCAAATGTCAACCTGGTTAGAATCAATAATATTTCATGTGAAGCAATCATCATAATTGAAACATTATAATGATCTTTGTTAGTATCCAAATGAACAATAGTATCTTTGCCATACAAGGTGATGACATTAATTTCTGCTTTGGAATGTTTTTTTAAAAGTAGGTAATGGGAGAAAGATTAAGCAACAAATTGTTTATACTAATTAATATCAAATTAATACTTGATTTTGTGTCTATTCAAGTGAAGTAACTGCTAAATGCATTGATCATTGCCATTAATTTATTTTGCCCCTTGGTTTGTGAAACATTTTAACCTGCTTTGAGACTCATCTTTACCAAGAAACTTATTTTGATAGTGTTCTTGCACAACTGATTTTTATTTTTATTTTTTGTTTGCATAAGAAAAATCCCCTTAATAACTCGTTTTGTACGGCTCTTGAAATCCTGCGGTGTGCTGGATTTTATTCAGCTTTCTTTTCCTAAATTTGTAGACAAGCATTAGCGAGGTTACAGAGCTGGTTGTGGGGAGTTTTAAGCTAAATTTAAAAAAAATGATTTGTGTGACTTTCTTAGTATTTACATTTAATTATTCAGAGCAAGTTTATTCATATTAGGGCATAAAAGGGTGTTGCTTTGTATAATAGATTTTTTGCCTTCTTGACCATTTTGAAAGAAATAATGATTATCATAGTATATAACCACCAGGGAGTCTCCTGAGGTCATCAGAAAAGGCCATAACTATACTAAAAATAAAAATGATAATATGGAGAAATTTTGCTTGTATAAATTGTGATATAGAATTTCTGTCAATGAATGATGTTTTCTTTCGTTTATTTGTCCAACTCCAAAATCTGCAATTTTTGATTCATCTGTGTGTAAAATACACGTTCTGTAAAGCAGAGATGATGTAGCCCTGTGTATATCAATGATGATGCTCAAACACTAATATATGTACAAATTATCGAGGGGAGGATGACTTCTCTGGTGTAGTTTATCTCCCATTTTAAATTACTACTATTATTATTGTATTTAGGATTTAGTTACCATGAACGATGACAAGGTGGTACTTTTGTTATACTGTTGTAGCCAGTAGCAGGGATTCTGTCCCCCTTGTCTGCTGGCCTCTGTGATTTTCCTTCACTTCCAGTCAGAAGATTTATGGGTTTTTTTTTTCATTGTTGTGGCTGGATCAGGAAAGTTTGTACTAGTCATGTTTACACACAATTCCTCCTCCTCCTCCTCCTCCCTTTTTTTCTGTGTCCCAAGCTGATATAATAACTAAGAGCTATACAACTAACAGTAGAAATAAATAATTTATTCCTTTACATACATATATTTTATTTTTTCTTTATTTTATTTTATTTTAGATGGTTACAGCTCTTGTAGTTTCTAAGCCAGTGTTGGAAAAGGTGATATTCTGCCATCAGGACGATTCAAACTGTAGGTAAATTAATTGCTCAGTTAATGCACATATGTTGTGGGGTATTAAAGATGCCTATATGGTTTATAGTCATAAAATGTTAAAATATTCTAACATTAGCTTACAGAGAAAGAAGTATGGGTTAATTTTCTTTATAACAGGTCAAAACAAATCTAGTTTTGCTGAACTTCTCAGTGACTTCATGCGATAACTACATCCATGTGCCTGACATTGAATCCTGCCCAAATCAACAACCTGTTCTTTATTCTTGCAGTAATTCTAAATTTCTTGTATACAAATGCGGGTTGTTAAACGTTTTATAAGTTTGAATTGAATCATTCAAACTTTGCAGAGAAAATTACCTGGACTGTTTATGTTCATGATGGTCAATGATTGTGATGTTGAACAGTGTATTTTTTCCAAAGGTAAAGTCAAAGCATTTCCTTAAATACAAGTCTAATTAACTATGAATGAACATGCTTACAATTCAAATTTTCTTCTTTTAAATAATTAAGCGATACAGATGTAAGTGAAAATAAAATTATTTTTTTTTCATATTAATTTTTTTAAAATTGGCAGCTGCCTTTCTAAATGTCAGAAAAACTGATTGCACTTAATTAAATTTTATTATAACTAATATTTGTGAAAGAACTTTCTGTTAAAAAACAGACAGTATGTCTTAACTGAGGATCTAATAGTTGAATGTTTTTGGACAAATGATTTGGAGATGTTACTAATTAGCAATTCCACTTTGGATAAATTGTTTTAAATGACTGCTTCAGCACTAGGCCCTTGTAGAAAACATTACACTTTTGGTGTGTGCTCATTAATGCTGGATGCTTTCACCTTGCAGATTTCTAATGCTCAGATGCTTCCATATCTGCTTGCGTACTACTTTCCAAACCATGCAGGTAGTATCTTCCACATCATTGTGAATGATGTACTAAAATCTCAAGAAAATTAACTCAAATTGAAGAGCCAGATGCTGCGCAGAGCTCCATGAATGACTGGATTATATTCTTCACATATATTCAGAATGAAACATCTTAAATTTAAGTATAACTGAAAAGAAACAAGGGGATGGCAGTGGCATTTGGGGGTGTAAATTTATCCATTGTTAACAGAAAAACAAATCAAAACTCCCCAACATATACAAAAGGGAAATTCACAATCAGACTGACAGGACACATAATGTATAGTGTGTGAATGGTAAATATACAAATTAATAACAATCATAGTTGAGGAAAAAAACTATTTGATAAGAAAAGGAATGGAAAAGTGATTATTCAGGGTAGGAAAAGAATTCCATGAAGTTTAACTTTGACTTTGAAATCCTGACATTACCTATGTCTATTAACTGCCAGCACATGGTAAGTGAGGCAGAATCAGGTTGACCAGACAAAAGAGAAACAAACCTCTCATAGATGGTCTTATCAGTGTAATCTATGTATAACTACAGTGTCAAATTTAATGTAGTAAACTACATGAGACCTGAAGTGGGGGACTGTCCTTAAATGTGAAGTACTATCCTCAATAGCATTTGAGAAAATAATTTGTTTTAGGCCATGTAGTTTCTGCAACCAAACTTTCTAAATACCTGAAAATGGTTAGCACAAGATAAATAATGTTTTGGAAACACTATATCTGACTGACTTAAAGCACTAGATACTTGATTTTCTAATTTTAATGGATAACCATTTGCTGCTGTAATTTTTTTGATAAAAATAATTTAATGTGGAAGTTCTTTTTAGACTTCTGTGAAATCAATGATTTTAAGTTTTTGCACAGAGACTATCGCTTTACAAAAGATTGTTCTGAAGCAAGAAATATTACTTGATCATTATCAATATGAATATATTCATTTATTGTTAAATTTTATTTTTTTAAATTTCTCCATTATTTAAACTAGACTTTAATCTTTTGTTTGCTGCTTTTTTGTAGGCCACTTAGTGAAGGAAAAGCCTTGAAGGATAAATTTGATGCCAATTTTGCTGCCACACGCTATGTTAAGGCTTTAGACTGTATCAGGAAAATCAAGCAGGAGCAGGTAACACCCTCATTTCTTTTCTTTTTCATGTCTGTCTAACTAGGTTCAGAAATTGTCAAGATATCCACTTATTTAAAAATCTTATGTTAGGAAACTAAAATCAAACAAAAACTTAATAATATTAACTACCCTTTAGCAGAATACTTTTGAAAAATGACTTATTTTGTTTTTGAAAGATGTATTATTTAAAATACACACGTTCATTTAATATTTTCTAAATTAATTTCTGAGCTCTAGTTTTTTCTTGAATTTAAATGACATTTGTCTCAGCATGCTTGATGCCATGACAATTTCAGTACACCTTTTGATGTCCAGCTTCTCCTGAAGAGACTTTTAGCAAATCATTGTTGAACAGATTCCCATGATAAGACAATCACAGATTATTATTCACGGTATTTCTAAAATTGCAGTAATGGAATTTTTTGCACAAAGATGCAACACCTTCTGCAACAGATTGGCTGGATTGTTGGATGTGTCTATAAGTTTCTTTCTGCTTCCTCTCCCTGTAAAGAAGTCTAAATCCTCATTGCCAAGCACTGCTCTTTAGTTCTCAACTTACAGAAACTCAACAACATATCTATTCAACAATGAATGGCATAGTTAGATGCTCATAACTACAGAAGAATATATGAAACTGAGCCTATGCCTCATAAGCAGTGATAAGAGAATATTCTGGAAAATGAGACTGACCAAACTGCGAATATTGCACTAGTGTTTAATAAAAAAGAAAGCAAAGTGAAGGGTACTTTTTGCCATACAAAGATGGAACTCAAACAAAAATTAACATTATAAAGTTCAAGTGTATAATAGTATGCAAAACTGTTAGTTTAATAGTAAATAGTAATCTGATTTTGTCAACTATGAATTAAAAATGTTTTTTTTTTTTCATTTTATTTTTTAGACATCCATTATGTGTTAATTTGGATGGATCTGGTTTATTTCTCTGTCTGTTTTAGCAAAAGTTAAGTCAAACTGGCCTGTAACTCAAAGTTGAGATGTTAAGGTGGAGAAAGTGTTCACTCAACTGTTAAAAACAAGATTTTAAAACACAATCAATCTTTTTGTGTGTGTGTGTTCGCCTGCTTGTGCATGATCACCTTGAGCATCAGCCTGAGGTAGCTAATTCCTTTAATAGATGCTTTTTCACCTGAAGAAATTTTGAATTTTCTGTCATGTCTCTTTTAAAATGCTATTACTTCAAACCAGACATTCCAGACTTTTGTACTCTTTCTTGACTATAACTGCTGACACATCAGATCATTCTATTAAAATTGTCTTTGAATATTCAATGAAACAAAGTGGTGAGGATTCTGTTTGGTCTGCCTACTCCAGGATGGATCTGAGTAGTGATTTGTACAGAGGAACCAGAACCCTAACTGTTTGTATAGTTTAACATACCTGGGCCCCTCTTGGTTTTACTACGCTCACTTTCACTTTTCATTTACCTTATTGGATATAATAATGCTAATGTTTTCCACTTTTTATATTTCTAAGAAAGTTTTACCTAAATTTTCAAACTGAGGAAATCTAAGTTTGCTTGAGGATAAGACAATTTAAACATAATAACTTTAATCTTGTCTTTGCCCTTTTTATGCTAATGTATTTTTTTGTACATCTTTCAGGATGCCAATGTGAAGTTGTACAGGCGTGATATCAAATACCTGAAGGAGTACAAGCATAAGGCGTGTGAGGTGAGTTGTTTAGTGGATGTGTGATATTTTTTGCTAGTTTTAATGCTTTTAGAAAGAGAGAAAAAGAAAGAAATAGAGGAAGGGGGATGGATGAACATTTGTTTTTTCAGTAGTTTTTACTGTTCTTGGAAAGAAAAGAGATTAGATTGACTGAACAAGTTATAAACATTATCATGCACAGTCAAAACTAATTTTTCTTTCATTTAAAACAAAATATTTTTCATGGTTTTTGATATTGTTTAATTTAACTTTGTAGAAACACTGATCTGATTTTTAAAAACTGATTTCCTGTGATTGTGTGTTGTTTGTTTTTACCAGCTAAAAGAAAATCTAGAAGCCGACCAAGCTAAACATAAAGAATTGGAAAAATCCATAGGAACAGTTGCAGCCAGTTGAGGTAAGTTTCAAGCCTCCAGTTAGACTCTGCTATCTTTCCCTCATACTGTGAGCAGATTCTGCCATATATTATTTTGAGTAAATTCATTCCCACAGACACCTTTGGTGGCCCTTACAGCAAGATTAGAATTGAACCTAAACTTTATTTTATTTACCCCTCAAATTACTGAATAGAATTTATTGTTATGAGAATTTATCTACGGTGCTTTTTATGTGAGCTTTTATCACCACTTGAGGGATCTAATTTTATTGTCTCAGCAAACTTTTAATGTTCCTGTCTTCAAAATTCTCTTTTGTCAACATTTCTTGTAGTTTATAATCTCACAGTTGTTTCATTGAATTTGGTGACTAATGACCATGTCAAGTTATGTTGTTAAAGCGGGTGTAACTACTTAAAGATGTGATTTACATTTGAGGAAAAGGGGTTTTATACACATCAGTAATATTAGGACTTGCACAATATGAGTTCTAATCTAAACTGGCTGTCAGAAGTTATATAGTAATTAATTTTGATGGTTTTCAGTAGTTTGTTTATTAATAGCTGGCATGACCTCTCAGCTGAGAATAACTCCAACATCAAAAGAAGAGCTGAATAGAACTGCATTTTATTGGAGAACTTGATGGTAAACTGATTTTTGAAATGTAGATTTAAATAGTAAGTAATTTTATAGGCATGTTTGTAGTGATCTTGTGGAAAGATAAAGATTTTTCTATTTTTAATAAAGTTTTGGCAGATTGCCCTCACTTTTTAACATCCATCCATCCCTCCCCTTTTATTAGCCTACCTGGGTGAGTCAGCTCATGATCTTTTCACATGCAGTATCTCTGTATAATTTTCTTTTCAGGAAAAGCTTGACAATCTCCTGTCCATACAAGCCAACTCAATAAACTAACAAATGACATTGGTAACGTTTGCTGTATCAAACTCAACCTCCTTTTATAAATCTGATTTGTTCAGAAACCTTTGAGTTCACTGCATGAAATATCAGGTGTTTATTAACAGATATCATCTGGAAACGTGGCAATGTGCAGATTGCACAAGCAGAAACTAGCCCGAGATGGATTCAGTTTTCATTTGCTTTCATTGAATGGAAACTCGATATTTCATGCAGTGCTTTTTCTAAAGATTAAAAAAATCTTGTGTACTTCCTGAAACTAGGGTACAGTATAATTAATATATACTAGACGACCCGTGAACTATTGGGTTCCCATTGTGACAGCGGTTGATGACAAAAAGACAACACACAATTTTAATATTATCGAGTGATCAAACTTTAATTTTATGAAAAGTTGAGCATTTACATCAGGAGTCATTGTTTAATGAGGCACGCGTTTAATCACAACATTCTTGGCAACCACAAAATTAAAACACACTGTATTGCTAGTAATAATTACAAAGGTCTTAATAAACCTTGTTGCTGCACACTCAACTATAACTTCCAGGCACCTCACACTGTGGTCCAAATAACTGCTAACCCCGTTCTACGTCCTGCTCTTGACCAATTAGGATTGGCCTGGCCCATTCTACGTCACTGCTCTTGACCAATTAGGATCGGCCTTTCCTCGTTCTACGTCACTGCTCTTGACCAATTAGGATTGGCCTGGCCCATTCTACGACACTGCCCTCGACCAATTAGGATCAGTCTTTCCTCGTTCTCAATAAATGGGAACAAAGCAGCCTAAATTCAAACACATGGTTTGCTAGTAATGATTACAAAAGTCTTAATAATTCCATTATTCGTTGCCCGATTTAAACGAAACTCGCTACTGCACACCGCAGTTGGATGGCGAGAGTAAGGTGACCATAAAGTTATAGCGCTTTCTTGCACCGTTTAGACGGAGTTTAGGGAACATACCTACATACATACAAGATGAGAGTTTTAGTAATATATAGATAGAATATGAAGGGTTTAGACCAAAATTAGATTGATCAATTTTGAGTAAAATATTTTGTAGAACAGTTTACTGAAAATGGTTTCATTACTGTTGTTTCTAAATAAGAAGGAAAAAACAACTACTCATCATATCAAGTTATCAAAAATCTAAATTAATTAAATTTTTGATTTACATTTTCTGCAATACTATTTTGTCAAGAAGCAGTTTCTTTCTCTTTTCCTCTTCCCCGTAAGGTTTGTGAGCAGATGGCAAACCTAGTAAATAATTATTTTTAATGGCAAATGTTTGTGGGTAATTAACCATATGCATTATCCACCTCATCTTGTTAAGAGGTCCAGCCAAATACAGCCAGTGTGAAAAATAAAGACTCCTGCCCTATGATGTTATAGCTAAACTAGTATTAACAAGTGAAATGGGACATTTGCTTTACCTACTGCAGGCAAAAATTTCTCCAAACCACATAAACTTTAAAAAAAAGTGTGGCAATAGAAACTGTTATATTTACTTTTCAGAAAAATTATCTGGTGAAAAGAAACAGCTGGAAAAGGCAATTGAAGAGCTTAAGGTACTTTTTGTTTGTTTTTGGTCTCCAGGTTATTTCTTGTGCTTTTATCCACTTTTTTGGGTGGTTTTGTTGGCTATTTGTTCGGTACACTCTGGTTTTTGTATACATTAGTGGAGAGATCTAAACTTGTAGTTACCGGGTGCTCGTGTGCTTTGATTTATACAAATTGAGATAAATAGATTGGAGGTTGGATTAAAAACCTGAATAGTGTCCCCCCCACTCAAAGAAACCCTCTACATTGCATCCAAAGCTCTTTACCTGGGGAAGTTTTGTAATGAGCTCCTTACTAGAAAAATGTCACAAGACCTCAGTAAAATTACCAGACATACACTGGTGGGCATACTTTATGGACAGAGGTGTTTTCATTGTGGCACAATTGAAATTTTAAAATTTCTGATAAGGATTGTATAATGATAAATAATTTTTCTGACAGTTTGTGTAACATTATGTGCTGAATAAGAGATGTTATTGGTTAGGCATTAGTAGCGCTAGTAGCTATTTAGTAGTCTCCACCTGAACAAATACCGGAAGCGGAACAGTATAAATATTTGTAAAAAAAACAGACTAGCTGAGGTTTTGTTTAAAGAGAGTTTAAAAGCTTCCTGCTCTGCTGACTTAAAATAATCATTTTCCTTTTATCACTGAAAATATACTGCAGATAAGGAATTCATTTCAGATTGTGTTCTAGTGATAAAGTTCAGTTACTTGCCATATTAGTTTAGCAGCTGCCATAAATGTACGTATTTAGAGACAAAATTACATATTTGAGGTGTGTATTTGACATCTAGATGGCAAGCAATGTAGTTAATAATTTTCTTCCATTCTACATAACTCCTGTTTGTAAAGTAAAAGTATGTTGAGGTTGTGGGAAGTTAGAATTACGGCTTTGCAGAGTATGAGTTTTGTTCTCGAGCAAACCTGCCAATGTTATTTATGCTGTTAGGATTGTGTCAGGCTGCCTCAGAAGCTATGCTGATGTTCTGTTCTGTATTGCAGGTTCCACCAACAAACTTCAAAGCAAGTTGAATGAATTTCAGAGCAAGTTAGCAGAGATGGAAGACTTACAGGTCGAGGTTTGTTACCGTTGTGATTTATTTTAGTTTCTTCATAGAAAGGGTATCTGGTCCTGATTGACACATTGCTGCTCTGAGGGGCAATAAGAAACAACCTGCTTCTTAATCTCAAACTTGTCTATTAGATTTCACAAATGTGAACAAATTTAACTGGGCAGACTCAACTGTTTTGGATAAACTTGTTCTAGATTTTCTTATCTTTTCTTTACAGTACAGAATATAGTCCTATACTTCAAATGTAAACAGGGTCTTTCCTATACTTGCAGAACCGACTCTGTGGTATCTTTGATTGTAGGTTTGAGCAGAATGTTGTTGTTTCAACAGAACTACTATTCTCTTTTTTTCTAAATATTTTTTTCTCTTACCTAAAGATAAGTATAGTTTCATGAGTTTTCACCTCGTCATTTTTCAGCTTGAGCTCAAGCAAGAGACACTGATCAGTAAGGCAAAATACTTGCAGAAAACTGAATCCAAGCTGCTGCTAGATCTGGGCAAGTTAGAACAGGAAGCCAAAGTGAGTCTCACCTATACCCAAAGTTCCTGTTCTGGTTTGCTGCCTCCATGTGGTAGCTTTTAGATTTTACCTGAATTTCTTTAGCTCTATTGATGCTTCTCAATATAAGACCCTTCCCTATATGTCATACCCTCTTCTAAAAAAAAATTTTAAAAAAGTAAATTTACTAATGAGTATTGGAAGGAAAATCATTAGGGACAGGAACACTGAATTCTGAGAAATTAATAGACTTTACTTACTCCAGAACTAAAATATTTCTTGTTAATAACTTATCTATATCAGGTTTGTCTCAGTAAATTTAAACTGTTGCTTAAATAATTGTCAAGTGCTGCCAGAGGACGATTAAAAAAATGAAGAATTGGATAAATGGTTTCTCTTTGAAGCTTCCATTATACAGTAGTTGAGGACAAGTATGGGCAGTATTCATTCAGAAATGTTTTCACTTTTAAGTTGTGGATGAACCAACCTAACATTTTTCCAGGCTGGATTATTCATGATTTAATATTTAAAATCTGCATCTGTCATATTCTGTTTTATTTGTGTGTTAAGGATAGAGCACAAAAACGATCCATGTCTTTCCATTTATTATACATTTTTTTTGGTTTGTTGTTATGGTAATGTTTATGATTTGAGTAGATTGAAACAAAACAAATGCATGACATTCCAACCAAAGTCAAGCTTTAATCAAATTGTTACAAAAGCTTCGTTGGTTTTTTTCTTTTTACTGCAACAATGAGACTTCGTATTGTTTCTGAACGTGAAGTTTATTTATCAAAGTAAGTTCCATTATAATCAGTGCACTTGTGCAAGCGCATTTATAACATTTTGAAAAAAATCTGGATTAATGGAGTTGATAAACTGTTGGAAGGCTGTTTCATTTGCTGCTTGGTTGGAGGATTTCATACAAAGGAAGCTGTCGAGTTGCTTGAAAAGTTGAGAGAAAGGTCTGGTAAATAGTCTGGGTGAGAGAGAATTTTGTACCTCAACATGTTCATTTTCTGAAGAGTCACTTATGCAATATGAGTATGAGCATTGTCGTGGAGCAGGATTGGGCCTCTCTGATTCAACAATGCCAGCTGCCGTTGGGAAATTTTCTGATGAACAACATTTAATTCATGACAGTACCTTTCAGCTGTGATGGATTTTGTTTCTCATGACAAGTGAAGAGCAGATCTCCAGTCAACAATTTTGTTGTTGTTGTTCATTCAACTCATGAGGCACCCACTTGTCAAACTTTTTCACCTGGCTGGAAACAGTTTCAGGGCTTACGTCAAGCTCTTGAGCAATTTCTCGCACTGTTTTTCTTGGATCGGCTTCAACCGAGGCTTTCAGATGGTAGTCATCACAGCTGGAAGGACATCTGCTATGTTCTTTATCTTCGAGCCTCTCACCTCCCTATTGAAACTTTGCAAAACATCATTGTACTGTGTGCTCATTCACTGTGTCCTCGCCCCATGCTTGCTTAATGTCACTAGTTGCCTCGCTCGCTTGGTGACCCGGTTTGAACTCATGAAGCAAAATGACACAAACATTTTTCTATCCATGCTTCACTCAGAACCCCGAAACAAATATCCATTGTATGATTTTTAAGAAGGTAGGCTTTGCCAAATGTATGCCAAAGCACACGCTACAAAACAATATATAACCTATCTATATAAACCTCAAGCATGCAAAAAATGAACCCCAAATTAATATAATATAAAAACCAACAAAACTTTTGTAACGACCTAATAATACCTATTTATTTTGTGATAAATGTTGAGTGATATGGTAATAAAAATCATACACAAAATGTCTTTTTTATATGCTGCTACTATTCTGAAAGTTTCATTTCTTTTATTCACCTGGAGATAACATATTACAGCAGTTTAAAATGCTTGTCCATATGTTAAGTAGATTAGTAATTTGAGCATCTCACAGCTGAGTAGATTTTACTGATTGAGATTCATCATTGTGTGATGAATCTGTATGGACACATGCATTGATGATTAGTGCTGTATGAATTGTGTGAAAAGTGGAGAAACAACTCTGAGATAGACCTTGCCATGGGCAACTGGCAGGAGCTGTTAATGAAAACAGTACACAGAAGGTTGAACTTATTTGGCAAATGGACACAGTTCGAGTTGAGTGAGAGTTAACCCATAAAGGATTTAGTAATAACTTGATTAATGTAAAGTTTGCGCATGGTGGGATCACATAAGCCTCAGAACATCAGAGACTAGTGGACAGTGTGAGAATGTTGTGAGAAATTCTGTTCACCAGTAGTTGCTCAACAAAGACAATATTTCAGTATATGATACTGACTGGTTCTACATTGGTGTTAGTCTGTAGATTGAGATGGTGACTTGAATAAATGAAATTTCACTCACAATAAGTTCTTTGACTGGCACTAAATTTAAAGTTTATAAAACCTTTGTTTTTTTTTACTAATTGATTATCCTGAATAACAAGTTCAAAAAATAAAAACTTCTCTTTCAACAGGTAAATAAAGAGAATATTCAGAAGAGAGATTCACTTATAAGACAATTGGCTGGAGAGTATCAATTTGAAGGTAAAAATATCAGAGTAGTGTTTCTGTGGACATACTAACGAATCTTAAATTTTGAACAAATTAAACAACCCAAGCCAAGTATTGTCACTTGGTAAATGTGTTTTTTTTATAGAAAGAGAATGAAAATATACCTAGATTTTATCACTAAAAGAATGGTAAGATGTATGACGAATTTAGTTAATCTGTTTCTGTATTTTGACAGTTTAGAATATTTACAGACATGTGAGATATCTAAATGACCAGAGGATGGTTTGACTCCTATAATATATATTTGAAAAAGGTATAACTTCAAACCAAATGAAAATTTTTAGACTAATCCTTGACTAGGCTTTGTTTGAAAATCTCTATTTTGTTTAATGTCCTGCTGCTGATTTTGTTAAAATTTGAATTTTGTTCTCCTTAATCTGATACAAATGTGCATATGTATACCTCAGCTACATTTATCACATTTGTGTAGCTTGAAGCTACAGTGATCCAGTTTTACATATAGAGTACTTTTGATACTTTATTGGTGATATACATGGTGTAAGTGCAAACCTGGTCATTGGCTCTCCCTCCTCTCTTCAAAATCTTTTTTTTTTTTTAATTCACCAAAATGTGAATTTGCCTGAACAGTTACCTTAAATTTTCAAAGTTTAGTTTGTATAAAGCACAATTATATAGGTTTTAGCACCATTGAAAATGTCTTTTATCCAAATTTGACAGAACACTTTATGCCACCCAGGATAATCCAGAACTGTTTAGGATCTGCATTCCATTAGAAATCTTGGCCAGTGGAGCAGATGATTAGCTCTGATTGACTACTGTAGCAGTTTTCAAAACATTTGCAGAATCTTACTGATGGAACTAACACTAGCAGACAATTTTCCAGGACTCTGCTTAAATCAGTGTCAGGAAACATTGCTGAAACATCACTAGTTGAGAAATTCCAGTAAAGTAGCAACACCCACCAAATAAGACTTCATACATATGTATACCAGGAATATTATGATACTTTTTCAGTATTCGGTACAATAAAATTGCACAAACAATTATTATTTAGGAAAGTTCACATTTTGATGGCATTTTCTTTTCCACTGCTTTTAGTGATAATCAAATCCAAACTTTCTTATACACAGAGCTACTACGCATCAAGTGCATAACTTCTCTTGGACTTTAGATATTGGTTCCCACGTTGGACACATTTGTCAACAATAGAGACATTTTTTTGGAACAAGATAACTAATTTGTAAATGTTTTAACCATGCTTGAAATTTTGCTATGTAATTATGATGCCACACATTTCTGATATTGCTGTTTTGCTACTGTTCAACTGATTTCTCAGTATAATTTTAATACTTTGATAATGTTATAAATCATAAGCAGTTTTAGTTATTATCTGTCTCATTCATTCATTCATATTCACAGACAGAGTATGCAGGTCTTTGCCAGGGTCTTTGCCATAATAATAACAATAAGAATACCTTTCCAAAACAGAGCTTCAAGAAATGGGTTAGTTTTGTGATTTATCTATCTAACCACATTATCACCACTATAAAATGTGCTACCAAAAATGCATGTTAGCCAAGATATTTACTTATCTGTTTTTGCCATTCATACATATTGTGATTTGACCAAATATGTGTAGGGAGGAAGTTGTAAGTAATCACTAAACACAAATCTGCTTGTATTACATTCAGCAGAATTGCAGCAACTGCCAACATTTTGTTTCAGCTGTTGCAGCACCAACATCACTGCCATGGCATGGTTCCTGCATAAAATGGGTATACTGGAAAATTGTTTGACAAAACCTTTAGTGACAGATGTACATAAAGGCCATTGCCTTGACAGGTGCAATGTGTATATTGGCATGCTCTTTGTGTATGTGCCATTCATAATCTTCACCGACAAGTCTAAAACTTTTACTAGTTCACTTTTGGACATACAGTTGGAGACAGGTTTGTGTTACATTTGAGCCAAATATGGTCGATTTGGAGCAATGATTTGTGCAGGTATTTGGTAGGAAATAAGTTGGATCTTACATTATTGATGGATGTCGTCTTTATGTATTTACCACATATTGCATGAAGATGGAATAACAATGTATGCATATGCACTACATCTTGGAAGATTTGGAATGGATTACAGCAAACCCTATAACCCTATTGAGCAACCATGGAGGGAGCATCTGGATAGACAGTTTAGAATCAAAGGACCAAAGCTAATTTCACAAAAAGAATATGTCTACGCATTGCAAGAAATTGCTCATGCAAAATACTGAAACTGATTTTTAAGACATTTATTGTACACTTATTGTGGAATAAACATAAAAGCAGATTGTTCATTTTTAAAAATAATAATAATATAAACAAAATGAAAAAATAAAAAGGTTTTAATACCTGTATATAGTTCAGCACAGTTGTGCATGGGTCTTTGCCTTTCCCACTGCTTTTGTGACAAATTTATCCTCAGAATGATCTTGGTTCTTGAAAACTTTTACACATTTGATACATGTTAGCTGCCCCATATTTATCAGTAGGCTACCAATATATTTAGATGGTAAAAAAATCTCCAAATCTGGCTTTAAAATCTCCCCATATTAAAAAATAGAGAAAACATGATGATGAATGCTGGCTGGATATCTTAAGCAAAGCAAAGCAAAAGAATACCATTTCATAAGTAAGCTGTGAAAGCGAGTTTATAATACAGACTGTGTCCAGAAAGAATAATTTAATTTGTTTTATGTGTTACTTGTGTGGATAATATACCGATGGACATTATGCTGACAACAATAAGAATATAATAATATAATAATATAAGTAGTTTATTACAAACACAACAGAAAAATACATCAACACAAATGTTCTAAAACAACCATAGAAATGTAGTAAATTAATGATTGAAATTTAGTGCAGTGAATCATGAGAATTAAAATCATAACAGTCACAAATTATGAGCAGTCACCCTCAGATATGCAAGTCTATCTTCATTGGCATAGTTGGCAAATAGTGTCTTCAGGCAGTTATTAATGGGGTTGTACCTTTTGTCTTGTGGTCTTGTGTTCAATCCCATTGCAGCCTGCTTGGTCAAAATTTCATTACTGGCTTGTTCATTTAGTCTACAAATTGATGGGTGTGTAATCACCATGCATTGGTTGAAAGCTTGGTGCCAGCTCTCCAGAGAATTATTGGTTTGGGGCAGGTTGCCTGGAGCTCTGCTTTTGACATTCCACATTTCAATCTCAAACGTGGGTTACCTTGATCTCCCTCAAGTAATAGTACTGAGCCAAGTGCTCTCCAAATAGGCCAAAAAGTCTGCTATTCTTTCATCTGCTTTATTGAAAGAGGCCATCAGAGCATTAAATGTGTCATTGATATCATTTGGTGAAACAAATGTAAGTGCCTGTATACTTTTAATCAATTGAGTGTTTTCCAGTTCCAAATACCATGCTCGCAGATCAAGTGATTGAATATTTTTTCACAAAGTGGAAAAAGCATCCAAAATCTGTGGTGGTTGGAAAATGCTTTTGATGTTGTTTAGTACTGTTCATTAAAAGTCATTTGTAATTGACCCAGGATTTGTGTTTCAAACGTTCTTCGTGTAACTGAATATGATGATGTGTGTTTCCTCGTTTTTGTTCTTCTCTACATGGTACACCAAGGGCAGAGTGTGGATTTCCTTAATAATAACGTGGACTGTGTACAGTTGGGTTCCTAAAAGTGCACTGTCTAATGTGCCATCGCAAAACCAGTGTGGCTTGGTGGACAAGAGATCTAGATTTTTAGATGATGTTAGTATGATCACTTGTTCATTTTCAAATGCCAAAAATGGTTCCCCTCTGATGGTGAGTTTTAGGTTTTTGCTTATATCATCACTATCAGGGGTTGTCCTCTACAATCTAATTATTCGTGCCAATGTTTCCTTTTTAGGCAACAAGCCAACTGTGCTCAGGGGGAAATTTTCTGTACAATTGTGTATGATGCCACTAGTAGCTTCCTCAGATTGTCCAGCTCGTTGCTTCATTTTGTGTTTTGTTTTTAGAGCATAAATGCATGCTGTATCTGGTGGATGTGTGTTCTGATGGAATACTCTGAATGACAGCATTAATTGTCTTCAGCCTCCCACTTCAGCCTTTCTGCTTTTCACATCTCCAGTAAGTTTACCTGTCTCTTTCTCTGTCAATAACATAGGCGGAGCCTTCATAAAGACGCTTCTTTCCATCTTTGCTGGTCTCAATAAACTCCATGCTTTTGTTGTGTTGTGCCAACCCACATGGAAAGTGAGTGGACTCCGGATGAGGAAGAATTTCTATGCAAGCCATCAAGCAGCAGTCAGAGTGACCCTAGCAGACAACAAACTGTCTATCAATAGTGGCAAGATGGGTGATGTCATTATTTCATCAGCTAGTCTCCAAATGGCTCTGGACAATGATACTATCACATCAGTCTGATTGTGTTGCTACAGTGTCATGATACTATTACATCAGCACGTTGATACGCCGTTCCATCAGCTTTTAATGATGGGCTGTCATTATTTTTAGCAGACATATAACAGGGATTTATAGTCTTGTTGTTTGTTTGTTGAATGAAGTGAAATGGGAAGTTGAAACGTTTAAAAAAATATATTTAAAATATTCGACAAAAATATTTCACCGAAGAAAATGTGTAAAATATGATTTTCTGTCCATTTTATCTGTTTGTCAGCATAACATCTCGTGGCATAAAGTATGGCTACTGTTGCTTATGTGTATAACCACTTTGGTTTCGTTACTATTACTGATCTTAGGAATTGCTTATTTATTTACTGTGTTGGAAACGGAAACTAAAAGACATGGTTCAAATTGAATAAATCCCTGCTGCCTGACCAATTGTCCAGGGTGGCGAGACGACATTGGGCCCCTGGCCACCTGTCTTGCACATTGTTTCAATTGCTGAGCAACAGGAAGCCGCTGGGGTCTGGCGATGACAGGACGAGCTGACCCATAGGAACTATGACGCAATTGGGCGGCCAATGGCTACAACACAAATGACACCAGTACAAAATAACATGTGGGCAGCAGGAACTGGTGCATGTATATGCGGCGAGTGCTGGTGGAAGAATGAAACTGATATGAGTACGAGCTTTGTTTGGCAGCACTGCCGCCAACGATAGCGGAAATGCTAGCGCACGCTGCCAACAGCAATAATGGAGGAGTACTGAAAGGCACTACTACAGATGAATTATTTAGTAAAAAAGGCAATGGCAAATAAACAAAAAAAAAGTTATTTTTCTCTATTCTATCCTCGCACCCCAGGTTTGGAACCACTGGTCTAGATGAATCAAGGAAATGTTAGATTTTTTGTGAAGCAGAACTAATAAGATGAGTAAAATTAACTCCAGTGGGTTTCTCACTTCAAATGGTTGAGTCTGCTTACTAAAACGTGTATTTATTGCACTGTCTCATTGGTCTTCCCACACTTTTCTACATGGTTTGTATCCCAGGTTTCTTGGCATGCATTGTATCCCAGCGTAAAATTTGCCTATAATCATGTCAAATGAAGAAGGGATTTCACACTCTCTTAGCAGCAAATGGCCTTCTCAGTTTTGTAATTCTAGTGCAGACATTCAGATATATGACTAGGCTTTGGGATTTAAATTATTTTGTATTAGCAGGCATAAGCAGCGATGTTGAGCATTGAACTAAATGGATTTCTGTAGATAGAATATTTTATTATTAACTAAAGAAATTCTAAGTTTTCTCTCAGGAAACTGCATGAATATTTTCAGAGGCATGGCTGCTAACTCTTCCCAATTTGTGGTCTCAAGTATGAAAAACTAAATTGCTTCACTATGGTTAAAAAATAAAAAAAACTTCAGCGTTGGTTTGGCAGTTCCCGACTGGTCAGCTTTAGCAAACCTTGAACTAATGGTACTCAAGTTTAGTCTTGAATCCACAACCTGTTGGTTGCCCCATTGGTACAACTGAATGTGAAAAAGACAACGTGGAACATCAGCAACTAACATGCTGCAGGTTCAAGAGAAGCTCAGGCCACAGGTACAATCTCTCCCAAAATAGAAATGGTTAGTGCAAATGAAAGCAATTTGTTTTAAAACAGTCATCGTCATTGTCCTCTGGACTAAATCTTGATAATTGTGCAAAATGTAAATCCATTTATTAGTTCTGTTATTGTTAATAAAGTACCAGGAAATGCCTGATCTAGCCATCTTCTCCATGTAAATAGTCTATCTCACCAATAACTTCCTGTTGTTTTACGTGTGCTTTCAGAAAGAAGACTTTCAGACCACAGTGAGCTCAGTTGATATTGACAGACTGAAAAAGGAAATTGGTAAACTTAATAGGGAGAAAACTGCTATAGAAGGGAGATCGACTGAGCTGGGGTAGGTATTGTGTTGGTGACTTTTTTCAATGTCCTCTGTACCAATTAATATATTTTATTTATTTTTTATACTTATAAATTGATGGAAGATTCTGACATGGCTTTGTATCAAACTGGCTAAAACAATTAGTGTTATTAATTTCTCTGGTTTTTGTCATAATCATTACTCATTTGAATTTTTCACCAGTGAAGGTTGGCGAGACAGAGTGATAAATGACCAGTAAATAATTATGCCACTAGTAAAATTGTTCATGCATAATTAAAAATGCAGGTTTATAAATAATATTTGTTGATTGCCTGCAAGAAGGGAGTGACAATACATTTAGTGATACATTCGTACCAATTCCTTAGCTTTAAATTGGTCTTTCTTATTCTTTTGTTCCTTATTTAATTTTTTGACTAAAACATATGATAGATATATTTTGGATAGAATTGAATTCCTGTCATCACTCTTCTTCATTCATTAAAAATCCTAAACTAGCACTCAATAATCAGATTTCCTCCATCTCTAAAAAAACAAGCCCAAAGATGGTGGATGATTGGAATAAACAATGCTTTTGGCGGTGTGCGGTTTTGCATGCAAGGAAATAATTTAAATAATTGTCGTCGGTGTTGACATTAAACATCACAATAAAGTTCTGTCTGTCCTGGGGTGCCTTTATGCTGAATGGTAAACAGATCTCTTGTAAGATGCACTGGCAGTTTTGCTGAGAAATTCAGCCTAGCATGTTGCCATATCTGTTGAGTTTTACAGATTATTAGTGATGTAGTTTCCATGTTTTCAGAGTTGAAAATTCTTTTCTTTTTCTTTTTTTTTAATAGAATTTAAAATCTGGAAACAAAACAACAAATTGTAGGTAAGGCATGGATCTAGGGAATTATTAGGTGAAAAATAAGTATTATTGGTACAAACTAAATTCTAGATTGTGCTGAATGAGCCATTCATTATTTATTGTTCTGATTGAAACTTTGTAATTTGTGGTGTTAAGAAAATTGTATCCCTTTGTTTAGTAAAATTAGAGATATAACTGATTTTGAAGGGTTATACCCCATTACTATCAAATCACTTGAGTTTTCTGAGAAATATGCTAAAATCTCTTAAAGTTTGAATGTATGACTCTCTATTTTTAAATTATTTTTAATGTACAATAACAGGGTATCTCTCTGCTAATAGTAAATCTCTGTTTCTGAACAATTGGAGGTGATTTCCCATTACAAATGACATCTTGGTATATTGTTGCGGATACTTCAGAACCTCAAAATGTACAAAATATGAGGTGAAAAAATGTAAGTGAGTTAGAAAAATGTCAGTGGACACAAACAGTAAGAAGTTTGAAATGTGGGGCAAATGTACAGTAGCAGCTGGTGGGAGAGAATACAAATTTACGCCAAACACGTGGCTGTTGGAGCAAGATGTAGGATATTCTACAATAAGAGGGGAAGATAAAATTTCAAGAATTTTATGATTTGCTTAAACTTTTGGTGTACATGAAACAGTAGAAAAACTGAAAATATTATGTGGTGAAAGAATTAGTTTTGTATACAGGAGTTCAAGTTTTTCGACGACAGGGAAGTCAGTTTTTAGTTAGATTAATTTTTCCCGTTACTTAGAGTATTTTTTACGTGTAGGACGTAGTTTATTTTCCAGAAAAACTTATTTTTTCTGGACATAGAATTTTTTCCAAATTTTGATTTCTCTTAGAACTTAGTTTATTTTCAGGACTTAGTTTCTTTTCAATAATACAATAAATTTTTAGGACTCAGTTTATTTTATTAAATACTTAGAAATTGTTTTTTTCAGGACTTAGAATTTTTTCAACTTAGTTTATTTCTTACACTTAGTTTATTTTCAATAAATTTTAGGACTTAGATTATTTTTGCTACCCTCTTTAAAACTTAGTTTCCCTTATAAAATCATTCAAATACTTAGTTCATTTTTTAAGTACTCAACACTTAATTTTTTATCCCTTTTCGCTACCTTTGTTTAAATAACTTGTTAGCCTTATTTATATAACACAAATTGTAGTGTTCTTTTAGCTTTTTCTCCCCTAAAATTGTACAATTATTTTACGATGGAGCCTCAGCCATCTACATCAAACACAACATCCTCACCAGTAAGCTATGCCAATATGGCGACGCCGAAGGTAAATTCCGAGGACAACAGTGGAATCCAGTCCTTTGATGACTTTCTACATGAGCTGGATCAAGATCCAGCCCATCCCCAAAATATGAGATTTGAACATAGAAGTTCATTATTTATTCACTCTAACAAGGAAATTAATTGCTCTGAGGTCAGCAATGCCCTAGTTAATGCCAGCCTCAATGAAAGAGTCAGGGCTGTCTTGAACAACAGCGGAGGGGCAGTCGAGGTTGTTTGTAGCACAGCTGCAAACGTCTAGATCATCTCAATGAAAAGCTTGGCGATAGATGGAATAAAATATTCCTTCCGAGGAGCCAGCCCTATTGCCTGGATAAAAGTCCGCTGACTTCCTCCAGCTACGGGCTGCGCTATTCCAGAAAAAATCTTGTCAAAGTACGGACGTATCATCGTGCCGTTTAAATACGACACATTAACAGGCTTGCCATTCCTCTCCGGACAGAGGAGTGGTAAGATGATCCTCCGAGAACCAATTCTCCGGAGCATCAGGGAAATTGTAGACGGCAAAAAGGTGTCATTCACCGCGGTATATAGAGATCAGCCAGCACAGCCACCCTACTGCTACAGGTGTGAAACAACGGGACATACACCAACCAGCTGCCCGACAAACACCTGTACTGAGGAGGTAAAGAATAACAAGAACGACAAACCAACACCAACATCTCCCATCAAAGTTATCACGATCGATGAGGAGGAACCTGAAAAGCCTTCTCCTTCTCCAATCCTGGTGAAAGAGAAACCAGACAACGCTGATTCAGATGATGTACCCTCACCCTGCCCAAACCAAAGAGGCAGAAAAAGAAGGGTGCAAAGAGAACCATCAGGGAGTCTACTCCCACATCCCCTCCCAAGTCCAAGGAGAGGAAAACAACTGAGGTGCCCAGAGACAGTTCTCTGGAGGCACCCTATAAAAAACTTATCGAAACAGTCTCTGCTGCTCCTAAAATCCAGACTCTGGGGGGTGCATCCATGGAAGTGCCCACCTAAATCGGTGCACTTTCATTTGACGGTTTCCTTCGGTGTCAACCTCGGTAATGTCCCAAGGACAACGAGCTAGATTCAGCGATTATGTTAAGACAGTCG
This sequence comes from Nautilus pompilius, assembly GCA_018389105.1. NCBI lineage: Eukaryota > Metazoa > Mollusca > Cephalopoda > Nautilida > Nautilidae > Nautilus > Nautilus pompilius. The sequence goes on along the minus strand of JACATO010000908.1, from coordinate 36,847 downwards.
GAATTCTTATCCCTGAATTTAAGAAGGATAAAATTCAAAAAACATTGGAACGATTTCATAGATCATCTGGAACATTCCACAAGAAACTCAATAATTTGCAGGCAAGAACTACACCTACAAAACTGCACAGAGGTAAATAGGTACTTTAATAATTGGTCAGGCAAAATACTTACAAGTTGAGATCCGTTAGGTAGGAAGAATGGAGTAGCTCTTCCCTTTCATCACAGTCTTAACGTACAAATAGAACACTCTTATAGTGATAACAACAGATGCGTCATAATAGTTATTTGCCAAAACGAGCTCCAAAGAAAAGTGATGATTGCTTCGGTTTATGCTCCTACCATCACGAAGGAACGTACAGCCTTCTTTCAGAACTTCAATGATACTCTAGAAAAGGAACTTAGGTCACACCCTGCAGATGATATTTTCATCTTAGGAGACTTTAATTGCGTCCCCACCCATGACCTAGATAGGCAGGGACCGGACATTAAAAGTAGGACGCATCTGATCAGAGAGTTGCAGCTGCAAACCATGTGTTTGCAGTTCGGCTTGGGCGATGCGTTTAGGTATAAACACCCTGATGTTAAATCATACACTCACTGTAGTAATAAATATAAAGTAGCTACTAGAATAGATAGTGAGTATGTTTCTAAATATATAGCTAGGCAGCTCCAAGTCGTTTCACACAACATTATCGCGTGGAGCGACCACTCTCAGGTTATGGCCAGCTTCCTCACTTGCGAAGAAGAATGCAGGGGCCCCGGACTCTGGAAACTCAACAATACTATTCTGATGGAGTCTGAATATGTTGAGAGGGATCAGAGTTTCTGGGAGGAATGGCAGTCCCGCAGAGATGTGTTTGAAATCCCCCTGGAGTGGTGGTACAGAGGTAAGTTTAAGCTTAAGGAACTAAGTCTTAGATATTGTCAGGCAAGAAAGGCATATCAGGACATCCTAGAAAACTAGCTAAAACTATAACTAAAATTAGAAATAAAAAAGGCCACTTTAGGTGCAGACAACAACGATAAAATTAAAGCCATCCAAAACAAGATAGCCAAAGGCGCTAGAATTAGGGCCCGAGTACCGGCCATGAATGGCGAAGGAAATAGAATGTCTTTCTGTGGCTTAGAAAAAAGCAAGGCAGAAAGAAAATCTATAAATAAACCTAAAGCTATGGACGGCCGTGTCTTTTTTTTTTTTTGTGTGTTGTGCGGTGTTTAGGGGAGTGTTTGTGAGGTTGCATTTGTATGTGGGTGTAGCTGGATCGGTTCCACGACCGGCCGTCTCAGCTGTTTATAAGTGAGGCCTTATTTCGACCTTCGTTTTTGTTTAAAGTGTACCTCAGCCTAGCGAGAGCAGCGGGCTACCCAAACTCCTTCGTATTGCACGCAGGAGGGGTAGGTTTATCCTGGCTGGACCAGTGGCGAGGCTACAGGGGGGGCAGGGGGGGCGACCGCCCCCCTGGTCGGATTTTGGTACCGTCGGTCAGAAATTTACATGTTGGAAAAAAAAATGTACTGTACATATAGCATTATAGGGGACCATTATATGGGGACAAATTTCGATGCAGATAATTAATCAATGATGTGATAGTTGTGAATAATAGCGCTAGTGAAGAACATTTTTTTTCCAACATGTAAATTTCCGACGACTGTACCAAAATCCGACCAGGGGGCGGTCGCCCCCCTGCCCCCCTGTAGCCTCGCCACTGGGCTGGACTCTCTGGAACAGAGGTTTTCTTCTCTCTGTGTCCTTATTCTGTTGGGGAGAAGTGGGCCGCTTTTTATTCTTTTGAAATCCAAAAATGGATTCAGGAGGTGATTAGGTCTCTATTTTATTGGTTGCAAATGGATGGAGTCACGTTCTCCCTCCGTTTCCTGTATAGTCCTTCAGTCCTCCCTCGTTGGGGGCAGAGGCTCCCGGGATGCTGTAATTAAAGTGTAATAAATGAAGATTTTAAAACACCTCCCACGTAGGGGGACCAGAGGTACCCGTTTATGTGTTTGAGAGGGAAGTAGTACGATCACTGTGGTGTTTTTATCATCACAGTGACCGGTACCAATTCCACACCACTATATGTATATGTATTAGCCTTTGATGTTGAGTTAGACTGGGGTTTTTACTAGGTAAACGAAGAAGAAGGAAGCGTGGTTGTCGTGGGTGGATATCTTTATAAATAAAGAGAGGCTTGCACTTAGAAGAAGGGGAGGGGTTGGATTTTGAAAATTTAGTTATAGAAATTTTTAAAGGAAAAAAGAAATATATAGAGTAGGATGTAAAGATTAAGAATTAGTGCAGTCTTCTTGATTCATTCTTCAGATAGATTATCGGCAGTAGTGGCTCATCTCTTCTGTTGTTTCTCCAAAAGGAAATTAGACAGTAAACCTGAGGAAAAGTTATTTAAAGAAAGGGCACATTAATAGAAAGACAAAATACATGATTGAATTTACAAGAAAGAAGGAAGGAAGAGGAGAAGTTTGACTCAGGGGAGGGGGGGGTTGATCTAAAGAGGGTGTTGTTAATAGAGAAGTGTCTGTGTGTGTGTGATGAGTTTGTTGTGAGTGTTAATGTGTCCAAGAGCACCGTTAATCAACCAGATGGCTGAGAAATAAGCTCTGTCACTTATGCTGGATTGCATGAATGCATATTTTTGGTGTAACCAATGGGTTACGTAATTTTGAAAAAGTTTTTTTGGTTGAGGTGAGGTGACCGCTCTCTAAAGCCTTCCGGCTACCCCAAGCAATCCGCTGTGCGGTAAAAACCAGGAAATTAGACAAGCAGTCCTTTTTAGTTCTATTGTTGAATCCAAAGATGCGCCAGAAAGAAGTAAGTTCTTTCTGGGGACTCTTAATTTTAAAAATCAAGTCTCGGACTAGACACCACAGCTCTATGTTCACCGGACAGGAGAAAATAGAGTGTAGGGCCGTTTCATCCGTCTCTGGACAGTGGAGACATTTTGGTGATTTAATTAGTTTCCATTTGAATTTGTTCTCCCTCGTGGGGAGGACATTCCTGAGTAAATTCCGAGAAACCATCCACTAGTTGGTTAGCGGAGCTTTTCCAGATTCTATCCCACGGAAGTGTTCCTGAAGACAGTGCACTTTCCCATCTCCCCCTGTAGTCCGGTTCCTCGATGGGTCGTGAAGACAGGAAGAGATGTATGTCCCGTTGGGATAATTTGTCTAGATCAGCTTGTTGTGCTCCTAATCTTACTTGATTGTTTGTTCCTACACTAATGTTGCAGCTATTCCAGTTATTGATTAGTGAGGTGTGATAGTCTGTTAGGTATTTTCCTTGTGCTCTATATAGTTTTTGTTTGTTAGTGAGGACATGCATACCGTCGGGGACGTTGTACGCCTCAGCTAAGCGATTGAGGAAGAGATTTTGCCATCTTGGTTTACTATCTACGTTCCTTATGATATCAATAACGTTTAAGATTTGTTGAGCACCTGTTTTGCTCTCTAAGTTTAGGAGGTTTAACCCTCCTTGGTTTCGGGGTAGTCTAGTTATGTTTTTATTGGCCAGGTGTTTACGCCCCTGCCACAGAAACCGATCAAGTTCGGCGTCTATGGAGCGGCGCACCCACGCTGGCATACCTATGATCTTTGATTTATAATAGACTTTGGAAGCAAGATAAGTATTAATTAATTCTGTTTTGGTAAAATAGGATAAATTAAGAGAGACCATGCGGTTAGTAAAGCTTTTATTTTATTAATCGCTGGGTTCCAGTTGATTTTCTGGGTATTAGTATTTGAGCTGACAGGAAAGTAGATGCCGAGTAGTTTAATGTTATCCTCCACCCATTCGATGTTGTAGTGGTGTAGGGGCCGTTGTTTGCCCCCCCAACCATGCTGCTTTTGTCTTGTGGCGGTTGACCCTTGCCCCAGACGCCTTTTCGTACGTCTCTAGGGCTTTGAAGGCCTCGTCCAGACTCCTTTCGTCCTTCAGGAGGAGGGTGGTGTCGTCTGCGTATTGAATTATTTTGGAGCCATGGATGCCTTCAATGTTGTTGGTTTTGCGTATTAGGGCTGCCAGGGGCTCCGCCGTGAGGACATACAGCATGGCACTTAGTGGGCATCCCTGTCTTGGAAGGATTCAGAAGATAACCATTTTGATAGATTTGGGAAATGATATTTGATTGAAAAAGCTTGATGAATTTAATAAACGACTCCCCGAAACCGAGGGCTTTAAGTGTCTTATCAAGAAAATTCCAATCTACTCTATCAAAGGCTTTTTTTTATCTAGTGCTAGCATTATGCCTATGGAATTTTCCGTGTCTAACTTAGCTGTGATTTCTCTGAACAGTTGAAGAGTATTGGTTATACTTCTTCCTGGAACTGAACAGCTCTGATCAGCACTAATAACTTTATTCATAACTTTGGCTAGCCTATTCGCTAACGCCTTAGCTATGATTTTATAGTCACTATTTAGGAGACTTATGGGTCTCCAGTTGTCCAGGTACTCCAAGTCGCCCCCTTTCGGCAGCAGGACGACCGTGGCGGTACGTTGGCTTTCTGAGAGAACCCCTTTACTATAGGCATAGTTTGCGACCATTGTCAGGTCTGCTGCTATGAGATGTTCAAATCTTTTATAGAACTCTGGCGTAAGGCCATCGTCTCCTGGGGACTTTTCTTTATTTAAAGCCCTAATGGCTTCTTTTATTTCAGTAAGTGTTAGGGGACCTTCACAAGACTCGGCCTCTAGTTTATCTTCTAGACACGCCAAGATGCTGTCCTGAGCTAAGGGACAAGTGTCTTCCCTAGTGTATAGGTTTCTATAATACCGAGTCTCTTCCTGAATAATTTCGTTTATGTCAGTTAAGACGCAGCCTTCTTTGGTTTTAAGTTTATTAATAGATTTCTTTTCTGCCTTAGATTTCTCTAATCCACAGAAAGACATTCTATTACCTTCGCCATTCATGGCCGGTACTCGGGCCCTAATTATAGCGCCTTCTGTTTTGTTTAGTTGTGTTTTGGCTAGCTTGTTTTGGATGGCTTTGACTTTTTTGTTGTTGTCTAAACCTGAAGTGGCCTTGTTTATTTCTAGTTTAAGTTCCCTCTTTAACTTATTTTCTAGGAAGTCCTGGTAAGCCTTTCTTGCCTGACAATATCTAAGGCTAAGTTCCCTGATCTTACACTTACCTAAATCCCACCACTCCAAGGGGTCCTCAAACTCATCCCTACGATTCCGCCATTGCTCCCAGAAACTCTGAACCCTCTCAACATATTCTGACTCGGTCAGAATAGTGTTGTTGAGTTTCCAAAGTCCGGGGCCTCTGGTTTCGTCGCGGATGAGAAAGATGGCCTTAACCTGAGAGTGGTCGCTCCACGCGACAACGTCGTGCGAAACGTCTTGGAGCTGCCTAGCTATATGTTTAGAAACATACACTCTGTCTATTCTAGTAGCTACAGAGTATTTACTGCTATAGTGAGTGTATGCTTTGACGTCGGGGTGTTTATACCTAAACGCATCGACCAAGCCGAACTGCGAACACATGGTTTGCAGCTGCAACTCACCCATCAGATGCGTTCTACTTTTTATTGTCCGGGCCCTGCCTATCGAGGTCATGGGAATGGACGCAGTTAAAATCTCCTAAGATGATTAAATCATCTGCAGGGTGTGACCTAAGTTCCTGTTCTAATCTATCATTGAAGTTTTGAAAGGTTACGCGTTCCTTCGCAATAGTAGGAGTGTAAACCGAAGCAATCATCACTTTTCTTTGGAACTCGTTTTGGTAGTTAGCTATTATTATTCGTCCGTTGTTATCACTATAAGAGTGTTCTATTTGTATGTTTAAACTATTATGGAAAAGAAGAGCTACTCCTTTTTCCCTACCTATTGGATCTAAGCTTGTGAGGATTTTACCTGACCAGTTTTTGAAGAACCTATCTACCTCTGTGCTGTTTTGCAGGTGTAATTCTTGCATGCAAATAATTTGGTTTGTGTTGGAATGTTCAAGATGATCTATGAAATCATTCCATCGTTTTTTGAATTTTATCCCTCTTAAATTCAGGGATAGAAATTCCAAGCATCTAGACATAATCGCTTAACCAAGCTCATTTGTCCAATGGACGTAACTGGAGTTGTACCCAAAAAATCCATCTAACTGAAGTACACTATTCAGGTTGGTACTTCCGTGGTTGTGACCCCCTGAGTCTTTTCAGAGGTAACAACACTTGTACTTGCAATTAGGGTTTTAAGAGGTGCCTCAAGGGAAACGTCCCTTGGCACTTCTTGAGTTTTCCTCTCCTTTAGTTTAGGAGGGGTGCTCGGGGTTGACACCCGGATTGTTCTTTTTGCACCTTTCCTTTTCTTCTGCCTTCTTGTCCTCGGAGCTACAAAATTTGAGTCATCCGAGTCAAGGCTGTCTTTCTCAGGCGTTGGAGTAGGTGTATCTTCATCATCTATTTGTATTACTTTTACCGGTTCTTCCGGTGTTGTTGGAGGCTTTTCTATGCTGGTGTTGGTTGGACAGCTCATAGGAGTATGACCTAAAGCTTTGCACCTAAAACAAAAAGGTGGTGGAGCTGGCTGGTCTCTGTAAATTACCGTGAAAGACACGGTTTTCCCGTCAATGGTCTCTCTGATCCTGCGAGGGACCTCAACAACATTTTGCCGCTCCTCTGGCCTGAGAGGAACGGCAGACCCGGCAAGGTGTCATATCATATTTAAAGGGAATAATAATTTTCCCGTACCTAGAAAGTATTTTTTCTGGTATTGCACATCCAGTGGCGAGGGGAAGCCCTCTAACCTTTATCCAGGCTATCGGACTTGCCCCTCTGAAAGGGTATTTAATTCCTTCTATGGCCAGGCTGCGCGTTGATATAATCTCCGCGTTTGCAGCTGAGCTGCAAACAACCTCAACAGGCACCTCCATTGCTGCTCTCACTTTTTCATTTAGTCCTGCGCTCACTAGAGCGCAGCCAACCTGAGAGCAGGTGATTTCCTTATTGGAGTGAATGAAAAGCGAGCTGCGCCGTTCGAAGTCCATGTTCTTCGGGTAGGCGGGCTCTTCATCTAAATCTCTTAAGAATTTGCCAAAAGATTGAATTCCTTTATCGTCCCCAAATTCTTTTGGCGATACTGGGGTCACTTTAGGCGTAGCCGAGTTGGCATAGCTTATGGGTGAAGATGTTTCTGCAGATGTCGATGGCTGGGGCTCCATCTGGGTATTTATTGCCAACTGGTTGGAAATTTAGAAAGTTAAAGGCTGCAAAATGTGCTTTAGAAATGAGTTACACTCACAGCAGAATTAAACTAAGGATGTCAAAGGGATATTTAAAAGGAGGCAAAAGGTAATTTTTAAAGTAAAGTTATGCTAAGGTTGAAACCTAGTTTAAATTCAAAAAGCTCAGTTAGAAAATATAAGTTTTAAAAGGACTAAGTCTTGAAAAAGAAAAAGGTTATATGGAAAAAAATAAAAACTATGAGCAAAATTTTGGGAAAACTGAATTTTACCAAGGAAAGCAAAAAAAAAAAAAAAAGTAAGGGTTAGAATAAGGTTTAGGAGTATTCTGAATGCTACAAAGGGTAGATTTCTAAGGGAAGAAAGAGTTAAAGGAGAAAATAACCAACATAGGAGAAATTATACAGAAAGAGACTCGGTATTACAGTGAATTATACACTAAAGAAGACACTTGTCCCAAAGCTCAGGAGAGCATCTTGGCGTGTCTAGAGGATAAACTAGACCCCCTAGAGGCCGAGTCTTGTGAAGGACCCCTAACACTTACTGAAATAAAAGAAGCCATTAGGGCTTTAAATAAAGAAAAGTCCCCAGGAGACGATGGCCTTACCCAGAGTTCTATAAGAGATTTGAACATCTCATAGCAGCAGACCTGACAATGTCGCGAACTATGCCTATAGTAAAGGGGTTCTCTCAGAAAGCCAACGTACCGCCACGGTCGTCCTGCTGCCGAAAGGGGGCGACTTGGAGTACCTGGACAACTGGAGACCCATAAGTCTCCTAAATAGTAATTATAAAATCATAGCTAAGGCATTAGCAAATAGGCTAGCCAAAGTTATGAATAAAGTTATTAGTGCTGATCAGACCTGTTCAGTTCCAGGAAGAAGTATTACTAATACTCTTCAACTGTTCAGAGAGAAATCACATCTAAGTTAGACATGGAAAATTCCATAGGTATAATGCTAGCTCTAGATCAGAAAAAAGCTTTTGATAGAGTAGATTGGAATTTCCTCGTTAAGACACTTAAAGCCCTCGGTTTTGGGGAGTATTTTATAAACTTCATCAAACTTTTTCAATCTGAACTCATTTCGCAAATATATCAAAATGGCTACCTCTCCGCCTCCTTCCACCCAACAAGAGGTATTAGGCAGGGGTGCCCCCTGAGCGCCATGCTGTACGTTATCACTGCAGAACCGCTGGCCGCCCTGATACGTCAGACGCCATCAATACGAGGGATACAGAATATAAAAATTCAGCAGTACGCCGACGATACGACCCTCCTGCTGCAGGATGCGGCCAGCCTAGAAGCGGCATTTAAAGCTCTGGAGACTTATGAAAAAGCCTCCGGAGCAAGAGTGAACCGCAGAAAGACCAAGGCAGCATGGCTGGGGGCAAACAACAACCCCTACACCAATTCAACATAGTCTGGGTGGAAAATAAAATTAAACTTCTAGGAATTTACTTCCCTACTAACAATAGCACTAACACTCAAAAAGATAATTGGAACCCAGCGATTAACAAAATTAAAGCTTTATTAACCGCATGGACCTCCCTCAACCTTTCTTACTTCACCAAGACTGAATTAATTAACACATATCTTACTACAAAAATATATTATAAATCTAAAATATTAGGGATGCCAGCGTGGGTGCGCACCTCCATTGATGCTGATCTCGATCGGTTTCTTTGGCAGGGGCGTAAACACCTGGCCAATAAAAAGATAACTAGACTCCCCCAAAACCAAGGAGGGTTAAACCTCATAAATTTAGAGAGCAAAATAGGTGCTCAACAAATACTAAACGTAATAGATATCATAAGGAATGTAGATAATAAACCAAGATGGCAAAACCTCTTTATCAACCGTTTAGCAGAGGCATACAACATCCCCGATGGCATGCATGTCCTCACTAAAACTATATAGATCACAAGGAAAACTACTAACAGACTACCACACATCACTAATACAGAATTGGATTAGAAGCAACATTAGCGTAGGAACAAACCACCAAGTAAGCTTAGGTACACAACAGTTTGATCTGGACAAATTATCCCAACGGGATATACATCTCTTCCTGTCTTCACGACCCATCGAGGAACCGGACTACAGGGGGAGGTGGGAAAGTTCACTAGATTCAGGAACACTTCCATGGGATAGAATTTGGAAAAGTTCTATTAATCACCTCGTGGATGGGTACTCCTCTGACATACACTGGAAATTAATTAGGAATGTTCTCCCCACAAGGGAGAATAAATTCAAATGGAAACTCATAAAGTCACCAAAATGTCTCAATTGCCCTGAGACGGACGAAACGGCATTACATTGTATATTTTCATGTCCGGTGAACATAGAACTGTGGTGCCTGGTCCGAGATTTGATATTCAAAATTTAAAGTCCCCTGAACAAACTTACTTTGTTCTGGTGCATCTTTGGATTCAACAACAGAATTAAAAAGGACTGCCTATCTAACTCTCTGGTTTTTTCGGCAAGGGTGCCTTCTTTAGGTATACTGCTATTTTTAATTGTCCTGGCACTTGGTAATTTACCCATAATATCAGATAATAGTGACAAAATAATCAATTTCTACTTAATAATATACAAACATATAGCGAGATTATGTACTGAATTTTGATTGGTCTATCACTTTAAATGAACTGGCGTATAACCGTAGAGTTACTAACTGCTTTTCCTTTGGTTTGACAGTTAAATACCAAGAATATATTGATATTAGCGTTGTTAGTGCTGTTTAGTTGTATTGATCGTAAACTTTTTGCCACGGCTGTAATTGTTAAAACGTAATACATTTTATTATAGAACTTTGTTTATATACGGTATTAGAATTAAATATTAGTTTCATTTTTATTTTTCACCACGAGTAAATGGAGCCTATCACAGATTTCTTTAGATGAGTATTTTCTTTGTAACATTTCAAAAATTTAACTGAAAGGCAGGCAGTCTGGTGCTGTAACGTTTAAATAGTACATTCTCCTTAAAAGGACGAAATTATAAAAATACTATATATACCTATACCTAGGTAGATTTATAGACATAGCTATTTTGTTTTTATTTATTTCAATTTTTGGCTAAACTTAACCTGCTGCCTGCATTGTGCTACTGTGCATTTCCCTGACCAACATTAAAGTTAGTGTCAGGATATCAAAAGGATACAAAGCAGAGTAGAGAGAAAATCAATATAAATTGTTTTCAACTAAATGAGTAGCACCAGTGCCGGCAGGAATCTGTAAGGTGCACAAACGATTGTGTTTAGGTAGTAATATTAGGTTTCACTAAAGTTAAGTTTTTACTACAAGGTATTATTCTTATATTAAACATGACCATCAAATTAACACAAGAACAATTCTTTCTGTCATAGAGAAATTTTATTAATAATTTCCATGTTATTTTAAACATTTCCTCAATGTAAAACATTAAATTTATTGAAATAATTATTCCAGGATACATTTAGTTGGAATAATTTTACCAACTATATATTATTATTGCAAAAGGCTGTTCTTTAGTTAGTAGGTTATATAATTACTTATCCCAAAGTTTATTTAAAATATATTTTTTCTTTTGTAGTTATGGTTTTAACTCTTTCAGTTTCACTTGTTTTCCAATTCATGTCATCACTTTAAAATTTCATATTCATTGTTTTCCAGAAATTCAGCACCTGCTGCTCCTGAAAATTCTAATTTAGAGACAGAGACATCCCAGCCTTGCAATGTGTCTACTATACAAAGTGGTACAGGGGAGCTGAGTAAATATTCTTCACAGCCAAATTCTTCAAATACTATCCCTTCTAGCCATCAAGAACACAATGTTGCTGAAGAGCCTATTTTGGGATATTGGCCTGGTAGCTACAGGGCATATTAAACTAAATACTCTCACAGATACTGATAAGTACAAGTACCTCACACATGAGTTTAAAGGAGACAAATTTGCTACTTATGAAGTGAAAAACCATCCCTCTTACCTTCCAGGGCTCTTGGTTAAATGAATTTAGTTGGTTGGCATATTCTCCATCTGAAGGGGGAGGGTTTTGTAAATACTGTGTATTTTTTGCAATTCCTAAAGTTAGGGTTACCTTTGGAACATTAGTCCGTACTCCTTTCATAAACTTCAGTAAAGCAAAAGGCAAAGATGGGTATCTTACCACACACAACACTTTGGATTTTCACCACGAAGCTATGTCAATTGGCAAATCTTTCTTGAAAACCTATGTTCAGCCTGACACCAGAATTGACTATCGCATTGAGCAAGAAAGGAAACTACTGAGTGAAAAAACTAGCCATATCCTTTCAATCATAGCCAACACAATCAAGCTGTGTGGAACACAGAGTCTGCCCTTGAGAGGTCACAGGGACGACTTTACTGCTGATCAAGCAAAAAATAAGGGTAACTTTATAGCTATTCTGCAGCACTCTGCAAAAAGTGATCCTATCCTGAAAGAACACCTGGAGCAAGGAAAAGCTAACCAGCGGTACACATCTAAAACAATCCAAAATCAACTGATAAACATTATTGCTGATCTTTTGCGAGAGAAAATTTTGGAACCACCGAAGAAGGTCCCTTACTTCAGCATCATTGCAGATGAGGTAACAGAACCCTGTGGTAACCAGGAAATATTGTCCTTTTGTTTAAGATTCCTTGATGACAATCCCACTGCAGAACCTCACATCAAGGAGGTCTTCATTGACTTCTGCTATTTAGAAAGAACGACTGGTCAAGCTGTAGCCAACGCAAGTTTTGAATTAGTAAGACAGCATGGCTTAGACCTTCAAAATGTTCAAGGGATTTCTTTTGATGGTGCTTCATCGATGGCTGGTGAACGATATGGAGCACAGGCTATAATCAGACAGAACCCTGTACACCTATTGCCATTCGCACGTTCTCAATCTGGCTATTGCACATTCCTGTTCCATTCAGGCTGTACGTAACATGATTGATATCATAAACGAAATTTTCTTGTTTTTTCACCTGTCTCCTAAAAGACAGCGCTTTCTTGAACTCATACTTGATATTTTTGCACCTGAAAGTCGCGTTAGGAAGCTCAAGGGATTATGCAAGACTAGGTGGACTGAAAGGCACGACTGCCTAAAATTATTTCATTCCCTGTATGAGTACATTTACACTACTTTACATGCTATGGTTGAGTCAGACGAGTACCCTAAAATAATAGAGGCTGATGGGAGCAAATGAACTGGTCCTGGGATGCAGCAACAGTAACCAAAGCAGAGGGGCTGCGAATATCTTTGAAAGCTGGAGAAAATATTGTATCTCTAGTTATTCTTCTAAACAGTCTCGACCCTTTAAAAGGACTTAGTGAAAAGCTACAGAAGCGTGATGCAGATGATGCTGCTGCCTATCGTTGAATAGACACTGCTGTCAGTGAAGTGTCTTCTCTCAGAAGGAATTTTGATATAATTTGGAGTGAATGGTTCCAAGATGCTCAGAAGATCGCTGCCAATGTTGGTGCTAAACACCAGAAGCATCGCCCAAATACTCCTGCTGATACTCCCAGGTAATACTAAAAATGTTTTCTAACATGATCTTCAGATAGTTTAAAGTATAATCATGCCTCCTAAAACTGTACACATTTTTTGTTTCAGCGATTACTTCAAACGAACCATTGGCATCCCATTTTTTGGACAACCTCAGCGAGCACCTGAATAGCCGATTTTCCAAGGAAAACCGCAAAGTGTCAGCAATCATGACACTTGTCCCAAGTGTAATAGCTGGTTTGGAAGATGAGGCCCTCGATTCCCTTGAAATTCAACTCCAGTTTTGGGAGAAAGACTTACCCTTGCCTGATGGCTTGAAAGTAAGTATCATTTGCCCCATATTCCTGATGATTCTAATATTATTGAAGTATTATAGTAAACTTACTATCGCCTTTTCAGAGAGAGCTTCGCCGCTGGAAAATGTCTTGGCAAGTGCGCGTGGATCAACCTGAAGATCTTGTTAAATCTCTTCGATATGCAGATCCTGATATTTTCCCAAACATTCGTCAATTAATTTGTATAGGATGTGTGTCTCCTGTTGGATCTTCAGAGGCAGAGCGGTCCTTCTCAGTACTTCGGCGTCTGAAGACTCACCTCCGAAGCACCATGGCCGAAGATCGACTCGTGGGACTTGCAATGATGAATGATGGCTGTGCACTATTCTGAGGCAGTTAACTTCGAAAGTGCCAAAATTGTCCAAAGATTTGTTCAGGAAAACCCTAGGCACCTTTTCTGTCAGTCAATATTATTTGACTAACTATTACTTCGGATTTTCTTTGTTTACAAATAGTTCTACTAATTTCTTTGTTTGCAAATTGTACTAAATAAATATTTTTATTGGTAAAAATTTTACTGGCAATAACTTAAACCCCCCTCTCAAGAAAAAGCTGTATCCGCCCCTGCAATTAGAAAGGTAAGTGTTCACATTTGTGGCAATGTCATCAGCAGGATTAAGTGCAGAACTATACTAACTTGTATTTACCATCTTCAATGGTCCATTTGTTATTCTTTAGCTTTAGTTGTGTCATTTTTGCCTTGTCTGTGTTTTTCCATAATGTTGAAATATAGTTAGCATGCAAATTTTATTGCTTCAGAGTTGATTGGCTTACTGGCAGTGTGTTTGCTTCCATCTTTTTGATCTCTTCTAAAGGTGTGCCTTTTGTCATTTGGTCAATATATCTATCATTTAACACCTTGTAACAGGCTAGGTTAATTTTCTTCTATTCCGGTACACAATCATTTCCTCAGTTTTGGTAGACAAGTTCTGACATCTGAGTTCTTCAACTGTCACTGTATACTCCGGATTTTTTCCCCATTATTGTTAGATGGCATATACTTTCTTTTTTTTTTAAACTGGGACATGGGCACATCCTATTTGTGCATGTGAGCCTGGCAATGCTGCACATGTTTCTCTAGCTTTTCTGAAAAGAAGGCTGCATCTATCTATCATCTTGTATTATATTATTCCACGAGAGCCCAACATCCATATGTAGTTTTCTCTTATCATACGGGCTTGCGTGATACAATAAGATGACGACAATATTGATATCATCTGCTGTCAAAACCATATGGGCCTACCCATTTTTATTCTTGCTGGAAATATACTTTGTGGTGCAGGATTCTTGTTTGTTTCTATGTGCTTGCTATTCAGAGCCCTGCACTTTTCTCTGAGATTGGTCCACTTTCCACCATGTATGGAGAAAACAATTTTCTTCAAAGTAATTCATGAACTTTTTATCTTAAAAAACTTTACAGTTTGTATATGGTTCCTTTTCACAGTACACGAAAAAACAGGAGAACTGTTTTGAAGGAAGCTGAGAATGATTCAGCAAATTGTTTTGGTTTGCTTTGGTTAGGGCACTTATGAGAACGGAGTCTGGGTTATTACTCTATTTCTTGCTTTTGTTCAAGGCTTTTTATCACTGGAAATTTGTAACAATCAGTGACAAAGTAGATTTCTCTGTACAAGTGTAGCACATCAGGGATAGGTTACTCTTTAATACACCTTTGAATGTTGGTATCAAGATTGTCAGAAGTTTTTCACTGGCAGAATTTGGATGGTTAATTCTGATTCTGGTTTCTCTGCTGTTATCTTTCTTGATCCATCATTGTTTCTTAAAGAGAGGGTGCTGGTTTGAGTGGATAATTAAACAGACATCAAGTCAACTTTTACAGTTGAAAATAAATATAGCAGCTGTCAAAACAAGTCCTAGGTTCCTTTCGGATTGAGCTAGATGGCGCTACTGTGCATGGATGTGTTTTGAAAAAGTACTTGGTCACTTTTGTACGAGTAAAAGTTATAAATCAGAATTCTACATCCCCCCTTTTTTATTTTTTTACGCAAAATAAATAGTCATCAAAACTTCACGACTCCGATACGGATCATTTGACTCAGTCTTTTGTCTTGGATGTTTGTTAAAACTAACTTTTGAGAGACATGTGACACGGTGCTAACTCAGACGTATTTGTGGTGGTACTCGTTATTTTTAGATATTCTTTTTTTTTGAGAAGTGAGTTGAACCAGCTCCACCGTCAGTCCACCTTTCAGACTCAGCTGGACATGCTAAGAAAGGATAAAAAACCTGAAGGATGACCATATCAGGAAGAGGTTAGTATGCCCACTGGCTGGTTGGACAAGGTTGGTTTGTGTGCTATTCTGTCTATTTAACTAGGAAAGTAAAGGAGCAGAAAACAATTTTTGCCTGTAACTTTGTTTTGTAAAATTAGAGGCAGAGTTGGATTTGACAACAACAATCAAAGGTGCTGGCCGAGCCACCTGCCTTGCACATTTGCCTCCATGAATTTTTAGGTTTTTGTAGCCATTTGTTTGATCTTGCTTGCTGAGATTTCAGTCTCATAACTGGCTCTTCAGTAATCTTAATAATTTCACAGACTAAATTTGATGATTTTTAAAAACAAAAACTTGTTTGAAATTAATCAAATGCCTATCAGCTTTGTTTATTTATTTTTTAAAATTTGTTTACCGTATTCACAGCAGTCTAGACATTTTCTGAATATAACCTATCTGCGCTGTTTACCCATTCAGAATGTGTGTATTTTGAAGATTTCTCAATCTTATTTTTTTTTTTTGAGATTTTACATCCCTTTAAGTTTGGAAAGTTATTGGTGATGTATTATCTGTATAATGTATAGGATTAAATCGGTATTTTCCCATCATGTTATGAATAGTAACCCATTTTTTGATAAATCTTTCCATGTTGCCATCATCAAGATTTAGTCCTGTGGAGGACTGTTTTGATTTGAGTGTGATGATGATAATTGGATTGTATGAGTGGCTTGAACTTGTGCTGAACCTTGGATTGTTTGGTTGCTGAGTTTATTAGCAAGTTCTGTTACTACCTTTAGGGAAATTCCTGAACCGACTTTCCCTTTATTTTATTAACTTAGAAATATACAGAATTCCCACTCCAAACAGTTTTACCCTCCGAAGAATGCATGTATCTACAGTTTCCCTTCTGTATACCATTTTAGCAACCACAGTACGGATTTCTGTGTATCTGCGGCATAGCACGGCTAGGAATACCGACACACATTCATCCATGCAACATCCTCATCACTGCTGGTCATCCCGCCATGCAATCTCTTGCACAGTGATTTGTACCAAGGGGATGTTGTCAATTGCTCAACATTATTTCATGTTTCATCACCTGTATTTATAGTTTATTAACAATAATTTGGCCCCTAAGAGTGTACTTAGTGGTAAAGGTGAAAAAAGTGGGAATAATTAGGAGTGGTTGATCAGCTCGCTCATAGTGAGTGTGCATCATTGGTGGGGAGACTCGTGGGAGTTAACGAGTCCACCATTAGGACAGTAAAGAAAAGTGAAGGTTCAGTAAGGGTCAGTATTACTGGTGGTACATCTAAAAGTGCTAAAGTGACCCTTATGTAGCGTGACCCTAACATAGTAGAAAATGGAGAATGGTCTTAACATATGGATTGAAGACCAGGCCCAGAAAAAGCATCTTTAAGTAGCCAAGTGTCACACGAGATGATCAGGTGTATCTACATGCATCTTGTGGAAACTTCGGGGGAGGGAAGCATTGAAAACATTAAGTTTCAAACTAGTAAGGGCTGGTTTGTAAACCTTAAGAAGTACAGCCTGGATAATATCAAGATTGTGGGGGAATCTGATCATGAGGCTGTTGTAATGTACTCAGAGCATCTGAATAAGTTGACTACTTCTTCTTAGCGTTCGCCACCAAACTGTCATCCCACAACTAGTGATGAATCTAATCGTCTTCTCCAGATCCTGCCTGCTGCCATAGAGTTTTGTTCTGAGGGGAGTAGCTGTTGGCCACATTTTCCGTCTCTCCCTCCCTCCAGAAGTGAACATCTCTGTAGAATGTGTTCAGCTGTCTGATCCTCTTGACTGCAGGAGCAGGTTGTGAAGGTACCAGCTTAAACTTTCAGCTCATGTGAGCATTGAGCCGATTGTGTCTGGTTCGGAGTCTCACCAGAGTCACTTGTTGGTCTCTGGACAGTAGGTGGTAGTCGTCCCTTTCTGTCTGTGGCCCAAATAATGCTCTGATGATGATCCTCTTTTCCCGAAAGCTAATGCTGTTGTCTGGTTGGTTTTCCTGTGCACCAGCTTTTGCTAGATCATCTGCTTTTTCGTTCCCTGGTACTCCACAGTAGGCTGGGATCCAATGGAGGGCTGCTCTTCTGGTTCTTCCAACTAATTGTAGAGCATTGGCCAGATGGGGAAGCTTATCATAGGGCCTGAAGAATGGAAAGAATAAGTTGACTGAAGAGAAGGGTTACCTGTCAGATCAGGTCTTCAGTGCTGTTGATGAGACAGGACTTTTTGGAAGCACATGCCCAACAACTTTCATCTCAAAGGCTGAGAAGTCTGTTCTGGCAGCATCACGGGGGTATTGCTTCATCAAACTGATGCTCCTGTACCGCTCGCAGAAGCCCCATTCCCTGAAGGGAAAGAACAAAAAACCACCACCCTGTCTTTTGACACTCTAATCACTGCAGTGTATGGACTGGTTCAACTGCTCATCTTGGATAATGCACCTGGCCACCCTGAGGCATTCCAATTTGCCCACCCAAGTACTGAAGTTGTGTTCCTGCCTCCTAACACGACGTTGCTCCTTCAGACCATGAACCAGAACGTGATAACAACTTTCTAAAGTTATTACACATGCATGCCACACCTTCACTGGCATGGACACCATGGAGAAGGACCTGACCATGACAGTGACAGAATGGAAAAAGTATGACATCAGACCGTATCACCAACGTTAAGGAAACACTTGATGAGGTGAAGCTATTGACACTGAATACCTGCTGGTGTAAACCTTAAAGGGAGACTAAGTTCAAATGCATTGTGGAGGCTGCATAGCATTTGGGAGGTGAGGGGCTGGCCAACATGCAGGCTAATGTGGTCAAGGAGCTGCTTAAGTCACACGTGAAGGAATTAAGCAAGGAGGACCTTGAGGAGCTGATATAATTATCTAGTGATGACGACGCAGGTGAGGATGTAGTGGAGAAGCTGAAGATGACTCTAGCCAACCTTATCCTCAGAATGATATATGCTACCAATCTCTTATCTCTTCATGGAAAGAAATTGATCCATTCAAGGAGCGTAACCTCAACTTAAAGTGAGGGTTGGAGGAATTAATGAGACCATATAAGGAAGTACAGAGGGATTTCATCTTCAAGAAAATGAGCCAACCTTCCATCTTAAGTGTTTTAAAGAAAGCCACCACTGATGCTCCAGCCACATCCTCCGCCTGAGATGTCACTGCGCCACCGTAGTGAAATAACATAGGGGTTAAGGAAACTGTGGCTGCAGTTCCCCTAACTTCCTGTTTCCTATAAGGCCTTATATTTGCTAACTGCAGTTTTTCCTACTGTGGTGGTTTTCAAGAACATAACCACCTGGCAGGCAAGGGAATCTTGTATTGGCTTTTAAGCAACTTTTACAAAAAGAAAAAAACAAAACATTTTTGTGGTAATACCGTAAACATTTTTTCTAGATGCTTTTCTAAGGAAGATAGCAAACATTTTAATTTCCTTATTGGAGAATGACATTTTGGAGGTTTTATTTCGGCATTTCTTCATGCTCTTGTGTTTCTCTGCTGGAAAGCTAAACATGAAGGTACCATTATCCATGTACTTGGTGAAATACCAGCCTGGATAAGTATGTAATGTGAGTACCAGTGGATGTGAACAAATCACGTGTTAGAAACAACAGTGGCAGAAAGTTTTTGTTTTTAAACTATGCTGTCCTTCTCAAGCTTTTAAGATGCCTGGTCATTTGAAAACTATCCTACTCTGATACTGCCAACTGTGCAGGTATACTTCTATCCACACCTGTTTACTATAGAGGATAAAGCAGTGTTGTGAAAATTGCAGACTATAGGTGGAAGACAGCTAGATAGGCATTTATGGTGCTGATTCTTTCAGACTGACTGGAGTGGAGGTCATTTAATGCTCTGGGGTTATGTCATCTGTGCTTACTCTAACTAGCAATCATAGCCACCCACAGAGGCAGCTGGCACACCCAAAAAATAGATGCATAATTAATTTTCATTTATAGTCTTACTAAAACGTTTTGTTCTAAATTTAGGCTGACCTGATGGTGACCCCCGCGAGCATCATGGGAGACTAATGTCAGGGGTATTGTAAACCAGTGCTACTCAAAGTGTGGTACCTTACCGGTCAGTAGGTACGGTGTTTCGGAAAAGAAGGAAACAATAGTATAAACAATATCGAGTATTGTCCAGGTGGGAAAATAACAGGAAGTCGTTGGGGTTGATTACCCCAGGGCAAGTTAACCCGGAGGGACTGTGACACAATCGGGAGTGTCCCAGTGTGGGAGACAAAAGAGAGGCCCCCCCCGATGGCTACAAAGCCATACAAGTGTTTATTTAGGCATCAAAACTGGATGGGATGTAAAATATGAAGCCTCTTTGCGTTTGTGGGACGATTTCCTCGCCGTGAGGAGCGCGGACGAAGTTGGCCTGGCGGACATCGACTCCCTGGTGCAGGAGATAAGTGAGCGGAAGCAGCATACACACGCATGCGCATAGCGAACTCTATAAATGTACACGGTCCGTCCACCTATCGGCGATTCAGTAAAACCTGATCAGCCGCTTGTGTGGGAGCGATCGCTCGTGCCAAACGAAAAGGCCTGTAAAATAAGAAAAATGCTTTAATGTTTATTATATTCATTATGTTTTTCCGTATAAATTAATATTAATACGAATTTTCAAATAATATTTTCTCGGATCGTAAACAAATAGTAATAATATGGCAGGAATATGGTAACGGTCCTGGAACATTGGAAAAAATCACCTGCCTGGCTCCCACATCATGTGGTTTGAGAAGCGCCCTCGAAACAATGCAATGCTTGCTGCTGGTTTGTAGATACAGGAAACAGCTGGCTGTCCATTCATTCTCTCAGTGACAACCTGGAGGCAGACCAGTATGTGGACCAGCCTGGCGCCTGACATAGCCCATCCCTATTGTTTCCAGAATGCCACCGTCTTCACTTTCTCCTCGGCTGGAGTTTTCTCAAACAGTTTGTTCGACAGAGGCGCGCCGTTCACTTTCGCCATCTTCCTGATGACCGCCTCGGCTCTCTCGTCGTTTCCCCGACTGCTCAGCCACCGAGGAGATTCGGGAACAATCCTGGAGCGGAATAAGCGAAGTAAGTGGCCCGCAGGGAGAGCAGTACTATTTCAGTCCGGGCCTGACTGATGCCCTGCCAAAAAGCGCTGAGAGAGGGGGAGGGGAACGAAGGACACACACAGTACGCACATATGTCGCTTCAGGGACCAGACCACACGAGTCTCCCTATAGTTCTGCCCACAGCTATGTCCACTACAGTTTACCGAAATGAAACAAAGCTTAATTTCTTCTTGATACCCAGGCGGACACAAGGCCTACAGGTGAGGAGGATGTTTCTCCCTCCCGATCAACAAGTGCGACTCCTCTGGCACAGCCGGCTGCGGCGCCCGTGGAGCATGCTGCAGAGACTGAATCGGAGGACACCAAAATGCCAGTTGAGATGTTACAGACCTTCCGGTGATAGATGAACCTGCCTACCAGCCCAAACTGCATACTTTCCCAGCCACGCAAGCAGTCAGTGGAAAGAGGACCTTTTATGCTGAATGGTGTGACCGGTTCACTTCGCTAGAGTATAGCATCCTGTTTTTAGCCAGTCCTGCTGCCACTTTAACTCTGACATCAAGGAGGACAGATTCAGCAAAGCAGGGCTGAGAGACTGGGGTCATCTTGGTAAGTTTTGTATGAAACACTAAGCCAGTAAAGTCCATGCTGTTGTTGTGCGTCACCTCAGGATAGTCCTCAGTAGCGCTGTGGCTGCACGTGGAAGTCGAGACAGTTCGTCGTAGGAGAGACCCAGCTGATGGGCAGCGCATCCAAAGATGTTCGGATGACTCTTCCGCGCAGAACCGGCAGATGTCGGTTTCGGCTTTGCCTGTGAGACACAGCCAGCGTCGGAGTTTTGGCTGATACCCGGACCGAAACCTGATGAGGTCCGTCAGTTCTGATTTCTCCTCGCTGAGATTCGGCGTCCTTGTCTGCAGTGATTGCAGTCGGCGGATGATAGCCTGGCGTGTGGGCGCATCTACACCCTTTTCGACTTGTGTTGCGGCTGAGCCCAACCTCGCCTGTTTATCTGCCATGTCGTTCCCCATCAGGTTGCAGTGACCGGGTACCCAGAGTATGTGTGCCTCCTTTGTTGTTAGTAGTTGGGAGATGGTCGATTGCAGCGCCAGCACGGAAGAATCTGCTTCGACTAATGATTTGCAATCACAGACGATAGTCGCGGAATGACAGTCATCTTGATTCTCTAACCATTCGAGGGCGGTTTGTAGTGCCACCTTTTCGGACAGGTAGGAACTGCTGTGCGCACCTGTTGGGGCATGCCATTGGTGGATGAGGTCCGTCCCCTGTAGGACCACTAAGCCAGCTCCGCCGGTCCTGACACCTTCCATAGTGGTGTCGGTTTCGCCGGCATCTTTGATGGTCTGGAGAGCTCTTGCAAGCTGTATGGAGGTTGGCATCGAGTTGTCAGCAAAATGGGCGCTGGAGGTGGACGATCCCACGGTGGTGGAGGAGGAGGAGGTAGCGTGACTATGGAGTCTTGCAGGAGGTTGAGTTCCGTCAGGCCAGGATACACTTGACGTCGCGCGTTGCCATCCATCTCCTTGGGTCTGTCACGGCGAGGTGAAACCAAGAGTCAGCTTTCAGAAGGAACAGGGTCCTAAAACGGTGGCTAGGGGAGTGAGGTTGGCTTCTTGTAGGACAAACTCTCCGGGGTTGATCGAAGGTGGCCAGTGATGGCGCGTGCGGCGTTTAGTTGCGCACTCTCCAGCTTGTTCAAGTTGGTTTTGGAAATCCAGGGTGCCCCAGCTGGTGCAGCGTATTCGGCGAGGCTGCGCTGGGTAGCAATGTAACCGTGCGTAGATCCGCTTGCCGCCATCCCCAAGTTGTGCTCCCGAGGGCGCGGAGGAGGTTTGTTCTACTTGACATCGCTTGGCAGGTCGTCTTGACGTGTTCATTGAAGGACAACTGTCTATCGTAGCGCACGCCAAGAAAATTTGGAGCTGGTGAGCCTTTAGTGGTGATGTTCGGCTGCCAACGTTCCTCATTGGATGCAAGCCTGAAGAATGACACCTCACATTTTGAGGGTGAGGTGCGCTTCATCACTCCAGGAAACCACTTTATCCACTTCTGTCTGCAGTTTGTGATTGACATCTTCCTTGTTCTGGGCGCTGCACGCTATCGCCAAGTCGTCGGCATATGCGCTGACAAGGGTCGGTTCCTCGAAGCGACTTAAGAGGTCGTTTATGTAGATGACAAATAGGAGAGGTGACAGTATCGATCCCTGTGGTAGACCTTTGAAGTTGCGCGGTCTGCTCTCAGAGGAGGTTATGCGAACTCTGGCAATGCGATTCGCCGGCCACTCGGACACCCATCTCAGGAAGCGCTGCGGTACACCAAACCGCATCATCTTACGCAGTAGCCCCGTTCTCCAAACGCAGTCGTAAGCTTTGCTGAAATCGAAGAGGGCGATCCCTGTCCCGAGTCTCTGTGACGATTGAAAGCCGTCGGCAATGTGTTGTGACAACCGGAGACATTGGTCCGCAGTGCTGCGCCCCTTACGGAAACCAGCTTGCCACGGGCTCAGCAACGAATGCTCTTCTAGCCACCATGAGAGACGGTTTACAATCATCCGCTCTAGCACTTTCCCGATGGTAGATGTGAGTTCGATGGGGCGATAGCTTTCTATTGCTTGTGGATCTTTCCCTTTCTTCAGAAATGGGACGATCTTCCTGGTTAAATAAAAGGTTGTGTGGCTGATTGTTTGTCAGTGTGTCCAGCTCGTAGCTAGACGGTCGGCAAGGTCGCTTGTGAACCGAAGGGTTGTGAGTTCGATCTTCGGTGTGTTCGATTGTTCGTGCTGCTGATAAGAGCCAAAAAGCTTGAAACATCCCTCTGAACGCTGACATTCTCTTAACTTTTCAGTTCCCAAGACTCAGTCCTAAAAAGACATTTATGTGTATGATTCGCGGTTTGTGGAAGATGTTGATGGTCTTCTCTCTTTTATTCTACTTATATATTCTCTCCAGAATTTCGAACTTAACCCTGTTTGTCTCTTCCACATACTTGCTTTTGCATATATATAAATAATTAATTAAATCTTTCCCTAAATGCATCCTTCCGCGTTAAATAAAAAGGTGTCTGGTTGATGGTTTGTTATCGTGTCCAGCTCGTAGCCTGAGGGGTAACAAGTTCGCTTGTCAACTTGATAGTTGAGGGTTGATCCCCGTTAGATGCTGATGGTTATCCACTTTTTAATTCTACTTATATATTTTCCTCTCCTGAGTTTAGAACCTAACCATGTGTCGCTGTTCTTTTGCATACTTGTTCCTGCATTTAATCAGTTCATTCTTTTCCTAAAGACATCCTTCCTGGTTAAATAAAAAGGTATCTGTTTGATATTTAGTTAACGTGTCTGGCTCGTAGCCCGACGGGTAGCAAGTTCGCTTCTGAACCGGAGTGTTGAAGGTTCGATCCCCGTCGGATGCTGATGCTTATCCCTTTTTTTATTATACTTATATATTTACTCTCCTGAGTTTAGAACCTAACCATGTGTCGCTGTTCTTTTGCATACTTGTTCCTGCATTTAATCAGTTCATTCTTTTCCTAAAGACATCCTTCCTGGTTAAATAAAAAGGTATCTGTTTGATATTTAGTTAACGTGTCTGGCTCGTAGCCCGACGGGTAGCAAGTTCGCTTCTGAACCGGAGTGTTGAAGGTTCGATCCCCGACGGATGCTGATGGTTATCCCTTTTTTATTCTACTTATATATTTTCTCTCCTGAGTTTAGAACCTAACCATGTGTCGCTGTTCTTTTGCATACTTGTTCCTGCATTTAATCAGTTCATTCTTTCCTAAAGACATCCTTCCTGGTTAAATAAAAGGTATCTGTTTGGTAGTTAGTTAACGTGTCTGGCTCGTAGCCCGACGGGTAGCAAGTTCGCTTCTGAACCGGAGTGTTGAAGGTTCGATCCCCGTCGGATGCTGATGGTTATCCTTTTTTTTATTCTACTTATATATTCTACTCTCCTGAGTTTAGAACCTAACCATGTGTCGCTGTTCTTTTGCATACTTGTTCCTGCATTTAATCAGTTCATTCTTTTCCTAAAGACATCCTTCCTGGTTAAATAAAAAGGTATCTGTTTGATATTTAGTTAACGTGTCTGGCTTGTAGCCCGACGGGTAGCAAGTTCGCTTCTTAACCGGAGTGTTGAAGGTTCGATCCCCGTCGGATGCTGATGGTTATCCCCTTTTTATTCTACTTATATTTTCCTCTCCTGAGTTTAGAACCTAACCATGTGTCGCTGTTCTTTGCATACTTGTTCCTGCATTTAATCAGTTCATTCTTTTCCTAAAGACATCCTTCCTGGTTAAATAAAAAGGTATCTGTTTGATATTTAGTTAACGTGTCTGGCTCGTAGCCCGACGGGTAGCAAGTTCGCTTCTGAACCGGAGTGTTGAAGGTTCGATCCCCGTGGATGCTGATGGTTATCCTTTTTTATTCTACTTATATATTCTACTCTCCTGAGTTTAGAACCTAACCATGTGTCGCTGTTCTTTTGCATACTTGTTCCTGCATTTAATCAGTTCATTCTTTTCCTAAAGACATCCTTCCTGGTTAAATAAAAAGGTATCTGTTTGATATTTAGTTAACGTGTCTGGCTCGTAGCCCGACGGGTAGCAAGTTCGCTTCTGAACCGGAGTGTTGAAGGTTCGATCCCCGTCGGATGCTGATGGTTATCCCTTTTTTATTCTACTTATATATTTTCCTCTCCTGAGTTTAGAACCTAACCATGTGTCGCTGTTCTTTTGCATACTTGTTCCTGCATTTAATCAGTTCATTCTTTTCCTAAAGACATCCTTCCTGGTTAAATAAAAAGGTATCTGTTTGATATTTAGTTAACGTGTCTGGCTCGTAGCCCGACGGGTAGCAAGTTCGCTTCTGAACCGGAGTGTTGAAGGTTCGATCCCCGTTGGATGCTGATGGTTATCCCTTTTTTTTATTCTACTTATATATTTTCCTCTCCTGAGTTTAGAACCTAACCATGTGTCGCTGTTCTTTTGCATACTTGTTCCTGCATTTAATCAGTTCATTCTTTTCCTAAAGACATCCTTTCTGGTTAAATAAAAAGGTATCTGTTTGATATTAGTTAACGTGTCTGGCTCGTAGCCCGACGGGTAGCAAGTTCGCTTCTGAACCGGAGTGTTGAAGGTTCGATCCCCGTCGGATGCTGATGGTTATCCCTTTTTTAATTCTACTTATATATTTACTCTCCTGAGTTTAGAACCTAACCATGTGTCGCTGTTCTTTTGCATACTTGTTCCTGCATTTAATCAGTTCATTCTTTTCCTAAAGACATCCTTCCTGGTTAAATAAAAAGGTATCTGTTTGATATTTAGTTAACGTGTCTGGCTCGTAGCCCGACGGGTAGCAAGTTCGCTTCTGAACCGGAGTGTTGAAGGTTCGATCCCCGTCGGATGCTGATGGTTATCCCTTTTTTATTCTACTTATATATTTTCCTCTCCTGAGTTTAGAACCTAACCATGTGTCGCTGTTCTTTTGCATACTTGTTCCTGCATTTAATCAGTTCATTCTTTTCCTAAAGACATCCTTCCTGGTTAAATAAAAAGGTATCTGTTTGATATTTAGTTAACGTGTCTGGCTCGTAGCCCGACGGGTAGCAAGTTCGCTTCTGAACCGGAGTGTTGAAGGTTCGATCCCCGTTGGATGCTGATGGTTATCCCTTTTTTTATT
This sequence comes from Nautilus pompilius, assembly GCA_018389105.1. Lineage (NCBI taxonomy): Eukaryota > Metazoa > Mollusca > Cephalopoda > Nautilida > Nautilidae > Nautilus > Nautilus pompilius. The sequence goes on along the minus strand of JACATO010000908.1, from coordinate 10,808 downwards.
CTACTTATATATTTTACTCTCCTGAGTTTAGAACCTAACCATGTGTCGCTGTTCTTTTGCATACTTGTTCCTGCATTTAATCAGTTCATTCTTTTCCTAAAGACATCCTTCCTGGTTAAATAAAAAGGTATCTGTTTGATATTTAGTTAACGTGTCTGGCTCGTAGCCCGACGGGTAGCAAGTTCGCTTCTGAACCGGAGTGTTGAAGGTTCGATCCCCGACGGATGCTGATGGTTATCCCTTTTTTTATTCTACTTATATATTTACTCTCCTGAGTTTAGAACCTAACCATGTGTCGCTGTTCTTTTGCATACTTGTTCCTGCATTTAATCAGTTCATTCTTTCCTAAAGACATCCTTTCTGGTTAAATAAAAAGGTATCTGTTTGATATTTAGTTAACGTGTCTGGCTCGTAGCCCGACGGGTAGCAAGTTCGCTTCTGAACCGGAATGTTGAAGGTTCGATCCCCGTTGGATGCTGATGGTTATCCCTTTTTTTATTCTACTTATATATTTACTCTCCTGAGTTTAGAACCTAACCATGTGTCGCTGTTCTTTTGCATACTTGTTCCTGCATTTAATCAGTTCATTCTTTTCCTAAAGACATCCTTCCTGGTTAAATAAAAAGGTATCTGTTTGATATTTAGTTAACGTGTCTGGCTCGTAGCCCGACGGGTAGCAAGTTCGCTTCTGAACCGGAGTGTTGAAGGTTCGATCCCCGTCGGATGCTGATGGTTATCCCTTTTTTAATTCTACTTATATATTTACTCTCCTGAGTTTAGAACCTAACCATGTGTCGCTGTTCTTTTGCATACTTGTTCCTGCATTTAATCAGTTCATTCTTTTCCTAATGACATCCTTCCTGGTTAAATAAAAAGGTATCTGTTTGATATTTAGTTAACGTGTCTGGCTCGTAGCCCGTCGGGTAGCAAGTTCGCTTCTGAACCGGATTGTTGAAGGTTCGATCCCCGACGGATGCTGATGGTTATCCCTTTTTTTTATTATACTTATATATTTACTCTCCTGAGTTTAGAACCTAACCATGTGTCGCTGTTCTTTTGCATACTTGTTCCTGCATTTAATCAGTTCATTCTTTTCCTAAAGACATCCTTCCTGGTTAAATAAAAAGGTATCTGTTTGATATTTAGTTAACGTGTCTGGCTCGTAGCCCGACGGGTAGCAAGTTCGCTTCTGAACCGGAGTGTTGAAGGTTCGATACCCGTCGGATGCTGATGGTTATCCCTTTTTAATTCTACTTATATTTCCTCTCCTGAGTTTAGAACCTAACCATGTGTCGCTGTTCTTTTGCATACTTGTTCCTGCATTTAATCAGTTCATTCTTTTCCTAAAGACATCCTTCCTGGTTAAATAAAAAGGTATCTGTTTGATATTTAGTTAACGTGTCTGGCTCGTAGCCCGACGGGTAGCAAGTTCGCTTCTGAACCGGAGTGTTGAAGGTTCGATCCCCGACGGATGCTGATGGTTATCCCTTTTTTTATTCTACTTATATATTTTCTCTCCTGAGTTTAGAACCTAACCATGTGTCGCTGTTCTTTTGCATACTTGTTCCTGCATTTAATCAGTTCATTCTTTTCCTAAAGACATCCTTCCTGGTTAAATAAAAAGGTATCTGTTTGATATTTAGTTAACGTGTCTGGCTCGTAGCCCGACGGGTAGTAGCAAGTTCGCTTCTGAACCGGATTGTTGAAGGTTCGATCCCCGACGGATGCTGATGGTTATCCCTTTTTTTTATTATACTTATATATTTACTCTCCTGAGTTTAGAACCTAACCATGTGTCGCTGTTCTTTTGCATACTTGTTCCTGCATTTAATCAGTTCATTCTTTTCCTAAAGACATCCTTCCTGGTTAAATAAAAAGCTATCTGTTTGATAATTAGTTAACGTGTCTGGCTCGTAGCCCGACGGGTAGCAAGTTCGCTTCTGAACCGGAGTGTTGAAGGTTCGATCCCCGTCGGATGCTGATGGTTATCCCTTTTTTTATTCTACTTATATATTTACTCTCCTGAGTTTAGAACCTAACCATGTGTCGCTGTTCTTTTGCATACTTGTTCCTGCATTTAATCAGTTCATTCTTTTCCTAAAGACATCCTTCCTGGTTAAATAAAAAGGTATCTGTTTGATATTTAGTTAACGTGTCTGGCTCGTAGCCCGACGGGTAGCAAGTTCGCTTCTGAACCGGAGTGTTGAAGGTTCGATCCCCGTCGGATGCTGATGGTTATCCTTTTTAATTCTACTTATATATTTTCCTCTCCTGAGTTTAGAACCTAACCATGTGTCGCTGTTCTTTTGCATACTTGTTCCTGCATTTAATCAGTTCATTCTTTTCCTAAAGACATCCTTTCTGGTTAAATAAAAAGGTATCTGTTTGATATTTAGTTAACGTGTCTGGCTCGTAGACCGACGGGTAGCAAGTTCGCTTCTGAACCGGAGTGTTGAAGGTTCGATACCCGACGGATGCTGATGGTTATCCCCTTTTTTAATTCTACTTATATATTTTCCTCTCCTGAGTTTAGAACCTAACCATGTGTCGCTGTTCTTTTGCATACTTGTTCCTGCATTTAATCAGTTCATTCTTTTCCTAAAGACATCCTTCCTGGTTAAATAAAAAGGTATCTGTTTGATATTTAGTTAACGTGTCTGGCTCGTAGCCCGACGGGTAGCAAGTTCGCTTCTGAACCGGAGTGTTGAAGGTTCGATCCCCGTCGGATGCTGATGGTTATCCCTTTTTAATCTACTTATATATTTACTCTCCTGAGTTTAGAACCTAACCATGTGTCGCTGTTCTTTTGCATACTTGTTCCTGCATTTAATCAGTTCATTCTTTTCCTAAAGACATCCTTTCTGGTTAAATAAAAAGGTATCTGTTTGATATTTAGTTAACGTGTCTGGCTCGTAGACCGACGGGTAGCAAGTTTGCTTCTGAACCGGAGTGTTGAAGGTTCGATACCCGACGGATGCTGATGGTTATCCCTTTTTTTTATTCTACTTATATATTTTCCTCTCCTGAGTTTAGAACCTAACCATGTGTCGCTGTTCTTTGCATACTTGTTCCTGCATTTAATCAGTTCATTCTTTTCCTAAAGACATCCTTCCTGGTTAAATAAAAAGGTATCTGTTTGATATTTAGTTAACGTGTCTGGCTCGTAGCCCGACGGGTAGCAAGTTCGCTTCTGAACGGAGAGTGTTGAAGGTTCGATCCCCGTCGGATGCTGATGGTTATCCCTTTTTTATTCTACTTATATATTTTTCTCTCCTGAGTTTAGAACCTAACCATGTGTCGCTGTTCTTTTGCATACTTGTTCCTGCATTTAATCAGTTCATTCTTTCCTAAAGACATCCTTCCTGGTTAAATAAAAAGGTATCTGTTTGATATTTAGATAACGTGTCTGGCTCGTAGCCCGACGGGTAGCAAGTTCGCTTCTGAACCGGAGTGTTGAAGGTTCGATCCCCGACGGATGCTGATGGTTATCCCTTTTTTTATTCTACTTATATATTTTCCTCTCCTGAGTTTAGAACCTAACCATGTGTCGCTGTTCTTTTGCATACTTGTTCCTGCATTTAATCAGTTCATTCTTTTCCTAATGACATCCTTCCTGGTTAAATAAAAAGGTATCTGTTTGATATTTAGTTAACGTGTCTGGCTCGTAGCCCGACGGGTAGCAAGTTCGCTTCTGAACCGGAGTGTTGAAGGTTCGATCCCCGTCGGATGCTGATGGTTATCCCTTTTTTATTCTACTTATATATTTTCCTCTCCTGAGTTTAGAACCTAACCATGTGTCGCTGTTCTTTTGCATACTTGTTCCTGCATTTAATCAGTTCATTCTTTTCCTAAAGACATCCTTCCTGGTTAAATAAAAAGGTATCTGTTTGATATTTAGTTAACGTGTCTGGCTCGTAGCCCGACGGGTAGCAAGTTCGCTTCTGAACCGGAGTGTTGAAGGTTCGATCCCCGTCGGATGCTGATGGTTATCCCTTTTTTTATTCTACTTATATATTTTCCTCTCCTGAGTTTAGAACCTAACCATGTGTCGCTGTTCTTTTGCATACTTGTTCCTGCATTTAATCAGTTCATTCTTTTCCTAAAGACATCCTTCCTGGTTAAATAAAAAGGTATCTGTTTGATATTTAGTTAACGTGTCTGGCTCGTAGCCCGACGGGTAGCAAGTTCGCTTCTGAACCGGAGTGTTGAAGGTTCGATCCCCGTCGGATGCTGATGGTTATCCCTTTTTAATTCTACTTATATATTTCCTCTCCTGAGTTTAGAACCTAACCATGTGTCGCTGTTCTTTTGCATACTTGTTCCTGCATTTAATCAGTTCCTTTTCCTAAAGACATCCTTTCTGGTTAAATAAAAAGGTATCTGTTTGATATTTAGTTAACGTGTCTGGCTCGTAGACCGACGGGTAGCAAGTTTGCTTCTGAACCGGAGTGTTGAAGGTTCGATACCCGACGGATGCTGATGGTTATCCCTTTTTTTTATTCTACTTATATATTTTCCTCTCCTGAGTTTAGAACCTAACCGTGTGTCGCTGTTCTTTTGCATACTTGTTCCTGCATTTAATCAGTTCATTCTTTTCCTAAAGACATCCTTTCTGGTTAAATAAAAAGGTATCTGTTTGATATTTAGTTAACGTGTCTGGCTCGTAGCCCGACGGGTAGCAAGTTCGCTTCTGAACCGGAGTGTTGAAGGTTCGATACCCGTCGGATGCTGATGGTTATCCACTTTTTAATTCTACTTATATATTTTCCTCTCCTGAGTTTAGAACCTAACCATGTGTCGCTTCTCTTTGCATACTTGTTCCTGCATTTAATCAGTTCATTCTTTTCCTAAAGACATCCTTCCTGGTTAAATAAAAAGGTATCTGTTTGATATTTAGTTAACGTGTCTGGCTCGTAGCCCGACGGGTAGCAAGTTCGCTTCTGAACCGGAGTGTTGAAGGTTCGATACCCGACGGATGCTGATGGTTATCCCTTTTTTTAATTCTACTTATATATTTTTCCTCTCCTGAGTTTAGAACCTAACCATGTGTCGCTGTTCTTTTGCATACTTGTTCCTGCATTTAATCAGTTCATTCTTTTCCTAAAGACATCCTTCCTGGTTAAATAAAAAGGTATCTGTTTGATATTTAGATAACGTGTCTGGCTCGTAGCCCGACGGGTAGCAAGTTCGCTTCTGAACCGGAGTGTTGAAGGTTCGATCCCCGACGGATGCTGATGGTTATCCCTTTTTTTATTCTACTTATATATTCTACTCTCCTGAGTTTAGAACCTAACCATGTGTCGCTGTTCTTTTGCATACTTGTTCCTGCATTTAATCAGTTCATTCTTTTCCTAATGACATCCTTCCTGGTTAAATAAAAAGGTATCTGTTTGATATTTAGTTAACGTGTCTGGCTCGTAGCCCGACGGGTAGCAAGTTCGCTTCTGAACCGGAGTGTTGAAGGTTCGATACCCGTCGGATGCTGATGGTTATCCCTTTTTTTATTCTACTTATATATTTACTCTCCTGAGTTTAGAACCTAACCATGTGTCGCTGTTCTTTTGCATACTTGTTCCTGCATTTAATCAGTTCATTCTTTTCCTAATGACATCCTTCCTGGTTAAATAAAAAGGTATCTGTTTGATATTTAGTTAACGTGTCTGGCTCGTAGCCCGACGGGTAGCAAGTTCGCTTCTGAACCGGAGTGTTGAAGGTTCGATCCCCGTCGGATGCTGATGGTTATCCCTTTTTTTTATTCTACTTATATATTCTACTCTCCTGAGTTTAGAACCTAACCATGTGTCGCTGTTCTTTTGCATACTTGTTCCTGCATTTAATCAGTTCATTCTTTTCCTAATGACATCCTTCCTGGTTAAATAAAAAGGTATCTGTTTGATATTTAGAACGTGTCTGGCTCGTAGCCCGACGGGTAGCAAGTTCGCTTCTGAACCGGAGTGTTGAAGGTTCGATACCCGTCGGATGCTGATGGTTATCCCCTTTTTTAATTCTACTTATATATTTCCTCTCCTGAGTTTAGAACCTAACCATGTGTCGCTGTTCTTTTGCATACTTGTTCCTGCATTTAATCAGTTCATTCTTTTCCTAATGACATCCTTCCTGGTTAAATAAAAAGGTATCTGTTTGATATTTAGTTAACGTGTCTGGCTTGTAGCCGACGGGTAGCAAGTTCGCTTCTGAACCGGAGTGTTGAAGGTTCGATCCCCGTCGGATGCTGATGGTTATCCCTTTTTTTAATTCTACTTATATATTCTACTCTCCTGAGTTTAGAACCTAACCATGTGTCGCTGTTCTTTTGCATACTTGTTCCTGCATTTAATCAGTTCATTCTTTCCCAAATGACATCCTTCCTGGTTAAATAAAAAGGTATCTGTTTGATATTTAGATAGCGTGTCTGGCTTGTAGCCCGTCTGGTAGCAAGTTCGCTTCTGAACCGGAGTGTTGAAGGTTCGATCCCCGTCGGATGCTGATGGTTATCCCCTTTAATTTACTTATATATTTTCCTCTCCTGAGTTTAGAACCTAACCGGTGTCGCTGTTCTTTTGCATACTTGTTCCTGCATTTAATCAGTTCATTCTTTTCCTAAAGACATCTTTCCTGGTTAAATAAAAAGGTATCTGTTTGATTTAGTTAACGTGTCTGGCTCGTAGCCCGACGGGTAGCAAGTTCGCTTCTGAACCGGAGTGTTGAAGGTTCGATCCCGTCGGATGCTGATGGTTATCCACTTTTTATTCTACTTATATTTTCCTCTCCTGAGTTTAGAACCTAACCATGTGTCGCTGTTCTTTTGCATACTTGTTCCTGCATTTAATCAGTTCATTCTTTTCCTAAAGACATCCTTTCTGGTTAAATAAAAAGGTATCTGTTGTTTGATATTAGTTAACGTGTCTGGCTCGTAGCCCGACGGGTAGCAAGTCGCTTCTGAACCGGAGTGTTGAAGGTTCGATACCCGACGGATGCTGATGGTTATCCCCTTTTTAATTCTACTTATATATTTTCCTCTCCTGAGTTTAGAACCTAACCATGTGTCGCTGTTCTTTTGCATACTTGTTCCTGCATTTAATCAGTTCATTCTTTTCCTAAAGACATCCTTCCTAGTTAAATAAAAAGGTATCTGTTTGATATTTAGATAACGTGTCTGGCTCATAGCCTGTCGGGTAGCAAGTTCGCTTCTGAACCGGAATGTTGAAGGTTCGATCCCCGTTGGATGCTGATGGTTATCCCTTTTTTTTATTCTACTTATATATTCTACTCTCCTGAGTTTAGAACCTAACCATGTGTCGCTGTTCTTTTGCATACTTGTTCCTGCATTTAATCAGTTCATTCTTTTCCTAAAGACATCCTTCCTGGTTAAATAAAAAGGTATCTGTTTGATATTTAGATAGCGTGTCAGGCTCGTAGCCCGACGGGTAGCGAGTTCGCTTCTGAACCGGAGTGTTGAAGGTTCGATACCCGTCGGATGCTGACGGTTATCCCCTTTTTAATTCTACTTATATATTTTCCTCTCCTGAGTTTAGAACCTAACCGTGTGTCGCTGTTCTTTTGCATACTTGTTCCTGCATTTAATCAGTTCATTCTTTTCCTAAAGACATCCTTCCTGGTTAAATAAAAAGGTATCTGTTTGATATTTAGATAGCGTGTCTGGCTCGTAGCCCGACGGGTAGCGAGTTCGCTTCTGAACCGGAGTGTTGAAGGTTCGATACCCGTCGGATGCTGACGGTTATCCCCATTTTAATTCTACTTATATATTTTCCTCTCCTGAGTTTAGAACCTAACCGTGTGTCGCTGTTCTTTTGCATACTTGTTCCTGCATTTAATCAGTTCATTCTTTTCCTAAAGACATCCTTCCTGGTTAAATAAAAAGGTATCTGTTTGATATTTAGATAGCGTGTCACGCTCGTAGCCCGACGGGTAGCGAGTTCGCTTCTGAACCGGAGTGTTGAAGGTTCGATACCCGTCGGATGCTGATGGTTATCCCTTTTTTTTATTCTACTTATATATTCTACTCTCCTGAGTTTAGAACCTAACCATGTGTCGCTGTTCTTTTGCATACTTGTTCCTGCATTTAATCAGTTCATTCTTTTCCTAAAGACATCCTTCCTGGTTAAATAAAAAGGTATCTGTTTGATATTTAGATAGCGTGTCAGGCTCGTAGCCCAACGGGTAGCGAGTTCGCTTCTGAACCGGAGTGTTGAAGGTTCGATACCCGTCGGATGCTGAGGGTTATCCCCTTTTTAATTCTACTTATATATTTTCCTCTCCTGAGTTTAGAACCTAACCGTGTGTCGCTGTTCTTTTGCATACTTGTTCCTGCATTTAATCAGTTCATTCTTTTCCTAAAGACATCCTTCCTGGTTAAATAAAAAGGTATCTGTTTGATATTTAGTTAACGTGTCTGGCTCGTAGCCCGACGGGTAGCAAGTTCGCTTCTGAACCGGAGTGTTGAAGGTTCGATACCCGTCGGATGCTGATGGTTATCCCCTTTTTAATTCTACTTATATATTTTCCTCTCCTGAGTTTAGAACCTAACCATGTGTCGCTGTTCTTTTGCATACTTGTTCCTGCATTTAATCAGTTCATTCTTTTCCTAAAGACATCCTTCCTAGTTAAATAAAAAGGTATCTGTTTGAAATTTAGTTAACGTGTCAGGCTCGTAGCCCGACGGGTAGCGAGTTCGCTTCTGAACCGGAGTGTTGAAGGTTCGATCCCCGTCGGATGCTGATGGTTATCCCTTTTTTATTCTACTTATATATTTCCTCTCTGAGTTTAGAACCTAACCATGTGTCGCTGTTCTTTTGCATACTTGTTCCTGCATTTAATCAGTTCATTCTTTCCTAAAGACATCCTTCCTAGTTAAATAAAAAGGTATCTGTTTGAAATTTAGTTAACGTGTCAGGCTCGTAGCCCGACGGGTAGCGAGTTCGCTTCTGAACCGGAGTGTTGAAGGTTCGATACCCGTCGGATGCTGACGGTATCCCCTTTTTAATTCTACTTATATATTTTCTCTCCTGAGTTTAGAAACTAACCATGTGTCGCTGTTCTTTTGCATACTTGTTCCTGCATTTAATCAGTTCATTCTTTCCTAAAGACATCCTTCTGGTAAATAAAAAAGGTATCTGTTTGATATTTAGTTAACGTGTCAGGCTCGTAGCCCGACGGGTAGCAAGTTCGCTTCTGAACCGGAGTGTTGAAGGTTCGATACCCGTCGGATGCTGATGGTTATCCCTTTTTAATTCTACTTATATATTTTCCTCCTGAGTTTAGAACCTAACCATGTGTCGCTGTTTTTTGCATACTTGTTCCTGCATTTAATCAGTTCATTCTTTTCCTAAAGACATCCTTTCTGGTTAAATAAAAAGGTATCTGTTTGATATTAGTTAACGTGTCTGGCTCGTAGCCCGACGGGTAGCAAGTTCGCTTCTGAACCGGAGTGTTGAAGGTTCGATACCCGAGGATGCTGATGGTTATCCCTTTTTTTTATTCTACTTATATATTTCCTCTCCTGAGTTTAGAACCTAACCATGTGTCGCTGTTCTTTTGCATACTTGTTCCTGCATTTAATCAGTTCATCTTTTCCTAAAGACATCCTTTCTGGTTAAATAAAAAGGTATCTGTTTGATATTTAGTTAACGTGTCTGGCTCGTAGCCCGACGGGTAGCAAGTTCGCTTCTGCCCGGAGTGTTGAAGGTTCGATACCCGTCGGATGCTGATGGTTCTCATTTTTCTACTTTATATCTTTTCTCCTGAGTTTAGAACCTAACCATGTGTCGCTTTCTTTGCATACTTGTTCCTGCATTTAATCAGTTCTTCTTTTCCTAAAGACATCCTTCCTGGTTAAATAAAAAGGTATCTGTTTGATATTTAGTTAACGTGTCTGGCTCGTAGCCCGACGGGTAGCAAGTTTCTTCTGAACCGGAGTGTGTTGAAGGTTCGATACCCGTCGGATGCTGATGGTTATCCTTTTTTATTTCTACTTATATATTTTTCCTCTCCTGAGTTTAGAACCTAACCATGTGTCGCTGTTCTTTTGCATACTTGTTCCTGCATTTAATCAGTTCATTTTTCCTAAAGACATCCTTCCTGGTTAAATAAAAAGGTATCTGTTTGATATTTAGTTAACGTGTCTGGCTCGTAGCCCGACGGGTAGCAAGTTCGCTTCTGAACCGGAGTGTTGAAGGTTCGATACCCGTCGGATGCTGATGGTTATCCTTTTTTCTCTACTTATATATTTCTCTCCTGAGTTTAGAACCTAACCATGTGTCGCTGTTCTTTTGCATACTTGTTCCTGCATTTAATCAGTTCATTCTTTTCCTAAAGACATCCTTTCTGGTTAAATAAAAAGGTATTGTTTGATATTTAGTAACGTGTCTGGCTCGTAGCCCGACGGGTAGCAAGTTCGCTTCTGAAACCGAGTGTTGAGGTTCGATACGTCGGATGCTGATGGTTATCCCTTTTTAATCTACTTATATATTTTCTCTCCTGAGTTTAGAACATAACCATGTGTCGCTGTTCTTTTGCATCATACTTGTTCCTGCATTTAATCAGTTCATTTTTCCTAAAGACATCCTTTCTGGTTAAATAAAAAGGTATTGTTTGATATTTAGATAACTGTGTCAGGGCTCGTAGCCCGACGGGTAGCAGTTCGGTCTGAAAACCGGAGTGTTGAAGGTTCGATCCCCGTCGGATGCTGACGTTATCCCCTTTTTAATTCTACTTCTATATTTCCTCTCTGAGTTTAGAAACCTAACCGTGTGTCGCTGTTCTTTGATAAACTTGTTCCTGCATTAATC